>OZ010721.1:14547639-14906106 GCA_963932345.1 Ophion ventricosus
GGCAAAACTCTATCCACCTTTACGCTTCCTTTTGTCTGCTTCTTTTTTTTTTCCTTTTTTACTCGTGGTAAAGATGCTCCCGCAAGCAGTCGAGACTTGCAAGAGTTTTAAGGGAGAGCTAAAAAAGAAAGCTACCCGCGGAAATGGTTGTAGCCTCGCTGAAAAAGGCATTTGATTTTCCTTTTTTCCCCCGCCTTCAATTTCTTTTCTTTTCGATTCACGAATATTCGCATGAAAAATTGATTACTTGCTTAGCGTTTTTTTTTCTTAACTCATTTTTTTTTGCATCGTAGAAAAAGGTCTCTCCTTTTTTTTTTGCATTTTTGTTTCGTTTCCCCGCCAAGACAATGAAAAATGACCAATTGGCAAATATTTCTTTTCTGTCATTTGTGAGTATGTATCGATTTTGAAAAAAAGTTTTGAAAAATAATTTGTTTTCTCTATCTCGAAATTATGAGACGGAGAGAGAGAGAAGAAAAATAATTACGAGAATGAAATGCTAAACGGTGTGTTAAAGTTTTCTACGTGCTGCACTGCAACGAAGATTCTTTTTATTTTATTATTTCTTTATTGTTGCAGACATCCAAAATATTTTCCTGCCCACTCGAATCGTAATCGTAAGGATCCTGAAAAAAAAAAAACGGTTGCAGGAGTTTCGTAGGCTAAACGTGGCAAATTAAACTTGGACAATTGAAAAAAATCATCAATTTTAGTGATAAAAAACTTGGACACATGAAAAAAAATGAAGCTTTAATTTTCGTTGCATTCCAACGATGCAAACTTCAACATGACGATATATTTGTCGTTATCGTAGGAGTGTCGAACCAAAGCAACGATTCGTCCACTCATCAAAGGGGGTTCATGACAAAATTGCCCAGGGGTAAAATAACTTTCAATTCATCCTTAATTATTCCTTTCTCGATCCTCGTTAGCCTAACCCTTCTTTCACTCGGCTTTTTTTTTCTATATCTTTCTTCTTCTCTCCAAGTGCGTTTTCTCCCCCTTGGAGAAACATACGTTTGCAAACGCTCGGGGAGGAATTGAGACAATGCACGGTACACAGGGGGTTGGGCCGAAAGCTCGAGCATGAGAAAAAAAAGTCAAAAGCAAGTGACTGGATCACTCTTGATGAAACACTTGATTCTTACAATGAAGTGCCATTAGAATAGCGGGGTAGGAAGAAAAAAAACCCGAGGGCTTTTAGTCCAGCAAGGATTTCCGATGCTTCTGAATATATATATATATATATATATATATATATATATATATATATATATATATATATATATATCTATATGCACATGTGTTCGGTTAAACAAATCTTAAGGACCGTCCTCAAAAAATATATATATGCCTATAATCATAGGCATGAACTTGCGAATGAAAGGCGACACGAGACATTTCATGCTCAATAACAACTTTTATGTCATATAGACACGAAAAAAAAATAATATAAAATGCAAAAGAACAAAAATGAAATATTCGATGTAAATCAAAAGAAATAAAAATAAGTATTTAGGATAAATAAAAGAATTAAACAAAATAAAATTAAAATTACAATAAATATTATTCAATTGGCCCCATATGATTAAGAAAAGTGAAAGTAATGAGATATGTAAAAAAACGATTAATCTTGTAAATTCAGACATACGTACATCGAAATTTGATTTACATTGATTACAGTCCTTTGTTTCGAGATTGAAATTTGCATCATTGGAACGCAATGAAAATGAATAGTTATGAATTTCTTTGGATCCCTTTTGCCCAAATTTGCCTGCAAAATTTTTATAAGCTAAACGTAGCAATTAAAACTTGAACAATTGAAAAAAAAAGCATTAAATTCCGTAGGGAAAACAAAATAAATGGGGTGAAAAAAAAGTAGTCTTAAGATGGTAAAAAAAATCAATAATTCAATTGGCTATAGAAACTTGGTCAACCAAACGCACTGATTTTGATGGTGAAAAAACTTGGACACTGGAAAAAAGAATGCATTAATTTTCGTTTCGTTCCAACGATGCAAAGTTCGGATAAAAAAAAAGTGGTTCGTAAAAATGTGACCACTTGTTTTCGTCGTTAGATCTCCGAAGTGATTTTTTTTTGTAAGTGTTGCATAACATTCACCAATAAATTTTACCAAAAAAATTGAATTGGGTTATTAAACGATTTTTTTTTCATTGTAAAGATCATGTGCGGTTTTTAAAGCAAAGTATTTTTCTTTTTTTTTCAACAATTAACAATGATATAGCACTTTGCAATTGTTGTTCTGTTCGGTTCGGCAAAAACGCGCCGAGAGCATCCGAACTTACCCGAGCGCTCTGTGACGTCAACGCGCGAAAGCCGGTATACGAACTACTCGTGTAATACGCGTATTCTGTCAACGATGACAACGACAAAATCGTATAAGCCTTGTTTCGTTCCTCTTTGTATAAATATGACGAAAAGTGCCCCTAATAGGTATTTCTGAATGTGCCAAAAGACATAAAACGTCGAAATCTGTGGTTCGCTGCAGCACGACGTGTCAACCCAAAATTATCGTCCACTAACTTTTTGCTGTGAATACCACTTTGATGTCAGTGTAAACGTGTTATAACATAAACTGTATTGAATTTTTTTTTAATCCGTCTTTTTCAAAATGCTTATGATACATAGCGGCAATAACTGACACAATTTATCAAGCCTCTCCTAACCTAAAAATGTTCAGTTATCCACGGTCGGTAAATTACTCGAAATTGCTTTCACGAATCCACTTTCACACATGGTTGCATGAAAATTAAACTATATTTCGACTTTTTCAGAATGCTCGACATTTTTAGATGTAAAATGACAAAAAATTTTACTTTTCGGTCGCGTTCTCGCAGTGACGTCATAAGCGCCAGCGCCGATAACGTGACATTTCGCACTACAATTTGAATTATCGTGATATAAAAACAATTAATAATTATCTCGAGAATTATTTCAAAGAAAAACGCTTTTGACACTCGGTTTAAATATCACAAAAGATCAATTCTAAAAAAAACGAACATTTTTGTTTTTAACAACTCAATTGTGGGGACTCCTCTCTTGTGGAAGCTCCGGGGCTTCAGCCTCTGCCCCCACCCCCTCCCCCAAAACTGGCCCTGAGTGCAAGGAAACAAAAAAAGGGAGAGGAGAGCGAGAGAGCCACGAATATTGAAAATCCTGATATAAAAATCGTATGTGCTACGGACTTATTCGGCTGACCTGTACGGGAAGTTACTTAGATCAAATAAAGAGTTTCTAAAAAGTTGGACGATTTGTTTGTCGATTGAACGCTTTGTGCATATGCAACGTAAAACTCCGCGCCTCGCGAACCGCTTTGTGCATATGCAACGTAAAACTCCGCGCCTCGCGAACGGCGAGTGGGGGAAGAGGGCGGAAGGCGAGAGTTGTTTTAATTGCCGCGCAAATAGTAATGGCTAGAGAAGGTAAGAAAGTGTACATATGCGCAAGGTGTGAAGGTACTGGCAAGGCACTATCGAGTGGAGCGGGAGGTGGGACTGAGGAGGGGTCGGGTGAAAATGCGCCAAGTCGATAACAACTTTGGAAACGAGTGTACGAAAACTCCAGCACACGTGATGTATACTCTTGTTATTTCGCTTTTGGTATACTTATATGTACGACTTTTATTTGATTTTTGTTTTTTGCACCGCGCTAACTGCGCAGATGAGATTTTTCCAGTGCCTCTAGTTAGTTCACGATTCGTTTCGTGTACTTAGCACGGAAAAACACTAATTGCAACAGAGAATCCGAGCCCCCCTCTCTCTCTTTCTCTCTCTCTCTCTCTCTCTCTCTCTCTCTCTCTCTCTCTCTCTCTCTCTCTCTCTCTCTCATCCTGCGTTTTCCGATCTTTCTTGGTCTCTCCTTTGCTCTTTTCTGATTTTTCTTTC
This sequence comes from Ophion ventricosus, assembly GCA_963932345.1. NCBI lineage: Eukaryota > Metazoa > Arthropoda > Insecta > Hymenoptera > Ichneumonidae > Ophion > Ophion ventricosus. Next base: position 14,551,545 of record OZ010721.1, read on the forward strand.
CCTCTCGTTCTCGCTTTTCTTTCTTTCTCGTTTTCTCTTTACTGATTTTTCTTTCTGTCTCTCTTGTTCTCTCCTTTATGATCTTTTTTTTTTGCCTCTTCCTTTCTGGTCAAACTGTAAAAAACTAATTCCCGACGCCATTCTTAACAATACCGGTCTGCAAGCAAAAAATATTTTTTTAATAATAACCGAAATGAAGAAAAACAATTATCGATCGGAGCTTGCATTCCAGCGATGCAAACTTCAACATTGCGAAACAATTTTTATTTTCACGAAACGTAAATACGCAATGTACTTTTCTCAACGACACAATTTTTTCAATATTTGTATTAATAGAGAGAAGTGCCTATGAGATTAGTAAAATAGTGCACCTTCATTATGGAGAAGGAACAACACAAGTATATTCCTAGGCACAGCCATAAATTGTTAAAAATTAGGAAATACAGAAGACTTCCATTAGTAAAATTCCATCGAGTTCTTGAATACTTGCTCGTATCGTTGGCATAGTGGTGACTTTTGCAACGAAAGTTCTTTTTTATTTTCTCGTTATCTTATATTTATTATTATTCGAAATAATGTTCGGCGGATTTACATATCGTGTCTCGATAAGTGTCTTAAAAAATGGTTGAAGGATATTTGCAGATGGAATCTGCCAAAAGAAATTGGAGCAATTCAGAAATATCAAATTTCATTACATTCCAACGATGCTAACTTTAATCTCATTCTTTGGCTGCTATACAAAAATGAAATTCAATATTTCATCGACAAATTCTCTGGTTCCGTGTCCTTCGATTTATAATTTAACTTGTTCTTAATTTTATTACTTATTGGTACAAATTTGAGACATCTTCATGGGAAAATGTTATTTTATTTCGTCCTCGATTCCCACGAATATGTGGCATGGTGTTGACTTTTGCAAAAAGTTCTTTTTTATTTTCTCGTTTTTTTATATTTGTGATTATTCGAAATAATGTTCGGCGGATTTACGTATCATAAGTGTCTCGATTAGTGTCTTAAAAAATGGTTGAAGGATATTTGTAGATGGAATCTGCCAAAAGAAATTGGAGCAATTCAGAAATATCAAATTTCATTACATTCCAACGATACTAACTTTAATCTCATTCTTTGGCTGCTATACAAAAATGAAATTCAATATTTCATCGACAAATTCTCTGGTTCCGTGTCCTTCGATTTATAATTTAACTTGTTCTTAATTTTATTACTTATTGGTACAAATTTGAGACATCTTCATGGGAAAATGTTATTTTATTTCGTCCTCGATTCCCACGAATATGTGGCATGGTGTTGACTTTTGCAAAAAGTTCTATTTTATTTTCTCGTTTTTTTATATTTGTTATTATTCGAAATAATTTTCGGCGGATTTACATATCATAAGTGTCTCGATAAGTGTCTTAAAAAATGGTTGAAGGATATTTGTGGATGGAATCTGCCAAAAGAAATTGGAGCAATTCAGAAATATCAAATTTCATTACATTCCAACGATACTAACTTTAATCTCATTCTTTGGCTGCTATACAAAAATGAAATTCAATATTTCATCGACAAATTCTCTGGTTCCGTGTCCTTCGTTTTATAATTTATCTTGTTCTTAATTTGATTACTTATTGGTACAAATTTGAGACATCTTTGTTGGAAAATGTTATTGTATTTCGTCGCCGATTCCGACGAATAGATCGGCGACGCTTTCCGTACGTCGCGACTGGTCGTAACGAGGGAGTTTCAAATTGAAATAATGTTGTGACCCTCCACGTTAGAGCCAGATTCGCAATTGCTTCTCGCATAAGCGTATAGCCGAAGAGATCACCTGCAGTGTACTAGGATTCTCAATCCCTCCCCCTCTCTCTGTCTATTGGCAACGGGCCAGAACAAGATATACGATGTCTGCATGGACGTTAAGTACCGTACAGGGCTCTCCTGCAAGGATCTATGGATCTTTGACGTCGAGCAAACGGAGGCTGGGCACGGAGAGACAGAGAGAGAGAGAGAGAGACAAAGACATTCTCGAATCTCCAAAGCGTTTCGAATTAAGGACAGGCACTCCCAGCATCACTGTTGCTCATGTTTCTACCGCAGATCTATCGCCACTCTGCATTTTCATACCATCATTCTTTTTATATGCTAGCAAGAAGATCTCTCAATGCCGAAAAAAATGGGTGGCTACAAACAAACAAGAGAAGCAGATTTTTAAATTAATTCAAATACGCTGAAATTTTAACGCAGTAAACGTTTGAAGCTATCATACGTTTTCAGTTCCTTTCCCAACCGGCTTTGAAGGATTACCTTGCGGGCGAATTCTACGTGATGTTTTTTTTTACTTTCTTCCAAAATCTACCGTTTCTTTATGCGGGATTGGATGAGCACCGGCTGTCTCATTACTCGATGAATTAAAGGATGGGCTCAAAGGGAAACTGCTCTCTCTTTCTTACTTTCTGTCTTTCTCTTACACTATCGTTGGCATGATAATCAAAAGATTTGATTAATCCCACAAAAGATGAGGATGCAGTATTTTGGAGTTAGGCTGAGCATAAGCAAATCCTGTGCATATAGAATATACATCCTGTTTGACAAAAGCGTGTACGGCTACGTTCTTTCCTGGAAACCGTTAGAGGGTAGATTCCACAGATATACAGGGTGGACCACGCAACGTGTGCACCTCTTTTACGACCAAAATATGCGTTGCACAAAAAAATGTTTTATACAAAAGTTACATGGTTTATAAGGCTACACTATGTGGTGCATTTATTTTTTTTATAGGTGGAGGCACTTCGAAGATTTGAAGGTCAACTTTATTTTTTCAAATAGAATGCTATATTTTTTATAGCGTAATATGATAGAGTATCGAATTCTGAGTAAAAAAGTATAGACCTTTATTAGCCCTAGAGTTAATAGCTAACGAGTAATTTCACTTTATTACTTTAAAATTTTCTTCACGTAATATCAAGTTGGAGATTCAAATCTACTACAAATTTCTGAATGGCAGTGTTTACATCACAGTGTTTATCAATATGAACACATTTACCACATCACACACAATTATCATGATTCACAATCTTCTCAATGATTGTAATCCAGTATTAAAGTATCCTTCGGTGATTGTGCGTGATTATTATCAGAAAGATAAAAGTGAAAATGAATTTTTCTAATAGTGAAAAACTTGATATGCTGTTAGAAAAGTTCATTTTCACTTTCATCTTTCTGATAATAATCACGCACAATCACCGAAGGATACTTTAATACTGGATTACAATCATTGAGAAGATTGTGAATCATGATAAGTGTGTGTGATGGGGTAAATGTGTTCATATTGATAAACACTGTGATGTAAACACTGCCATTCATAAATTTGTAGTAGATTTGAATCTCCAATTTGATATTACGTGAAGAAAATTTTAAAGTAATTTTCTATAATTGGTTTGTTCCAGTCGTACAGGGTCTTACCCTTTTTTACGAGCCCCTATCTCAACTTCGGTCTGTCACCCATTCCAGTTCGCCCTTCTATATTTTCCTGATTCCACAATTCCCACCTCCCCTCCACAATTCCCCCGTCTACCTTCCATTCCCCACCTTGCGGCCGCAGCCGACTTTCCCCTCTGTATCATATTCATCATGACATTTCTGTCATGGGTATAGGGAAACTGCGGAAAGCCTATACCAATACAGCCGGTCATCAAGTTCGCCCCCCAGTCGTGGAACTAGTCTTATTTTGCCGCGAAATGCCGAAGAAAAACATTTCACGACGAAATGTACGCGACTGGGATTCGAACCCGGGACCTCTCGGTCCGCAGGTTTAGTGGCAAGCACGCTAACCACTAGACCATTGCACCGGTAAGAAAATTTTAAAGTAATAAAGTGAAATTACTCGTTAGCTATTAACTCTAGGGCTAATAAAGGTCTATACTTTTTTACTCAGAATTCGATACTCTATCATATTACGCTATAAAAAATATAGCATTCCATTTGAAAAAATAAAGTTGACCTTCAAATCTTCGAAGTGCCTCTACCTATAAAAAAAATAAATGCACCACATAGTGTAGCCTCATAAACCATGTAACTTTTGTATAAAACATTTTTTTGTGCAACGCATATTTTGGTCGTAAAAGAGGTGCACACGTTGCGTGGTCCACCCTGTATATACTAACTGGATACGAGTTTGCCTATGGAGCCATTGGTCAGCGGCTGTATTCTAAGTAATTATATTGAAATTAAATGGAGAACGTTCGAGCTAAGAAAATATGTATTTAATTTGCTAAGAAAAATGTATTTAATACGTATTTTAAATTCTTGCCACCACGTCTCCGCCTTGTGCTACGTAGTGGGCGTCATCTGGATTCCGATGAGGATACCTCTTTTAGGGAATCCGTATCATATCCCGATTGGGATCTGATCGGAACTTAGGTATCCCTATGAAATTTCTGCACGGGATGTACAGATATCCGTATAATTAAATATACATGTAATTATCCGTGTGGATTTAAAATAGAGTATGACGAGTGCGGGACAATATCGACGTTGATAATGACAGCAGCGTGAAATAATGAATGACGCACCGTTCCGAGTCCACTAACGAGACATTGCACACGGATCCGCAGAGTACTACTCTCTCCTTGTCACGTTGATTCCTCCCGGCGCTAATAGCGACTGAAAATTGCGAGGTGCAGCTCTGTAATTTAGCTCTGTACCGTTGCTCACAGAGTTTCGATCCAGCATAAACATGACGTTGACACGCGTTCACGTTCGATGTTCGCGCCTCGACGGCTTCCACACGCTTGAATGAAATTTCCTTTTTGCGGTGTTCATGTATATGTCACTCGGAATATTTTTCGATCGTCGATTGTTTCCGCCGAACGGCTAAACAATATTATTGTCATCGCGATGAAAATGTGACATCGGGTGACCGCATACTTGATTTTTTTTTTTCAGAAAAACTCAATATTTATACTTTCGAATAAAACAAACTTGGATGAAATCGGACAAATAGTTTTTGAGATAATAATTCCCAAAATTCACCTATTCCTTCCACCGTCTATTTGGTTGTGCCCCCTTAAAAGACAGTACGTAGGAGAAACAACACTGTGCATTTGTAAATCTCACCGGGGCCAGACTCGTCCCAACCGTTCAGAACAACCGCGATGTCTTTATTTCTTATTGCAAGAGCTGGAGACAAATTGATCCGTCGTACTCCTGTATCCTTCGTACAATAACGAACCACCGGGGAATGGAAAAGCTCCTGGCTTAGAGAAAATGTAAAAACTACGAGGTACTTTCGCCAGTATAACTCGTCGACTCGGTTCTCCACAATAAACGCACCTCACTTGAGGTAAAAAAAATTGCCTTCAGCGAAACACGAAGATAGTCTTGGTCCGAAATTGTCCAAATGTTCGTGACGAACTTTTAAAAAATTCACGAGAGTCTGAAAGAATCGTGGTACACGAATAAGGGAGGGTGAAAAAAATGCATTTGATTTATTTACCTTGTGATGGGTATAAGATAATTACCGTATAGAGAAAAATTTCGCGCAGACCATAATTAAAATTTATCTATTTTGCGTGGTCAGTTAATTGGGGGAGAAATTCATTACGGTGTTGAAGCTCGCATCACTGTAACGCGAAGAAAATTCTCCTTTTCATATCTCTATTTTGGTTATTATCCAATATGTTTTTTTTCATATTTATTTTACCGATTTTCGAAAAGGTTCCTAAATAATGTGTTTGCACTTTTTGTAGTTTAAATCGACCAATAAAAATATCCGGCAATCGGAAAAAAGAAAATGTACTGCATTCCAACGATGTCTACCATCGTCTATCAATCACGCCGAATCTGGTGTCCTATTTCCTTCGAGAATCGCGTCTGTCACACGTAAAATCTCGACCATTGAACACTGGAAATTTCCATCGTTCGAATATCGAGCAAAATTGGTACTACCCGGAGAATTTGTAACTCGATCTCTTCGATACTATATATATATATATATATATATATATAGAGAGAGAGGAGAGAAAAAGAGAGAAAGAGAGAAGGTTTACGATGTCAGGCGTACAGCCTGATAATATTATCCGCTGAGAAAATAGTGGCTGTAAATTTCGACGGTCTACCGCAATAACCCACACGGAGTTTTCGATGCTTGCCTTCCAGCGAGCCCCAAGAAGATATATGGTTTCACGTGTCTGACCACAGAGGTTACTCAACCACTTGATCAGCCAAGATCGAAAACATTTGGAATATCTTCGAAAGTAACGCGGTCGAAAGTGTAATTTTCAATCGATAACAATTTCAATGATTAATAAAGGATTTTTATTGCACTATTGTTTTTTCCGTCTCTCACTTGTGTTTCCTTTCGCTCTTTTCGCCATGTGGCTTGCGTCGTCACTGTTGTTACGGTAGCCTGACTACATACTGATCTTGACTACTGCTCGGTCGACCGCAGCTGCCTTACGCTCCTGATTTCGTTCTCGTAATTTACTCCACGCGTACGTCATTATTGGTCAGATGACAATTTCACTTACTCGAGTACTCGAATGGTAACAACGTCGGTTGCATAGTCAGTACTATTTTTAACAACCTAATTGCGTTTTCTTTTTGCATCAAGTATATCAGTGGGTAAAAACAGTATTTGGGTAAAAAAGTAAAAAAAAAAACCAAAATACTTTAGCATTTTATTTATTTTCGAACATTTCATTTTTCTTCGAAAAAAAAATGCTAAAGCATTTTATTTTTTTTTCGCACGTTAATTTGAATAACACGTGGTGTACAAATACTTTTTTCACCCACTGTACTCTCAATTGTTTTCCATGTTTCATTTTCTGCAATGGACACTTACAATTGGACTTGAACTGTGTCGAATTTTATTTGATCTCTGCGCCAGCACAGCATTTTTTTCGCCATCAAAGTCTCTTTTTCTCTAACGGCTCGCTGACTCTTCCTCGTGTCCTTTCCAAAGTTGATTTCCGGACGGGCTGCGTGGTCGTGTGAAATTGCCGATTCGGGTTGGACTTTTTTCTAACGCCCTTCTCTCGTATAGAGCATGATCTGTCACGTGCATACGTATGTGATTCACAACTATCAGGATCCCCTTTGGGAGCATACAGGGTGTGGCATTGCAACCAAAACGCTGTTTTAGAAAATATTTTAAATTCAAAGATTAAAAAATCTACAGATATTACACAATGTGCAACTATTTCATGGCATTGAAAATGTAATCAGACTTTGCGGGTGATACAAAAAAGGTACATGCAAATAATGAGTTGCTCTCTCAATCTCTAACTCTCTAATCTCTCACTTTCGCGGTCGCTCACACACATTCTCACATTCTCACTCTCTCACTATCCAGTCACCATCCATCTATCAAACCCAAACAAAGAAACAAACCCAAACAAACCCAAGCAAACCCTAAGAAACCCAAACAAACCTTAACCAAAACAAACCCCAACCCAAACCCACCAGCATTGTAATGTACACATCAAAATTGAAACTTACAACTTGTAACCACAAATGACTCTACATGTAATGCAGCATTTTTCAACAAATCGGAGGCATTTAACATGTCGCAGCTCCCCCCACCCGGCTACAACACGGCGGCAGTGGAGTGGGGGTAGCGTTAGTTTCGTGTGACAGCTCGCTAAATCAGACCACCTATATACATCTTTAAAAGCATTTTCAATGCTCAAAATCCAAACCAGAAAAAGACGAATAAAAAACTGACATGGATGAATAAATAATAAAATATGTATGAATGGCCGAATGCAACTGATTTTCAAAATTATTTTGGCATGCGTGATCTGATCTCACAGCCTGGGACAGATTTTTTTTCTTTTTTTTTTTTTTTAACAAACTGCATGGTAAAAATCGCCATAGGTAAAAAAGAGGATAATAGTAGGAAACTATGGGTCTCTTATTAACCAGTTCAATAACTACTATATCAAGAGGTGGGGTAGAGAGAGAGAAAGAGAGAGAGAGAGAGAGAGAGAGAGAGAGAGAGAGAGAGAGAGAGAGAGAGAGAGAGAGAGAGAGTGAGGGGGAGGGGGAGAAAGAGAAAGAGAAAGGGGAAGAGGCATACAGAGATGGGGATATAAAATCTAGAGAGGTTAAGGTGGTAGTCTCGCCAACGCGTTTTTCTATAGATTTTTAGTTTATTTTGAGGACCCATTCAGGAGACTATTAAGTGGTTACCTGCAAAATTTCAAAGGGTTCCACCGTTGTGTATTCGAGATATTGGCAATCAAAGATTGCACAGTTTTACACCTGTTCTTATGGGGAGCAGTGGAAAATTTCTCATTTCACGCAATAACTTCGAAACTTTTCTAGAGATTTTTTTTTTTAATTCTCAATTACAGAGGAACATACGACGGAGTGGGTAAAAAAAAATTACGAATTTTGACCGTCTAGTTTCAAAGATATAGCGATTTAAATTAAGCAATGTCTAGCGGAGCTAGCGCTAAATATCACGACAAAAATTCGCTGGGCATGCGACGTTGCCACGATCTACGTATTAGTAGCCGAGATGGATAGTCTGATACCAAAAGTGAAGGTTAGGTGATGGAGGGAATGTTGTTATTTTTGGAACTCTAAATGTTATATTAGGCGTTTTCATCATTACTTTATAAGTTTCAACATGCCGATAAGATGTAAAACCTACATTATAAGGATATTTCGCAATATTTCGAAGCTTTCATCGATTGAGCGGAGAATAAACTTTTCAACGTAACTGTGGCGAGACTACTATCTTAACGGCAAATAAAAGAGAAAGATACAGGAGGGATGGTAAAAAGAGAGAAGAAGAGAGGGAGAAAGCGGGAAGAAGAGGGATAACAAAAGAAAGAAAGAGGGAGCCATAGGCATAGAGTAATTGTCGTTTCCCTGGATGATTGAACACGTGACATGTTACGCACCCTCTCCTTTCGGGTGGATTTCGACCAATTTCATTGGAATGCCTCTTATGCTGAACATGGCCATCAACCATTGGCTGCTCCACTCTATTACTCTCTCTTCCTCTCGTTTGCTGTCTCTTGCTTTCCCTCTTCTCTCTCTCTCTCTCTCTCTCTCTCTCTCTCTCTCTCTCTCTCTCTCTCTCTCTCTCTCTCTCTCTCTCTCTCTCTCACACTCTCTTCTTTTGCTCTGACCCGCTCCCACCTCTGTCCTCCGCATCCAAAATGGCGAATCGATCGAAAATATTCATCGAATGCGGTTTCATACTGATGAGCCATATATACGAACTGTATAATTTTGTCCTACAATATCAACACGAGAGCAAGCAAATCATGACGCGTGAGCATGCAATGTTCACCCGCACCGCTCGTTGAAAAAGTGGCCACTTTTTCGTTCATTCCTATCTTCGATGATTTTTATTCGTAATTAATAATTTGATCGAATAACTAACTTTCTTCCGAAGGACCCTTCGGGAAATGAAAAAAAATAACCCGTCTCGACTAAATAAAAATCTGTTAAAAAACGGCGTTTCTTTTTTTTACTTGAGGCGCGTTGTTAATATTGCTTTATATATTGCATTCGCACAGAGTACATTCTATAATTACGTCACCCTCGGTTCTCTCAGCCATATTAAGAGCAAACAAATTTTGATCGGGAGTTTGCAAAATTCTGCAAAGTTCGTATTTTTTGCGTGTTTTTTTTTTAATTGATCGCTTGAGAGCGTCCATAGAATTTTGGCGTATATTTTTTTTACATTATCGGCCGTCATTTCGGGAATACGCGATCGAGGTCGAAAGCTACACCGTCTCGTGTGCCACGGCCATTAAGTCCGTCCAGGCTTGTACAATTCACTAGACAAATGTGTGAGGCGTTTCGACACAATTCGACAGGTCGATGAACCTCATTGCTACGTTTTTTTTATACTTTGTTCTTTTATACCTTTTGTTCTAATCGAAGTGCTTCATGGAAGAATGAAAAAAAAAAAGATAGTACCCTTGCCGGGGGTCGACGACCCTCGCGAGCTTTTGTCGAACTTTAAACAAATATTTTTTACTCAGAGAACGCTGCGACAAAATGAATTTTTTTTAATGGTAAAATAAGCAAAGGAAAATGATATTGTTTCAATACTGATTTTCTTTCATTTTTTATTTGACTGTAATTAGGCTGGGGAAAATAAAAAAAAGCCATTCCGTTTGCTCTTCAGACAATGTTTTTTTTTTTGCAAGAAAATATCGATACAGATAATAATGACATAACAGAAAAAAAGTGGTCCCGTGTACTTTTTTTCTAGTAACGAGTTTCGAGATTTTCATTTTCCTTCATTTTTATTTTCGTGTACAACTTATCGCCCTCACCCATTTACGATGTTTGCAGTGCAAAAATGTGTCGGAATGTTTTTCGTCAATGGTTTTTTTTTTCGTATTTCACAGCAACGTCCCTGTTTGCTGAATATCGTCGGGAAAGTTGTGATATTCGAGGGACATTATAGTCGATAAGATCTGAAATGCCCTGTATATGGGCGCGCTTACAGTTTTGTATATTTGTATTTTGTAGACTCGGTACACGCTATATTCTACTTTATTTACGAGCCACCACATATCTTTGCAGCTCTTCTTCCGTTGAGAATAAATTTCCGGCACATTGAGCATCAGGAACGTCCCCGTGTCGAACGTTAACTACACGAATATATATATATATATATATATATATATATATATATATATATATATATATATACATGCATGTACAGGGTGTCCGTAGTTACTTGCACTCGCTAAATAATTCGCGAAAGTGAAGTATGACAAAAAAATTCTTCGTACGAAAGCCTTACGATTTATTTATTTAATATTTATAAAGAAAGTTTAAATTTATAATGTATTTGAGATATGCAAGAGAAAAAACGATTAGATTTGTAATTTACTGAAGATTTTGCATAAAGATTCATAAATTTAAGATTCATAAGAAAAAAAAGATTAGATTTATAATTTATTTAAGATTTTGAATTGAGGTTCATAAATTTACGAGGTGTGTAAATTAAGTAATGAGACTGGCAACGTAGCGTTCGACTTGGCAACACTTGAAGCATGTGATACGCCTTCAGTATGAGTTATAACTCGCTATAGTCGTTTGGTTGTCCGTAGCAATTTTTTTCGTGAAACCGTTTTTTTTTCTAGTGCGTTGTAATAATGAGTGACATCAATTTCGAGCAACGCTGTGCTATCAGGTTTTGCTTCAGACTTGGGCACAGTACGACAGAAATTTTTGCCAAACTTCAGCAGGCCTGTGGAGACAGTGTTTTGTCAAGGGCCCAAACTTCGAAAAAGGGTCATGCGTGTGAGACCAAAAATCAAGAACAACTGGGTTTTGTCTCACGATAATGCTGCTTGTTACACTTGTAGTCGGTTTCGAAACGTACTTAGAGAAAAAAAGCTCTCAAGCTTTAAGAATCCGTATGTTATCGGGCTATGAAATTTTGAAAATGGGATACAGTCCCATTGCTCGTTATTTCAGCGATAAGTAGATACACTTTATACTTTTGTACTTTTTAAAATAATAATATACCGTTTTGTAGTAAATGGTTTTTTTATTCGACTTTGTTTTCTCCAATTGTTTCCCCCATGTGCAATTAAAACGGTACACCCTATATGTATAATATCGTGTTCAAGGTAGAGGCAAAACGAGAACATAACCTTTTATCAGTTTTTATCTCCGCGCTCTCCCCCGCTCTTCGTTTCTCCTTCAAGATTCAAATTCACAAGTGCGTGTAAATACGGTTTTTTTTACACGCCAGATGTCACTGCTAATCTATACAATGTTGAAGTCTGTATCGTTGGAGTGCAATGAAAATTCCTTTTTTTTTTTCATTCGCCCACATCCTTGCCGACAAACTTAGGCTACGAAAAACTCCCTCGAGCTCTTTTTCAAGATCTTCATCAGAGATCTGAAACGTAAATCCGCGGGGGGAAATAAGATTTGGCATAGTAACGAAAATAAAGAAATAAAAAAGCGAGAAAGAAATTTGGTTGCGTTCCAACGATGCAACCTTCAAGAACATCCTGACGTATCCGCGGCTTTTAATACCGCGAATTGCCAATGTTCTTTTTTTTTCTCTTCTTTTGCCAATGGTTCGAAATATTTCATGAATTCTCCTACTTGGACGACGTAGTCGAAGAAAAAGACGTCGGGAGGCAGGCGGGTAGAGGAGCGGGGAAGGTGCAATGTCCCCCACGGGGTCAAAGGAATTGCGAGTGTACATAGACTTTAGTACATTAAGCTGCGCGTGCTTGGCATTCATGATAAGCCGAATGATGTCGTTTTTTTTTGTTTTTTTTTTCAAATCTCGACGGATAAACAAAGCTATTTGTACATTTTTTTTCTCGTCCTCCCGGGACGACTGGTCAACTTTCGTATTATACTAGCGGATGAAAAAAGAGGCTCGTCTCCTCGTTTGTACGACCAATTTCTCATCGACCTTTAATATCAGCCCGGAGTATACGTTTCTACCAAAAAACAATTGTTCGAAGACACTGTTTCATGACATGTGCGGGAGAAAATTCCCTGCGAGGGTTGCGACGTCACATACAATGCACGATAACGATTAGACGGTGGAATCGGCCAAAAAAAATCGATTACAATTTTTGGTTGTTGCACAGACATTACATAGTATCGCGTTCGACAGTTTTGAAAAGTGGAAGTGTCGTTTCGTTGAAACGAGGCTTTGACAGAGGGCTGTGGAATGGAACCGGGTAATCATTCGGTGAATTAGTAGGCATGGGCGGGGGGCGGGGTTAATCGCGTGCCACCAAACTGCATGTCGAAATTATCACGTGCGTCGAATATCTGCGAGGGTGAGTAAGAGCAAAAGGAAAGTAAAAGAGAGGCGGGTGAGAGATAAAGAGAGAGAGAGAGAGAGAGAGAGAGAGAGAGAGAGAGAGAGAGAGAGAGGGAGGGAGAGAGAGAGGAGAAAGGAAAAGAAAGAGGAGAGAGAGAGAGAGAGAGAGAGGAGAAAGGAAAAGAAAGAGGAGAGAGAGAGAGAGAGAGAGAGAGAGAGAGAGAGAGAGAGAGAGAGAGAGAGAGCGAAAGCCACGTCAGTCGCACTATATAACCGGATATGCCATAGAGGGCCAAAAAAATGCCTTGCTCTCCCCTCAATTACCGAGAAGATCCCATTCGGTGCTGGAACAATGAGCGGAGAAACGAGCTGGGCTTTTACCCTGAAAACATTCGAATTACGAGGGTTCGAGAGAAAAGCGGAAAGGCGCTATATATATGTGTGTGTGTGCGTGTGCGTGGGTGTGTGTGTGTGTGTATATATATATAGTGAAGGGAGGGGCATGTTGAGCAGTCGGGTAAGTTGGGCAATCAAACTATCTGGAAAATTAAGCACCGCACGCGGGTGCATCAAATGGAGAAGAAAGAGGTATGGGGGAGGGGAAAACATCACGCCATCGCCCGTTGCCATGCGACGCACGAGACGGTAACACGGGACGTTTCATTATTTTTGCACCCAAAAGTAAAAAAAATATGATTGAAAGATTTTCTTCTACCATTGTATGAGAAAAAATATTTCAAGTTCATTGCAATCAATGTTAATGTTTCAAAATCTAACTAATTAACAAGCATCTGTTGGTTTATTACTGCATTGTACCAAATCATGTTGCATACGTCTGATTTTTGAATGCATTTCTTACTTTGCCCAACTTACCTCATACTCATGCTCAACTTACCCTACTAGTGGGGCAGGTTGAGCAAATATGGCATTAGTCATTTGAGAGCGATTATTTGTGAAACAATAAGGATAACAGGAATTTCGTCTACAGACTTTTGTTTCCCAGATAAATTTCCTATTGGCCAAAGTAGGTTTCATTATTATACGGCAGTCTGTTGAGGAATTACAGGGCGATAATTCCAAACTTGCTCAACATGCCCCTCCCTACCCTATATATCCCGAAATGACGAAGGATAGAAAGGGAACGACCTGGGGACCCAAAAGAAAAATACAAACGCTATATGTATACATATATTTCGACGGTCCTCAAAGTTGAATGTCTTCAAAATCACCTCTCCATACATACATCTGCTGCGGAAGGAATTCTGCCATTCCGTTTGATTTGAGAGAGTAAGACCCGCGATGGCTGATCGAAGGGTGCGTGTATCCCACCCATATCATAATCCACTCGATCCGACGTTTCCATCAAATGCCTCGGACCCGCCCCTTTTGGCCCAATTTTCCTCGACCATTTTGGCTGCTCGTTGTCTCGGCGAAAAGCCGTCAGTCGACAAGTCAAAAATGTTACAGATGATCATTAGACACGGAGCTCGTGCTAGGCCATACGAGAGCGTAAAGAAAATTATAATTTTCGGAATGATCGAACGGAGCACAATCGTATAATTAACGAGAGCTGGTCAATAATAATCCGGTAAATTGACACGGAGATCGTAATATTCCTTTTTAATTTTCAGCCGAGTACATGTCTTTTTTTTCGACTAAACAGTAAAAGTAAAAAAAAATTGTAACCTTATTTAGATAGACGCTTTACCTTATTTATTTTTTTTCGTCAAGTTGGTATAATTCAATTGGGTTCTGTGTGACGATGCTTTTTCCTTGATGAGGATTTAAGGTTGAATTTGGAAACGTGGAAAGACACTTTTTCGAAAATTAACGTTTCCCCTTGACATGTTGCCATCGGGCAGGAAATTCACAGTCTCTGTCGAGCGAGGACGAGTACGTTGGCCGTGTTCCGTTTGTCAGAAAATATTTTTCGACCGTCAAGCCACGTCACATCATTTGCCTTCGCAAGGATTATTTTACTAAATTTTTTTTATTTCTGTTTTTTTTTTTCTTTAATTTCTTTTCGAAAGAGTTGGCTAGCGCTCTCGCGCACGTGTGCTTTTTGCACCCTCTGTAAATTCAGAAGAGCGTGCCAAGCAGTGAGCATTTCTCGGGGTGTGTCCCGCTCGACGGTTTATCGGAGCGAAATAACGAGAGCGAAAACTGGAAAAAAAAAAGGCCGAGTGGACCGACGGCGAAGATAAGGATTTCTCCCTTCCTCCCTTACTATATACATGCACACGAGGTACCAACGCTCCCAGTTAATTCACCCTTTGCAGGACCGAACCAGCCTGGCCAACCGTCCCAACGTTAATCGCGTGCACTCTAACGCGCGCACCTACCCCTTAATTTTTAAGTTGAACGTACAGACAGACACCCACACACATACACACGACCCGTGAAACTCTGAACTGCAACGAAACTCAGCCGCGTTTCGCACATTATTGCTGTCGGCAAAAACATTTTTACGTACACAAGCAAAACGCTTTAGTCAGTTTATCATTAACCATCCTATACATATATATTATATATATTTTTTTGCGCCGTACGGTCGCAAATTATTTTACCTAATTGTGGATTTGCATCGATGTAACGCAACCGATATAATTTTTTCCATCGATCAAGATTTTTTTTCAACTATGGGCTATGAAAATTGGTCAAAGATTTTATCAGTATTCTTATTATTGGAGAAATTATTTATAGTGTTTTAATTATATATATATATATATTTTTTTAAACTTATTATTGGATGAAAATACCCCAGATTGACGCGTGTCACATTGGAATGCAAAAAAAAATTTTTCCTTTTATATTTCTTCATTTTCATTATTATTCAAAATCGTTGTAGTCTATTTAATTTTCTAGATATCCAATTAAGACCCTGAAAAAATGTTTTACCAATTTTCGTAGCGCAAATCCACCAACAAAAAAAATGGTCGATGGACAAAATTATTTCCATTGCATTTGACCGATGCAAATTTCAACATCGTTAAATTATGTCTTGAATCTGTCGCGAACCGTAGAAATTTTTCGAGTTTGACAGGAATTTGATTCCCTGTTTACCATTTCGGCAAATATGAATTATCTTGATTTCATCCAAAATTTTTTATTTTTCGTGTCTTTGCGTATGTGCGATTTTAAGTAAAGATACGTCGTTTTCCAAAATACACAAAATTTAATCGTTCCATTGTCCAGATATACTTTTTATTCTCTCTCTTCCTCTCTTTCTCTCACAGCCTTTATTTTCGAAATTCTCCGAGAATTGTTGTGCCCTTTGCTACAGGAAAAATCCCGAAGCACACTTTGTATTAATATTTAAATAACATTTGTGTACGCGTAAAGATCGTCGGGTATATTATGCAGCGAGGGTGGAACCAAAAACGAGAGGTGAAATTCTTCCGGGCGATCGCACGGCCGTTGCGATAACACTGGCAAACATTGTTAGTAGCGAGAAGGTGAAATTTATTCTGGGATATTATATATGCGCGTTAATTATTTCGGAGCGCGGGTCCATTTCGGAGCTCCGGCGGCACATATCGAGATGGTCTTGCTATTTTTCATGTGTAAAGACATATATCAGCCCCGGTCTCAATTTATTGGAGCGTTTATTATGAGGACCGTTCAAATACTTGGGCAAAAGTATTTACGGCAACTGTTGCAAATATTATAGTCATGAGCGAAAATGTACATTTCATTAAAGCTATGCTTAGGCATGTAGTCTTTGCATACATACGAATATGCATAAAATATGGATGGATCACGCACTATTTCCTGATTTACGTCGTTTGAGAATTTTCCATTTAATATTGTCAGCCAGAATTTGTTGGATGTCCCAAAAAAAATATCCCAATACTCATTAGCATTCAATTGGATTCCTCAGTAGAGTCCTCATTAGCGTTCAATTGGATTCTGCACTGTTCCCCAATGAACGCCGTTCGAGAATTCTTAGCACCTTCGAATCCAAAATATGTGAAAACTCACGACAAAAAACTCGACGTGTTGAAACATAACTTGCACACTTCATAAGCGTATACATGCGTACCGTGGACTGGGCTTACTTTGATCAATTCTGAAAATAAAATTAATATATCTCTTCAAATACTATGGTAAAAGAAATTGTTTGAAATGGGAACATCAATTTTTATTAGTCTTTTTATCTTCCAAATCACAATGTAAAATATTTTAAAATAAGTGAGAAAAAAAAATTAGTCGTGATCAAAGGTATACTGAGAACGGGGTTACTTTGATACCGGCCTTTCTCTTAATGACAATCGGAAGTAAAGTAAAATAAATAAAGTAAAATAAAAGAAGAATACGGAGAATTTTTCCTAAAGAATAATAAAAACGGTCAACGGGATCGAAATTTTATTGTTTTGTTTTATTGTTTTGGGGTTACTTTGATCGGACAAATATTACACCTTTACTTTTCAAAATCAATTTTATTGATAAACAACTGGTATTTTATAATTATTTATGCGGTAACACATCCACAAACTTCGAAACATTAAAAAACTAGAAAAAACAAGTTCTAAGGTAGATAACATACTTTTGTCTACCTAGGTAATCTAAATCACAAAAAGAGATCAAATTGTTCGTTATGGAACATTTCTTAACCTACAATTCTTCAACATTAATATCAAATGGGAATTCAACATAATCATTGTTATCGATAGGTTTCGGCAAGAATGATACTATATCAATGTTATCGATTTCAGATATATCTCCTTTAATTCTCTTGAATCTTATTTTACTTCCAGCTGATTTGAAGGGCTTCCACTAGTGAAGGATCGAATTCCATTATTTGGCAAACGTACTTGTACGTTTTTTTGCCACGACTGACAATACTGAGAATTCTCCGAGACTAGCAATAAAGATAATACGTGGGGTGATATTGATATTGATCAATGATCAATGTTGTCCGGTCGAAGCGATCAAAGACACCCCAACGAAACAACTGCCGCCCATAGAATATGTTTTTGAGGATATGCCATACAACAAAGCATAATGGTGTAGTTTAATAAACATCTGACGAGGTGATTTTTACCAAAAACATGTCATTTGCAACACTCAATTAATTATTTTCGAAGTCATTCGAACATAAAGAATAGTTTGAATACATTACTTACGTTTTTTATATTTTCACGTAAACATGTTCGTTCATGCGACGTCTGAGTGATGATATAAAGAGACATTCAGGCTTGCTAAGCGTAAAAAAAAACTTTCGGTCACCTTCAGGAACTTCGTAATTTGAATTAAAAAATAAATCAAAGTTTTTTGTTTGTTAAAGTAACCCCACGAGTCAAAGTAACCCCAGTCCACGGTACTGACAATGAGATTATGACAAACTGCAGTTAAGTAAATAACAAACGATAATTACAGTATTTTTTCAGTGGTGTGATTCAAATCGATTTTTAAGATATACTTTTTCAAATGGTTTATAGTTTTTTGTGATAAGATTTATACTTTTTTTAACATCCATTCATTTTGTATATCTATATATATATATATATATATATATATATATATATATATATATATATATATATATATATATATATATATATATATATATATATATATATATTGGTTAGAAAAATCAACGTACAGAATGGGATTCATCAAGAATCGTATCGGATTCTGCTCGATAATGTGGAAATCCTTTAGGATACAAATTGAATTCGTATATTGGAATCCAATGGGGAATCCCAATGAGAATCCAATGTACGAGCGCGACGTTTTAGTATAGGGATCTAAAGCAATGGCCTATTGGATCTCTATTAGGTGATAAGTATGGTAATCGAATTGGATCCCTATGACAATTTTTGAATGGTAAGCGCTACTAAAATCCATGTGGCCATCGAGTTCTCATATACAAGGTGCCGAGATAGATTTTGTTTTTACCTTCACATTCCTGCTATACCTGTAACGTATTTCGATGATTTATAACGGGAAAGAACTCTCCTAGGTTTTCCTCATCTTATGCTCATTTTAAGAGTAAATTTCTCATTCAACGAAGGAGAAACCATACTTGGACAAACTTGCAAAATCGTGTAGCTCCAAACAGGCTTATGAGATAGCTCTTTTTCCTAAGTTCGGCTTTCCTCTCCTCCTGACCCTGTTGACATCGTCGTCGTCGTCGTCGCACGGAATGGGGATTCTTTTGTGCGGAGAGAATGAACCCGAAAACTCGAGTATATAGAAGAGAAGAAAGAGAGCGAGAGAGAGAGAGAGAGAGAGAGAGAGAGAGAGAGAGAGAGAGAGAGAGAGAGAGAGAGAGAGAGAGAGAGAGAGAGAGAGAGAGAGGGAAGCTTTTAAACGTTGCTCAAATAGTCGAACATAATTCGCCAAGTGGCACGAGCGAAAGGAAAAATAAAAAACTGTTTTCTCACTATGGTAGGTTTCGTTTTTCTCAATACGTTTTTTCATCTGCTCTTTCTTTAACTTGGATAAACTTGAACCAAAAATAAAACGATAGAATATTTTTGGTTCGACTTTCTCCAGAGTCTGAAAAGAGCAAATGTTTTTGAAGATACCCCTCCCTCCCGACCCCTCGAATATAGAAATTTCAGGATCAATAATTTCCCCACAACCTGTTCAGGTGCATTCCCCTAGCTTAGGGAAGCTTCAAACGATCGTATAGGTTTGGAGGGTTGAGATGGATTTATGTTTTCCGTCACTCTTCATAAACCAGGAAGGTTGAACGTAAGAAGAAACGAAGCAAGGTGGAAGAGTGAGAGAAAGCGGGAAAAAACGGGCGCACTGCTTTTGTGTCGATGCCATGTCTATCTCTTGGGAGGTTGCATAGCGAGCATAATAACACTACACTTGGAAAAACACAGAAAAAAGCTGAAGTGCACGAGCTTTTTTCTCTTACGAGCTAGTAAGGGAAGCGTGCTCTATTTCGAAATATAAATATATATATATATCTTTCTTTCACTATCATCTCCTTTAGTCGGATATTTCTCGTGTCTGGATCCTTTCTTGCATATCTGCTTTTCCGTTCATGCTTTACTCTAGGGACGCCTATACTTCTTTCCTTTCATGTTCCTCGGGATCTCTTCGCGTTTATTTGATACTCGAACGCCTATCACCGAATAATTAAGGACGCAGATCCTGATGAGAAAAGCTGAAGCCCAGCAAATGCAGAACACATTGTTTGGTGGTTTTTGTGGTTTTTTTCTTGTTATTCGAGCTCAAGCTGCAGCGCCGACCTTCGATCATACGATCGTTGGAATGCAATGAAATATTATTTTTATCAGTTATTTTTATTTCGCAAATTTAGGATACGTGAAATATATATATATAAAGATATTTATTTATTTATATGCACAAACGCAATTCGAAGAGGTAAAAAAATGTCGTCATTTCACTTTCTAGACATAAAATTTGGTGCAAATTTCTACCGATTTATGTGCAACCGCAAGAGCATGCTAAAATTCCGTCCGAAAATGCCAGGGTCTCTGGTATGCGTCGGCTCGGTCTGGAGCTGATCTCCAAGGTAGAAGAACCATTCGCGAAATAATGCAACGAGAGCGCTTCGGGCAGAGTTTCAGTAGAAGTGGGCGTCAAGATAAATGGAGCCTAAATGTCTATAGAAATGTTGAGCGTCTGGCGAGAAAATCCCACGTGTCTCTAATGACGTAATACATATGTATACTTTTTTGTAGAATAATTTTTTAAAACGTCAAATGATACGGTCAATACATTTTTTGTTCTCTCTTTTTCTCCTCTGAATAGGGTCTTTTGAAAACATCTGTTGAAGCCTCTCTCTCCCACTCTCTCTCTCTCTCTCTCTCTCTCTCTCTCTCTCTCTCTCTCTCTCTCTCTCTCTCTCTTTCTCCTGGCAAAACTTACACAAACATTGGCGATACGAAAGGGACGAAACAGGGAGCAATCAGAGTTTCCAGTTCAATGAGAAAAGCAACTGGAAAGAAAAATTGCGGATGATGTCAATAGCTGGGCGGTCCAAAAGTTCAAGACTTCGAGGATTGAAGTGGCCTCGAGCAGCCTTAATAATGTCGTGTACCTGTTTTACTCAATGGCAGGGTCAGACGGAAGTGCAATAGTTGTTTGTTTCGTTTGCCATTTTTTTTTCCAGACGTTCAGCGATACGAACCGTTCGATTCGTCACTTACTCGATAAATATTTTCTCTATAAAATACAATCTCATGGTTTTCCTCGCATTTGCAGGGTTTAAACAGTTCTCGACGTTGCGGCAGCTACGAGAAAGTTTCACGACCGACCGCTCGTCGTCTTATGTTGACTTAACCATGAAAGCGAAAAATCAGCTTAAAAAAAGTATGGCAAAACCCACGATTGCAGTGAATCTCCTATAATTATCTCTCAACGATGTTGAAAGACAATTCTACTTCAAAGACAATTCAAAGACCATTTTACTATTCATCTTTGCCAACGAAAAAATGAACAACAAAAAAAAAACTTCCATGATTATTGTGCCCTGTAGCCACGATATTTCGAACGTCACATAATTTATGCATTTTATTTATGGCACACGTTCGGACCTCTCGCCCTTATAAATATGAAATTCGTTTCTCAGGATTCCACGTTTTTCGGTGAATTCGACGTACAATTCGGGGCGCACTTGCGCATTTTCCCGTTTACATCCCATACACAGGCGCCCGCAGGAAAATGGCTCGACGAAACGACCCAAGTTGGCCCTACAGCTCCCAGAAATACTTTACTTCGTATGGGGTGAGGCGGTTACGTGTATATATGTATACGAAACGACAAACGTCGGATCTTATAGCACGCACGAAACAGTGTATAGTAATCCACACCTACAGGTTGACTCAAAAGTTAAGGATGCAGTTTTCCAGGTGAATTGAAAAATTCCAGGGAGAAAAAAGTTTGTGTACTTCTTCCGGTTCTGTAGTCACTGACAACCCTTGAGCCCATCGCACACACTTTTCGTAATCATTGATGTAAGGTTTCGACAAATGTCGTTGCTGAAACAACGGAAATTCAGCAACACGATTGGTCCAAATCTTACGGTTACGATTACGCTTGTATCACGATAGCTGCGGGGGTGTGTCTGGGCTTACAACTTATGGTCCTTAAATTTGCAGCGTTGGAAAACAACGAAAATTCGTTTTTAAAGTAAAACTTGTTCAGCCTCGTTTTTCGTTTCGGTCACGCATGTCGAATCTTTCATTTTCGATTACTGCTGCTCGCACGCCACGTGGTGAGTTTGTTTCGGTCTCTGCAGCGAGAATTTTCTAGTTTACACAAAATTTTGCACAATTACCAATTATTTTTTCCGGCGATTTTAATGTTATTTTTCAAAAAGAAGTTACAGTCAAACTAATTAGTTACTTAAATGAAGTATTTGGTCTTACGATAGAGAGCGCTAAAACTACCGACCACAAGATACGGTACAAAAATTTATGCGATCTTTACGAGATATATTTTTAAAAAAATAGAATTTAACTTATTATTGACTTATTTCAGTTATCATAAATTAATGATTTGATTTACGGACTACACAACTCGAAATAAAGGCGAAATTAATAATGAAATTGAACGACGTAATTGCCCTATTATTATAAATAATATCTTATGTATTTCAGCTATTTTTTTGTATTATCATTATAATTATTGAAAATTTTTAATTAAAAAAATATACGTACCTGCATTTACCTTCTTTCTCATAGACTATTAATAATGAAACGATGAAACCAAAACGACGCAAACAAAATGATATACTTTTGGCGATTTCAGGATAAAATCGTTCAGAGTTATAGCAAAAAAGTTTCACTTACACCGTGGTTTCGTAAAACCGCACCCAATTGCATTTTTATATTTCTTTATTTTTCATATCATATTAGATGTTTTATAGTAAATTTGAGTTGTAGATATCTGTCAAGGATTTCAAAAAGACGTTTTAGCGATTCTTGTAGACTAAACCTGTGAATGGAAATTTCGGCGAGGCTTAAAAAGTAATTTTCACTGCCTTCCAATAGGGTAGAATTTATCGGATAAAGCATTGAAAATTCTATTCTGCAGTATAAAAAAAATCTACTGTCCCAGTCGCGCACTGTAAGGCTCCAAAGTCGTTATTGAACCCCCCCCCCCCCCCCCCCCCGCTTGTCTATTAAACCTTTTGTTTAAAAATCTGAAACGTTATCATTTATGGAAATTGTACTCAGTACTATCAAGGAAAAACAATGGAATTGCAATAACATAATTCGTTTTGGAAACCAAAAGAAAAAGCTTCTTTAAGTTGATAAAATTTCATATCTTCAATATTATTCAAAAAGTTTGTCTTTGGGAAACAAAACATTTGCCACTAATTGACCCATTTCCGGGCACAAATACGTCCAGAAAAAAAAAAATAATAGAGGATACGGATTTGTCTCTTAAGAATTTTGCTCTTCGTATGCATTCTGGACAAGTCGACCGCAATTTTTTGAACGCCCTGTAGTAAGGCCACCCCTCTCAAGTCCTGGCAAAATCGAAACGTGCCACGCACGCACCTTACCCAGACGCGTGTATTCGACCTACGTCTCCGTTTCCCTCGGCCATCACCGCGAAATCCACCCCCGCCTCTCTCACCTCCGCCTGGCTTCCGTCGTCGGTTTTATGGCTACCCGACAAAATTAGTTTGCTCTCCGTGTAATTTTCTTTCCCCCCCGTGTAGAATGGGAGGATTTACTTCCAAGAGGCCAGCATTTTTCCCCCGAAAGGAGAAACTACGGAAGCGCATGCTTTTTACTTGCGCAGCGCGAAACTCTGTCACGCTTTAAAGAAGAATTGAAACAAGTGAATAAACTGAAACAACATTTACAAGTCCGGAAAGTTTGCAGTTTCGATTAAGGAAGGCTACCAGTCTAGAGCCCGGAAAAAGGAGAATTTCGATAATTTCTTATGGATACCCACCCAGTTGATAGAATGAAAACACCGTGTTTGGCCTTAGGCGACTCTAGAGGCCAAAAAAAGGGCACATTTTGTGATTTTTTTTTCAGCGAAACCATAAAATAAATCGGAATTACAAAATAAGGGTTTTATTATACACGTAATTGACTATACGAAATTATTTTTTCACAGCGATACATGTCAAAATGGCGACTGTACAGCATTTTTCCGATGACGCCTTTATTCCTGGACGGTCAACGGCCGGACCAACAGCTCCTATAATCTTTGAGTTATGATGAGACACTAAAGTTTTTTCGATTATATATAAGAATAGCTATAGAAGTACGTAGGATTTTTTTGATATATTGTTTTTTGTCAAAATGGCGCATTTATAAAACAAAAAGTATAAAATGCCATGAGAAAATCGTCAGAAAATTGTTTATAAAAAAAGAACTATGCAATATAATAAAAAAATCCTACGTAGTGCCTCAGAAAATGTAATTCTAAATATACAGTTAAAATTCCAAGTGAATCGGTTAAAATTTATTTGAGTTATGAGTCCGGCCGACTTGAAAAATGTAATTTTGAGATAAACGCGTTTAAAGTTAGTAAAAAGTCACGAAATGAATCAAGAGGGGTTGCGCTAGAATTCGAAAATCGAGTACTTAGAGATTTTTCATACCCATAATCTTTTGGAATATAATTTTATAGGTACTAAGGTACATTTTTAACAAAAAAAAAAGATTTTTTGGAAATCCTAGAGTGGCCTAAGGCCTTAAAACCTTTTATTCTACATATCTTCCAGCATCTTTACAAATTTTTTCCCCAAGATTATTTAATAAAACGAGAACAATACGAGGTGTGCAAATTAAGTAATGAGACTGGCAACGTAGCATACGAGCTAGGGACGCGGGACTTGGAGGGGCGACAGATAAACACGTGATACGCCTTCAGTAGGGTAGGGAGGGGCATGTTGAGCAAGTTTGGAATTATCGCCTTGTAATTCCTTAACAGTCTACCGTATCAAAATGAAACCTACTTTGGTCAATAGGAAATTTATCTGAAAAAAATGTCTGTAGATGAAATTCCCGTTATCCTTATTGTTTCACAAATAATCGCTCTCAAATGACGAAGGCCATATTTGCTCAACCTGCCCCGATAGGCTAATAATCTCCCGTAAAAACTTGAAAATACGTATAATACTCGACCTTCGACTGTTATTATTGGAAGCGCGATCGATGTGCAGCTTGGGCGAGCCCGCATGTCCACCGACGTTTGTCAGTCACGATATTCGGATGGGTGACCGCCGTTTGGTTTTTCCTTTGCGCGCACACTCGGTACACACTGGACTCGTACGGGACGGCAAATCCTTTTTCAAACATCGACCAGCGTGCGTTTGCATAGACTAATTCGGACTATCAGCGAGGAGATTGGATCAAAAGCGATTCTGGATGGCATCGGACAACTTTGATCGTTTGCGAAACGCGTTCGGTATGAACAAGCTCTAGTTCTACCTGGTAGCAGGGCAAACTACCCCTAGATGTTCGTGTATGCTGATCGTAGATGCGGAAGAAACGTTTCAAAGGTTTCCTCTCATCGTCCTTATCCTTCATTATTATTCTTGCTCCTTTTTTTTCAACACATATCACCTAACTCTCTCAGTGAAAAATGTCCACTGGACAAGTTCCCGGATCATCCGGGAACTCGTCCTCATCGAGCTGGCGCTTCAAAAAGAGGCATTTAAAATTCATGGTTTCGGTTTGACTGGCTCTGACGTTGTCCATTCGTGCTGCGGGATGTGTAGGAGTTTTACAGAAGCGCTACCATAGCGTTGTATATTGGATGGCTTATTATTTTTCCTGTTTTCAAGACGCATATAATTTTTGGAATCCACCCGTTGAAATATAGTGACACCTTGAATTTGCAATAGTTTTGCGTGCGTTCTTATGGTACTTTGCTTCACTCTCGAGTACAATGAGAAAAAGGATAATGAAAAAATGGTGCATAATGTTTTAGATTTTTTTCTATGGACAATTTATGTATTGTAACGTTGCGAAATCGTAACGTTGCAAAGAATAAAGAGACTATCCGAGAAGAGTGTGGTAGGCGGGCTGGTGTAGCTCAGTTGGTCAGAGCAGTCGAAAAAAGACGAAGAAGGAAACGAAGATACTAGATCTCTAGCCCTAAGTCATAGATTAATATAACCAATAAAAAAAATAAAAATAGAAATCTACATATAGTCTAAGAGTATAATTAAGTATACCAAAAATTATGTTACAAGCCTAGAATAAGATACAATATTGTAATCCTCAACATTCTTTACTCAGCGTTTGTATTATTGTAAGTACACAATCGGCGTGGTTTTTTTAATATTCAGCCAACAACAAATCCCCTTCTCTCATTTTCCATGCAGAAACAAAGATACCCCAGCAATTCCCAATTAACTAAACAAAAAAAAAATAGCAGTACACTATAAAATAAGAAAATAGAGAAACATTCGAGCTTGCAGTCACGCTATGAAAATAGCCCAAAGCTCACAACATTTATTAAAATAAGATGCGTTTATTTTTAAGTTTAATGTACGCAAAATAAACAAAAAAAACATGTAAGGCAAAAAAAAACATTAATAAACTTAATATATAAAAAAAAAAAAAAGTCAGAGCAGTCGACCGGAAATCGAAAGGTCCCGGGTTCGAATCGCGGCCCAGAAGCGCCCCGCATTTTTTTTCGGATAGTTCTCTGGAGTTTTTTCCGGGGTTACAGTATGAAGAAAACTTTTTGGAGAATTTCACAGGCATTCGTTACGTAACTGTAGTGCAATTTATTGTGACATATTGAAATTCTGCTGATTTTGCAGGTTAGCTTTCCAACACATTCTCACCGAATTATATGGCAATCCTGCAAACCGTTGACCGGATCGAAAATTGGCGCAGCCATGGGGTGTGGCATATTTACTCTCAAGAGTTTTGCCCCGACAAAGTTAAATATTAATTAAATGAATATTCATTAATTAAATAAATTCATGAATTTCATATCATCGTTAATTAATAATACATAATAATATATTAATTAACAAAATGAATGAATAATTAAATACAAATTAATTAGATAGATGTTGATCAAATAAAGTTAAATATCAATATACAGATGCAACAGTAATTGATACAGACACTTTTAATTGGAAGTTCGAGGCTTGAGCTTGAGCTGTTAGGATCTTCAATCTTTATCATCCTAGAAAATGTTTGAGCGACTTTCGTTCCCTAAAACTGCCAAAAAAATAATAGTGCGATTAAAAAAAAAATGACTTTTCCATTACATTTCAACGATGCAACCTTCAACATCATATTTTTTTACGATCATACTTCTTTCAAACGTCATTGGCAACTCTTCGCCCAGGCAGCAAAGCTTTTTTCCAATACTTCTCCCTATTATCCCAATAGATTCCTCTTTTCACGATACATCGTGACAGATTTTTTACCTAGGGGTTGTTCCAGTTTTTTCTCATGCGTTTGGCTCAGCGTGCAAAAAAAACAGTCACGATGCGTCCTTAAACCCAAACTGCTTATTCGAACTTCAATGCGAAGTCGTTTTCGGTATACGATTCATCTCCTAAAGGGCTTAATAACATTCCTGCGAAATGATAAACATAAAGCGACACGAGTATCCTTGTGGGATTGAAACACCTGGAACAATGGACCATGACGTTTTCAAATAAAAATTTCGAGTAATTTTAACCCTAAAAAACTTTAACAAGTAAAAAAAAACGCCAAGTAATAAAAAATGCCCTCGAAAAAATTATCGGTTGTTTCACTATCTACAAGATTCTAATTAACCTCGAAATATTTGTGATTTTTTTCAAACAATAGTTTTATTTAGATTCTAATTTTTCAACTCAAACGTACAAAAGAAGTGAAATAACTTTTTATGAAAAAGCCAAGCAAATTTACCAGAAACGTACAGAAAATTACCAAACTCTAGTAATACCATTTTTCTCAATATTTTGTTTTCAAAAACCATTTTACTCTTATAATAAAAGTACGAATCACGATTATATAAAAGTACAACGTATGCATCACACAAGTACTGTATGTATGTATCACTAGAAAAGCTGGGCAACGACTTGGCGTGCATGGTTAAGAAAAAAAGCTCGGCGAAGGATGACGTTTTCTCAACAACCTGACCATTAGTTTAAGAAAAACATAAATTGACGCAATTTATTATGTAACTGCAAACCAAGTTTCTGATTCCGCAAAGTATAACTTAAAAAATCAGTGATGTACCCCTAGAAGCCCTGAAAAGTAACTTTATAAACTTTATTTTTCAAACCACCCCAACATATTTTTTCCATTTCTTTATTTTTATTATTATAGAGAGTAATCTTTGTGAAAATTTAACTTGTCTAAGACTGTGTGAAAATGTCGTAACGATTTGTTCAGTATGAAAATAAAAAAAATTTGGGCTATTAAAATGAAAAAGTTTTCGATGCATCTTACAATACAAACTTCAACGTCATCAAGTTGTATACTATAGAAAGTACGGCACCTACCGATCATAATCGTGGTCGAGAAAAAAAGCAAAAATACTTGTTTAAACAAATATTTTTGCATTACTTTTACCGTTGATTTTTGCAGCGCCTACGCAACAATCATATTTGCTGAGGGGTACAGAAAGTACCGCGCTTACCGATCACAATCGTGGTCGAGAATAAATTCTTGAATGGTTTAAACAATTTTTTACGCATTGTTTTTGCCGTTATGTTTTGCAGCGCGCAAGCAGTAATCATATTTGCTGAGAGGTACAGAAAGTACCGCACCGACCGATTACAATCGTGGTCGAGAAGAAATGCTTTAATTGTTTACACAATTATTGTCGCATTATTTTTACCATTGAGTTTTGCAACGCGTAAAGAGCAATCATATTTACTGAGAGGTATAGGAAGTACTGTATCTACCGATCACAAACGTGGTCGAGAAAAAACAAATTGATAATTGTTGAAACAATTATTTTTGAATTATTTTTTACCGTTATGCTTTGCAGCGTGCAAACAGCAATCATATATACTGAGAGGCAATCATATATGCTCAAATTACCGTATCTACCGATCACAATCGTGATCGAGAATGAACGCATTCATAATTTTTTAAACAATTATATTTGCATTATTTTTATTGTTAGGTTTTGCGGTTCGCAAGCAGCAATTTATTTGCCGAGAGGTACTGAAAGTACCGTATCTACCGATCACAATCCTGGTCGAGATAAACGCATTCATAATTGTTATTATGGTTGCATTATTTTTATTGTTATGTTTTGCGGCTCACAAGCAGCAATTTATTTGCCAAGAGTCACTGAAAGTACCGTATCTACCGATCATAATCGTGGTCGAGATAAACGCATTGATAATTGTTTAAACAATTATGATTGCATTATTTTTATTGTTAGGTTTTGCGGCTCGCAATCAGCAATTTATTTGCTGAGAGGTACTGAAAGTACCGTATCTACCGATTACAATCATGGTCGAGATAAACGCATTCATAATTGTTTAAACAATTATGTTTGCATTATTTTATTGTTAGGTTTCGCGGCTCGCAATCAGCAATCTATTTGCTAAGAGGTACTGGAAGTAAGTACCGTATCTACCAATCACAATCGCGGTCGAGATAAACGCATTCATAATTGTTTAAACAATTATGATTGCATTATTTTTAGTGTTATGTTTTGCGGCTCGCGATCAGCAATTTATTTGTTGAGATGTACTGAAAGTACCGTACCTACCGATTACAATCATGGTCGAGATAAACGCATTCATAATTGTTTAAACAATTATGTTTGCATTATTTTATTGTTAGGTTTCGCGGCTCGCAATCAGCAATCTATTTGCTAAGAGGTACTGGAAGTAAGTACCGTATCTACCAATCACAATCGTGGTCGAGATAAACGCATTCATAATTGTTTAAACAATTATGATTGCATTATTTTTATTGTTATGTTTTGCGGCTCGCGATCAGCAATTTATTTGCTGAGAGGTACTGAAAGTACCGTACCTACCGATTACAATCATGGTCGAGATAAACGCATTCATAATTGTTTAAACAATTATGATTGCATTATTTTTATTGTTATGTTTTGCGGCTCGCAAGCAGCAATTTATTTGCCGAGAGGTACTGAAAGTACCGTATCTACCGATCACAATCGTGGTCGGGATAATCGCATTCATAATTGTTTAAACAATTATGATTGCATTATTTTTATTGTTAGGTTTTTCGGCTCGCAAGCAGCAATTTATTTGCCGAGAGGTACTGAAAGTACCAGATCTACCGATTACAACCGTGGTCGAGATAAACGCATCCATAATTGTTTAAACAATTATGTTTGCATTATTTTTATTGTTATGTTTTGCGGCTCGCAAGCAGCAATTTCTTTGCCGAGAGGTACTGAAAGTACCGTATCTACCGACCACAATCGTGGTCGAGATAAACGCATTCATAATTGTTTAAACAATTATGGCTGCATTATTTTTAACGTTGGATTTTACATAGCGCAAGCAGCAATCATAATTGTTAAGAGGTTTGAAAGTACCGTATCTCGCGATCACAATCATGATCGAGGAAAAATGCAAAAATAATTTTTTAAACAATTATTTTTGCATTATTTTTAGCGTACCGTTTTGCGGCTCGCAAACAGCAATCTATTTGCTGAGAGGTACTGAAAGTACCGTATCTACCGATCACAATCGTGGTCGAGAATAAATGCATTCATAATTGTTTAAACAATTATGTTTGTATTATTTATACCCTAAATGTTTACTGAACCAATCGCTACCCTCAGCAAGGACTCTTTCTGCGAAATTCGTGTTTTTGAATTTCTTGCGAAGTCGGCGTTGAGAAAAGAAAATAAAGTTCTCGACGCCGACTGTGTTTATGTATGTTTGTGCATGTATATACGCTCACGCGGTGTATGTGCGCTCACGCGGTGTGTACGCGCTACGAAGGATGTGTTGGTGCGCTACGACAGCACACCAACATACACGCACATACGCGTTGCGAGCCGCAGAAAGGCATTTACAATCTCCCGGTAGGTAGCAGGGGTTCGTACGAGTTCTGCCCTACCGACTGGAGCCGGGGCTGCGTCGAAGTCTTGCTGCGGGTACCGTTCCCTCTTAAGGCCATGTGTCAAACGTCCAGTCGGTAAAAATCCTAATGCCAAGTTTTCTCCTAGACGGATCATATTTCGGGCAAAAGAAGAGAAAGCGGTTGTTCGTCCTTCAACAGAGCGGAACGTGTTTCTTTTCTTTTTTCCCAAAAATCAACCGTTTCAGAAATCATTGGGAATCTGCAAATCAGCTATCTCTCTCGCACTCATGGTCGCTCGGTCGGTGTGACACTTGGCCTTAAAGCCGACAGAGGCTATACATTCGAAGAACCCGACTTTTGACGTTTCTAGCGCGCCATTGTTTGTTTATAGTAGCACCTCTCTGAAGTGAGCAAACAGTGCACTTCACGCTGAAACTAAGCGTTCCCATCATGTTAACGCTTTCCCCAAAAGGACGTATGTAGTATAGCTTACGATGCGACCGAATAACTTTATCCCTCCAAGTTCTAAAGTGTTGAAGAATTTTTGTGGTAAAAAAGTCGCTCGGAAATTCGGCTAATATTACGAGATCTCAAGTTTGAGTAGGCGGATCGAAAAATGACCCAAACAAAATCGATAGGAAAAAATAACATTTGATTGGTAAAGTGTCATTAGATTTTCGATTCGTCTCCGCGTTTTCGCGTAATGTCGATTATAAGTTAAAAAGTCGTCTGCTAAAGCCCATCTTGGCGTATAAGGAGTGCGCGGCGTGTCGTGTCGTGACAGTCGTTTTTTTTTTATTACTTGGCGTCGAGACGCTGCCGCGTCTCTTGATATATATTTGCGAGTTTTTCGATCAGATTGGCGTGTTTGGGTTTGTTTGGGTTTGTTTGGGTTTGCGCGGATTTTTCAAAGTGCTGTATCTCTGCGAATAATGGTCGTATCGAGATCGCAAAAAAAGCATTTTGTAGCTTCAGGCCTCTAGTTTCTATATCCCGTGGAAAAAATTGACATTCTTAAGGGGGTGAGGTGGTTTAGTGTGTATGTCTGCGAAGAATTTTCGTACCGAGGTGCAAAAAGTTTCTAGTCTCGCCGTTGTTCGGCAAAAATTTTTACTCTTAAGGAGGTGAAATTGTTTGGGGTGTATCTCTGCGAAAAATGGTCGTATCGAGATGAAAAAAAAAGCATTTTGAAGCTTGAAGTCTCTAGTTTCGAAATCTTTCGGCAAAAATTGTCCCTCTTAAGGGGGTCAAAATGGGGTTTGTTTGGGTTTGTTTGGGTTTAGCCCGTATTTTTCAAAGTGCCGTATCTCCGCGAATAATGGTCGTATCGAGATCGCAAAAAAAGCATTTTGAAGCTTAAGGACTCTAGTTTCTATATCCCGCGGAAAAATTGACAGTCTTAAGGGGGTGAGGTGGCTTTTTGTGTATCTCTGCGAAAAATGGTCGTATCGAGATGCAAAAAGAAGCATTTTGAAGCTTGAAGTCTCTAATCTCGCGATCCATCGGCGAAAATTTGTACCCTTAAGGGGGTGCAATTGTTTGGGGCGTATCTCTGCGAAAAATGGTCGTATCGGGATGCAAAAAAAAGCATTTTGAAGCTTGAAGTTTCTAGTTTCGAGATCTTTCGGCAAAAATTGTCACTCTTAAGGGGGTCGAAATCGTGTGTGGCGTATCTCAGCGAAAAATGGTCGTACAAAGATGCAAAAAAAAGCATTTTGAAGCTCAGAGTGTCTAGTTTCGAGATCTTTTGGCGAAAAAATTTCACTCTTGAGAGGGCGAAATTAGTCGTAAAAGTTTGCATGGCAAATGAGATTTCTTGCGTGTATCAAATTGAAACTTGGAACATAAGCACCTTCGAATGTGTAGAAGTGCACTGAGAAGGGATTTAAAGAAGAAAAAAAAAAACGAAAATTTTGTTTTTGAAACTCTTCGTAATTTGTATTTTTTCTCGAATTCGAAAAATAGCCAATGCAACGTCGTGAACAAATTCGATGAAAAATTGGCCTTCTCATTTTTATGATGATGGTATGTTGTACAATTTGAAGTTGTCGTTAATGTTCGGGAAATTTTTTTTTACCAAAAATCAACGAGATGGACTCGTAGGAGATGTATTTGAGTTTTCAAAACGGCACTTTAATTCCCTGCGCGATTATTCGTTGCTGAGATATCGATGATCAACGAAAAAAGGATTCTCTATCGTTCAAAGTCGCATATCTCGGCAAAAAAATGTTGTAGAGAGGATAACAAAAAACGGAATTGAGGGAGAAGAACCAAGCTAACTCGCCAATATACCCATTGAACTAAGAAATGTTTTCCCGAGCCTGTGAACCCTTGAAAATGGAAAATAAATGGAAAATTTGTGTCTCTTGATATTTCTTACGAACGCAAAATAACCGTAGGTTGAAAAAAATTTTCGCCCAAAGATATCGAAACTAGAGACTTTGAGCTTCAATTTGCTTTTTTTGCGATCTCGATACGACCATTTTTCACCGAGATACAGCGCTTCAAAGAAGCCGAAAAATAATTTTTTTTCGGAATTTTTTTACATTGGGGTATATCTATATATATATTTGCGAGTTTTTCGATCAGATTGGCGTGTTTGGGTTTGTATGGGTTTGTTTGGGTTTGCGCGTATTTTTCAAAGTGCTGTATCTCTGCGAATAATGGTCGTATCGAGATCGCAAAAAAAGCATTTTGTAGCTTCAGGCCTCTAGTTTCTATATCCCGTGGAAAAAATTGACATTCTTAAGGGGGTGAGGTGGTTTTGTGTGTATGTCTGCGAAGAATTTTCGTACCGAGGTGCAAAAAGTTTCTAGGCTCGCCGTTGTTCGGCAAAAATTTTTACTCTCAAGGAGGTGAAATTGTTTGGGGTCTATCTCTGCGAAAAATGGTCGTATCGAGATGAAAAAAAAAGCATTTTGAAGCTTGAAGTCTCTAGTTTCGAAATCTTTCGGCAAAAATTGTCCCTCTTAAGGGGGTCAAAATGGGGTTTGTTTGGGTTTGTTTGGGTTTAGCCCGTATTTTTCAAAGTACCGTATCTCCGCGAATAATGGTCGTATCGAGATTGCAAAAAAAGCATTTTGAAGCTTAAGGACTCTAGTTTCTATATCCCGCGGAAAAATTGACAGTCTTAAGGGGGTGAGGTGGCTTTTTGTGTATCTCTGCGAAAAATGGTCGTATCGAGATGCAAAAAGAAGCATTTTGAAGCTTGGAGTCTCTAATCTCGCGATCCATCGGCGAAAATTTTTACCCTTAAGGGGGTGCAATTGTTTGGGGCGTATCTCTGCGAAAAATGGTCGTATCGGGATGCAAAAAAAAGCATTTTGAAGCTTGAAGTTTCTAGTTTCGAGATCTTTCGGCAAAAATTGTCACTCTTAAGGGGGTCGAAATCGTGTGTGGCGTATCTCAGCGAAAAATGGTCGTACAAAGATGCAAAAAAAAGCATTTTGAAGCTCAGAGTGTCTAGTTTCGAGATCTTTTGGCGAAAAAATTTCACTCTTGAGAGGGCGAAATTAGTCGTAAAAGTTTGCATGGCAAATGAGATTTCTTGCGTGTATCAAATTGAAACTTGGAACATAAGCACCTTCGAATGTGTAGAAGTGCACTGAGAAGGGATTTAAAGAAGAAAAAAAAAACGAAAATTTTGTTTTTGAAACTCTTCGTAATTTGTATTTTTTCTCGAATTCGAAAAATAGCCAATGCAACGTCGTGAACAAATTCGATGAAAAATTGGCCTTCTCATTTTTATGATGATGGTATGTTGTACAATTTGAAGTTGTCGTTAATGTTCGGGAAATTTTTTTTTACCAAAAATCAACGAGATGGACTCGTAGGAGATGTATTTGAGTTTTCAAAACGGCACTTTAATTCCCTGCGCGATTATTCGTTGCTGAGATATCGATGATCAACGAAAAAAGGATTCTCTATCGTTCAAAGTCGCATATCTCGGCAAAAAAATGTTGTAGAGAGAATAACAAAGAAGGAAATTGCGGGAGAAGAACCAAGCTAACTCGCCAATACACCCATTGAACTAGAAAACATTTTCCCGAGCCGGTGGACCCTTGAAAATGGAAAATAAATGGAAAATTTGTGTCTCTTGCTATTTCTCACGAACGCAAAATAACCGTAGGTTGAAAAAAATTTTTGTCCGAAGATATCGAAACTAGAGACTCGGAGCTTCAATTTGCTTTTTTTGCGATCTCGATACGACCATTTTTCACCGAGATACAGCGCTTCAAAGAACACGAAAAATAATATTTTTTTCGGAATTTTTTTACATTGGTGTATATCTATATATATGGGCGTGTTTGGGGCTGTTTGGGTTAGCGTTTGGGTTTGTTTGGGTTTGTTTGGGTTAGCGTTTGGGTTTGTTTGGGTTTGTTTGGGTTTGTTTGGGTTTGTTTGGGTGTGTTTGGGTTTAGACCGAATTTTTCAAAGTGCTGTATCTCCGCTAATAATGGTCGTATCGAGATCGCAAAAAAAGCATTTTGAAGCTTAAGGCCTCTAGTTTCTATACCCCGCGGAAAAAATTCACATTCTTAAGGGGGTGAGGTGGCTTTTTGTGTATCTCTGCGAAAAACGGTCGTATCGAGATGCGAAAAGAAGCATTTTGAAGCTTGGAGTCTCTAGTCTCGCGATCCACCGGCGAAAATTTTTACCCTTAAGGGGGTGCAATTGTTTGGGGCGTATCTCTGCGAAAAATGGTCGTATCGGGGTGCAAAAAAAAGCATTTTGAAGCTTGAAGTTTCTAGTTTCGAGATCTTTCGGCAAAAATTGTCACTCTTAAGGGGGTCGAAATCGTGTGTGGCGTATCTCAGCGAAAAATGGTCGTACAAAGATGCAAAAAAAAGCATTTTGAAGCTCAGAGTGTCTAGTTTCGAGATCTTTTGGCGAAAAAATTTCACTCTTGAGAGGGCGAAATTAGTCGTAAAAGTTTGCATGGCAAATGAGATTTCTTCCGTGTATCAAATTGAAACTTGGAACATAAGCACCTTCGAATGTGTAGAAGTGCACTGAGAAGGGATTTAAAGAAGAAAAAAAAAAACGAAAATTTTGTTTTTGAAACTCTTCGTAATTTGTATTTTTTCTCGAATTCGAAAAATAGCCAATGCAACGTCGTGAACAAATTCGATGAAAAATTGGCCTTCTCATTTTTATGATGATGGTATGTTGTACAATTTGAAGTTGTCGTTAATGTTCGGGAAATTTTTTTTTACCAAAAATCAACGAGATGGACTCGTAGGAGATGTATTTGAGTTTTCAAAACGGCACTTTAATTCCCTGCGCGATTATTCGTTGCTGAGATATCGATGATCAACGAAAAAAGGATTCTCTATCGTTCAAAGTCGCATATCTCGGCAAAAAAATGTTGTAGAGAGAATAACAAAGAAGGAAATTGCGGGAGAAGAACCAAGCTAACTCGCCAATACACCCATTGAACTAGAAAACATTTTCCCGAGCCGGTGGACCCTTGAAAATGGAAAATAAATGGAAAATTTGTGTCTCTTGATATTTCTCACGAACGCAAAATAACCGTAGGTTGAAAAAAATTTTTGGCCGAAGATATCGAAACTAGAGACTCGGAGCTTCAATTTGCTTTTTTTGCGATCTCGATACGACCATTTTTCACCGAGATACAGCGCTTCAAAGAACACGAAAAATAATATTTTTTTTCGGAATTTTTTTACATTGGTGTATATCTATATATATGGGAGTGTTTGGGGCTGTTTGGGTTAGCGTTTGGGTTTGTTTGGGTCTGTTTGGGTTAGCGTTTGGGTTTGTTTGGGTTTGTTTGGGTTTGTTTGGGTGTGTTTGGGTTTAGACCGAATTTTTCAAAGTGCTGTATCTCCGCTAATAATGGTCGTATCGAGATCGCAAAAAAAGCATTTTGAAGCTTAAGGCCTCTAGTTTCTATATCCCGCGGAAAAAATTCACATTCTTAAGGGGGTGAGGTGGCTTTTTGTGTATCTCTGCGAAAAACGGTCGTATCGAGATGCGAAAAGAAGCATTTTGAAGCTTGGAGTCTCTAGTCTCGCGATCCACCGGCGAAAATTTTTACCCTTAAGGGGGTGCAATTGTTTGGGGCGTATCTCTGCGAAAAATGGTCGTATCGGGGTGCAAAAAAAAGCATTTTGAAGCTTGAAGTTTCTAGTTTCGAGATCTTTCGGCAAAAATTGTCACTCTTAAGGGGGTCGAAATCGTGTGTGGCGTATCTCAGCGAAAAATGGTCGTACAAAGATGCAAAAAAAAGCATTTTGAAGCTTAGACTGTCTAGTTTCGAGATCTTTTGGCGAAAAAATTTCACTCTTGAGAGGGCGAAATTAGTCGTAAAAGTTTGCATGGCAAATGAGATTTCTTGCGTGTATCAAATTGAAACTTGGAACATAAGCACCTTCGAATGTGTAGAAGTGCACTGAGAAGGGATTTAAAGAAGAAAAAAAAAACGAAAATTTTGTTTTTGAAACTCTTCGTAATTTGTATTTTTTCTCGAATTCGAAAAATAGCCAATGCAACGTCGTGAACAAATTCGATGAAAAATTGGCCTTCTCATTTTTATGATGATGGTATGTTGTACAATTTGAAGTTGTCGTTAATGTTCGGGAAATTTTTTTTTACCAAAAATCAACGAGATGGACTCGTAGGAGATGTATTTGAGTTTTCAAAACGGCACTTTAATTCCCTGCGCGATTATTCGTTGCTGAGATATCGATGATCAACGAAAAAAGGATTCTCTATCGTTCAAAGTCGCATATCTCGGCAAAAAAATGTTGTAGAGAGAATAACAAAGAAGGAAATTGCGGGAGAAGAACCAAGCTAACTCGCCAATACACCCATTGAACTAGAAAACATTTTCCCGAGCCGGTGGACCCTTGAAAATGGAAAATAAATGGAAAATTTGTGTCTCTTGATATTTCTCACGAACGCAAAATAACCGTAGGTTGAAAAAAATTTTTGTCCGAAGATATCGAAACTAGAGACTCGGAGCTTCAATTTGCTTTTTTTGCGATCTCGATACGACCATTTTTCACCGAGATACAGCGCTTCAAAGAACACGAAAAATAATATTTTTTTTCGGAATTTTTTTACATTGGTGTATATCTATATATATGGGCGCGTTTGGGGCTGTTTGGGTTAGCGTTTGGGTTTGTTTGGGTTTGTTTGGGTTAGCGTTTGGGTTTGTTTGGGTTTGTTTGGGTTTGTTTGGGTTTGTTTGGGTGTGTTTGGGTTTAGACCGAATTTTTCAAAGTGCTGTATCTCCGCTAATAATGGTCGTATCGAGATCGCAAAAAAAGCATTTTGAAGCTTAAGGCCTCTAGTTTCTATACCCCGCGGAAAAAATTCACATTCTTAAGGGGGTGAGGTGGCTTTTTGTGTATCTCTGCGAAAAACGGTCGTATCGAGATGCGAAAAGAAGCATTTTGAAGCTTGGAGTCTCTAGTCTCGCGATCCACCGGCGAAAATTTTTACCCTTAAGGGGGTGCAATTGTTTGGGGCGTATCTCTGCGAAAAATGGTCGTATCGGGGTGCAAAAAAAAGCATTTTGAAGCTTGAAGTTTCTAGTTTCGAGATCTTTCGGCAAAAATTGTCACTCTTAAGGGGGTCGAAATCGTGTGTGGCGTATCTCAGCGAAAAATGGTCGTACAAAGATGCAAAAAAAAGCATTTTGAAGCTTAGACTGTCTAGTTTCGAGATCTTTTGGCGAAAAAATTTCACTCTTGAGAGGGCGAAATTAGTCGTAAAAGTTTGCATGGCAAATGAGATTTCTTGCGTGTATCAAATTGAAACTTGGAACATAAGCACCTTCGAATGTGTAGAAGTGCACTGAGAAGGGATTTAAAGAAGAAAAAAAAAACGAAAATTTTGTTTTTGAAACTCTTCGTAATTTGTATTTTTTCTCGAATTCGAAAAATAGCCAATGCAACGTCGTGAACAAATTCGATGAAAAATTGGCCTTCTCATTTTTATGATGATGGTATGTTGTACAATTTGAAGTTGTCGTTAATGTTCGGGAAATTTTTTTTTACCAAAAATCAACGAGATGGACTCGTAGGAGATGTATTTGAGTTTTCAAAACGGCACTTTAATTCCCTGCGCGATTATTCGTTGCTGAGATATCGATGATCAACGAAAAAAGGATTCTCTATCGTTCAAAGTCGCATATCTCGGCAAAAAAATGTTGTAGAGAGAATAACAAAGAAGGAAATTGCGGGAGAAGAACCAAGCTAACTCGCCAATACACCCATTGAACTAGAAAACATTTTCCCGAGCCGGTGGACCCTTGAAAATGGAAAATAAATGGAAAATTTGTGTCTCTTGCTATTTCTCACGAACGCAAAATAACCGTAGGTTGAAAAAAATTTTTGTCCGAAGATATCGAAACTAGAGACTCGGAGCTTCAATTTGCTTTTTTTGCGATCTCGATACGACCATTTTTCACCGAGATACAGCGCTTCAAAGAACACGAAAAATAATATTTTTTTTCGGAATTTTTTTACATTGGTGTATATCTATATATATGGGCGTGTTTGGGGCTGTTTGGGTTAGCGTTTGGGTTTGTTTGGGTTTGTTTGGGTTAGCGTTTGGGTTTGTTTGGGTTTGTTTGGGTTTGTTTGGGTTTGTTTGGGTTTAGACCGAATTTTTCAAAGTGCTGTATCTCCGCTAATAATGGTCGTATCGAGATCGCAAAAAAAGCATTTTGAAGCTTAAGGCCTCTAGTTTCTATACCCCGCGGAAAAAATTCACATTCTTAAGGGGGTGAGGTGGCCTTTTGTGTATCTCTGCGAAAAATGGTCGTATCGAGATGCAAAAAGAAGCATTTTGAAGCTTGAAGTCTCTAATCTCGCGATCCATCGGCGAAAATTTTTACCCTTAAGGGGGTGCAATTGTTTGGGGCGTATCTCTGCGAAAAATGGTCGTATCGGGATGCAAAAAAAAGCATTTTGAAGCTTGAAGTTTCTAGTTTCGAGATCTTTCGGCAAAAATTGTCACTCTTAAGGGGGTCGAAATCGTGTGTGGCGTATCTCAGCGAAAAATGGTCGTACAAAGATGCAAAAAAAAGCATTTTGAAGCTTAGACTGTCTAGTTTCGAGATCTTTTGGCGAAAAAATTTCACTCTTGAGAGGGCGAAATTAGTCGTAAAAGTTTGCATGGCAAATGAGATTTCTTGCGTGTATCAAATTGAAACTTGGAACATAAGCACCTTCGAATGTGTAGAAGTGCACTGAGAAGGGATTTAAAGAAGAAAAAAAAAACGAAAATTTTGTTTTTGAAACTCTTCGTAATTTGTATTTTTTCTCGAATACGAAAAATAGCCAATGCAACGTCGTGAACAAATTCGATGAAAAATTGGCCTTCTCATTTTTATAATGATGGTATGTTGTACAATTTGAAGTTGTCGTTAATGTTCGGGAAATTTTTTTTTACCAAAAATCAACGAGATGGACTCGTAGGAGATGTATTTGAGTTTTCAAAACGGCACTTTAATTCCCTGCGCGATTATTCGTTGCTGAGATATCGATGATCAACGAAAAAAGGATTCTCTATCGTTCAAAGTCGCATATCTCGGCAAAAAAATGTTGTAGAGAGGATAACAAAAAACGGAATTGAGGGAGAAGAACCAAGCTAACTCGCCAATATACCCATTGAACTAAGAAATGTTTTCCCGAGCCTGTGAACCCTTGAAAATGGAAAATAAATGGAAAATTTGTGTCTCTTGATATTTCTTACGAACGCAAAATAACCGTAGGTTGAAAAAAATTTTCGCCCAAAGATATCGAAACTAGAGACTTTGAGCTTCAATTTGCTTTTTTTGCGATCTCGATACGACCATTTTTCACCGAGATACAGCGCTTCAAAGAAGCCGAAAAATAATTTTTTTTCGGAATTTTTTTACATTGGGGTATATCTATATATATATTTGCGAGTTTTTCGATCAGATTGGCGTGTTTGGGTTTGTATGGGTTTGTTTGGGTTTGCGCGTATTTTTCAAAGTGCTGTATCTCTGCGAATAATGGTCGTATCGAGATCGCAAAAAAAGCATTTTGTAGCTTCAGGCCTCTAGTTTCTATATCCCGTGGAAAAAATTGACATTCTTAAGGGGGTGAGGTGGTTTTGTGTGTATGTCTGCGAAGAATTTTCGTACCGAGGTGCAAAAAGTTTCTAGGCTCGCCGTTGTTCGGCAAAAATTTTTACTCTCAAGGAGGTGAAATTGTTTGGGGTCTATCTCTGCGAAAAATGGTCGTATCGAGATGAAAAAAAAAGCATTTTGAAGCTTGAAGTCTCTAGTTTCGAAATCTTTCGGCAAAAATTGTCCCTCTTAAGGGGGTCAAAATGGGGTTTGTTTGGGTTTGTTTGGGTTTAGCCCGTATTTTTCAAAGTGCCGTATCTCCGCGAATAATGGTCGTATCGAGATTGCAAAAAAAGCATTTTGAAGCTTAAGGACTCTAGTTTCTATATCCCGCGGAAAAATTGACAGTCTTAAGGGGGTGAGGTGGCTTTTTGTGTATCTCTGCGAAAAATGGTCGTATCGAGATGCAAAAAGAAGCATTTTGAAGCTTGGAGTCTCTAATCTCGCGATCCATCGGCGAAAATTTTTACCCTTAAGGGGGTGCAATTGTTTGGGGCGTATCTCTGCGAAAAATGGTCGTATCGGGATGCAAAAAAAAGCATTTTGAAGCTTGAAGTTTCTAGTTTCGAGATCTTTCGGCAAAAATTGTCACTCTTAAGGGGGTCGAAATCGTGTGTGGCGTATCTCAGCGAAAAATGGTCGTACAAAGATGCAAAAAAAAGCATTTTGAAGCTCAGAGTGTCTAGTTTCGAGATCTTTTGGCGAAAAAATTTCACTCTTGAGAGGGCGAAATTAGTCGTAAAAGTTTGCATGGCAAATGAGATTTCTTCCGTGTATCAAATTGAAACTTGGAACATAAGCACCTTCGAATGTGTAGAAGTGCACTGAGAAGGGATTTAAAGAAGAAAAAAAAAAACGAAAATTTTGTTTTTGAAACTCTTCGTAATTTGTATTTTTTCTCGAATTCGAAAAATAGCCAATGCAACGTCGTGAACAAATTCGATGAAAAATTGGCCTTCTCATTTTTATGATGATGGTATGTTGTACAATTTGAAGTTGTCGTTAATGTTCGGGAAATTTTTTTTTACCAAAAATCAACGAGATGGACTCGTAGGAGATGTATTTGAGTTTTCAAAACGGCACTTTAATTCCCTGCGCGATTATTCGTTGCTGAGATATCGATGATCAACGAAAAAAGGATTCTCTATCGTTCAAAGTCGCATATCTCGGCAAAAAAATGTTGTAGAGAGAATAACAAAGAAGGAAATTGCGGGAGAAGAACCAAGCTAACTCGCCAATACACCCATTGAACTAGAAAACATTTTCCCGAGCCGGTGGACCCTTGAAAATGGAAAATAAATGGAAAATTTGTGTCTCTTGATATTTCTCACGAACGCAAAATAACCGTAGGTTGAAAAAAATTTTTGGCCGAAGATATCGAAACTAGAGACTCGGAGCTTCAATTTGCTTTTTTTGCGATCTCGATACGACCATTTTTCACCGAGATACAGCGCTTCAAAGAACACGAAAAATAATATTTTTTTTCGGAATTTTTTTACATTGGTGTATATCTATATATATGGGAGTGTTTGGGGCTGTTTGGGTTAGCGTTTGGGTTTGTTTGGGTTTGTTTGGGTTAGCGTTTGGGTTTGTTTGGGTTTGTTTGGGTTTGTTTGGGTTTGTTTGGGTGTGTTTGGGTTTAGACCGAATTTTTCAAAGTGCTGTATCTCCGCTAATAATGGTCGTATCGAGATCGCAAAAAAAGCATTTTGAAGCTTAAGGCCTCTAGTTTCTATATCCCGCGGAAAAAATTCACATTCTTAAGGGGGTGAGGTGGCTTTTTGTGTATCTCTGCGAAAAACGGTCGTATC
This sequence comes from Ophion ventricosus, assembly GCA_963932345.1. Taxonomy (NCBI): domain Eukaryota; kingdom Metazoa; phylum Arthropoda; class Insecta; order Hymenoptera; family Ichneumonidae; genus Ophion; species Ophion ventricosus. Next base: position 14,594,199 of record OZ010721.1, read on the forward strand.
GAGATGCGAAAAGAAGCATTTTGAAGCTTGGAGTCTCTAGTCTCGCGATCCACCGGCGAAAAATTTTACCCTTAAGGGGGTGCAATTGTTTGGGGCGTATCTCTGCGAAAAATGGTCGTATCGGGGTGCAAAAAAAAGCATTTTGAAGCTTGAAGTTTCTAGTTTCGAGATCTTTCGGCAAAAATTGTCACTCTTAAGGGGGTCGAAATCGTGTGTGGCGTATCTCAGCGAAAAATGGTCGTACAAAGATGCAAAAAAAAGCATTTTGAAGCTTAGACTGTCTAGTTTCGAGATCTTTTGGCGAAAAAATTTCACTCTTGAGAGGGCGAAATTAGTCGTAAAAGTTTGCATGGCAAATGAGATTTCTTGCGTGTATCAAATTGAAACTTGGAACATAAGCACCTTCGAATGTGTAGAAGTGCACTGAGAAGGGATTTAAAGAAGAAAAAAAAAACGAAAATTTTGTTTTTGAAACTCTTCGTAATTTGTATTTTTTCTCGAATTCGAAAAATAGCCAATGCAACGTCGTGAACAAATTCGATGAAAAATTGGCCTTCTCATTTTTATGATGATGGTATGTTGTACAATTTGAAGTTGTCGTTAATGTTCGGGAAATTTTTTTTTACCAAAAATCAACGAGATGGACTCGTAGGAGATGTATTTGAGTTTTCAAAACGGCACTTTAATTCCCTGCGCGATTATTCGTTGCTGAGATATCGATGATCAACGAAAAAAGGATTCTCTATCGTTCAAAGTCGCATATCTCGGCAAAAAAATGTTGTAGAGAGAATAACAAAGAAGGAAATTGCGGGAGAAGAACCAAGCTAACTCGCCAATACACCCATTGAACTAGAAAACATTTTCCCGAGCCGGTGGACCCTTGAAAATGGAAAATAAATGGAAAATTTGTGTCTCTTGATATTTCTCACGAACGCAAAATAACCGTAGGTTGAAAAAAATTTTTGTCCGAAGATATCGAAACTAGAGACTCGGAGCTTCAATTTGCTTTTTTTGCGATCTCGATACGACCATTTTTCACCGAGATACAGCGCTTCAAAGAACACGAAAAATAATATTTTTTTTCGGAATTTTTTTACATTGGTGTATATCTATATATATGGGCGCGTTTGGGGCTGTTTGGGTTAGCGTTTGGGTTTGTTTGGGTTTGTTTGGGTTAGCGTTTGGGTTTGTTTGGGTTTGTTTGGGTTTGTTTGGGTTTGTTTGGGTGTGTTTGGGTTTAGACCGAATTTTTCAAAGTGCTGTATCTCCGCTAATAATGGTCGTATCGAGATCGCAAAAAAAGCATTTTGAAGCTTAAGGCCTCTAGTTTCTATACCCCGCGGAAAAAATTCACATTCTTAAGGGGGTGAGGTGGCTTTTTGTGTATCTCTGCGAAAAACGGTCGTATCGAGATGCGAAAAGAAGCATTTTGAAGCTTGGAGTCTCTAGTCTCGCGATCCACCGGCGAAAATTTTTACCCTTAAGGGGGTGCAATTGTTTGGGGCGTATCTCTGCGAAAAATGGTCGTATCGGGGTGCAAAAAAAAGCATTTTGAAGCTTGAAGTTTCTAGTTTCGAGATCTTTCGGCAAAAATTGTCACTCTTAAGGGGGTCGAAATCGTGTGTGGCGTATCTCAGCGAAAAATGGTCGTACAAAGATGCAAAAAAAAGCATTTTGAAGCTTAGACTGTCTAGTTTCGAGATCTTTTGGCGAAAAAATTTCACTCTTGAGAGGGCGAAATTAGTCGTAAAAGTTTGCATGGCAAATGAGATTTCTTGCGTGTATCAAATTGAAACTTGGAACATAAGCACCTTCGAATGTGTAGAAGTGCACTGAGAAGGGATTTAAAGAAGAAAAAAAAAACGAAAATTTTGTTTTTGAAACTCTTCGTAATTTGTATTTTTTCTCGAATTCGAAAAATAGCCAATGCAACGTCGTGAACAAATTCGATGAAAAATTGGCCTTCTCATTTTTATGATGATGGTATGTTGTACAATTTGAAGTTGTCGTTAATGTTCGGGAAATTTTTTTTTACCAAAAATCAACGAGATGGACTCGTAGGAGATGTATTTGAGTTTTCAAAACGGCACTTTAATTCCCTGCGCGATTATTCGTTGCTGAGATATCGATGATCAACGAAAAAAGGATTCTCTATCGTTCAAAGTCGCATATCTCGGCAAAAAAATGTTGTAGAGAGAATAACAAAGAAGGAAATTGCGGGAGAAGAACCAAGCTAACTCGCCAATACACCCATTGAACTAGAAAACATTTTCCCGAGCCGGTGGACCCTTGAAAATGGAAAATAAATGGAAAATTTGTGTCTCTTGATATTTCTCACGAACGCAAAATAACCGTAGGTTGAAAAAAATTTTTGTCCGAAGATATCGAAACTAGAGACTCGGAGCTTCAATTTGCTTTTTTTGCGATCTCGATACGACCATTTTTCACCGAGATACAGCGCTTCAAAGAACACGAAAAATAATATTTTTTTTCGGAATTTTTTTACATTGGTGTATATCTATATATATGGGCGTGTTTGGGGCTGTTTGGGTTAGCGTTTGGGTTTGTTTGGGTTTGTTTGGGTTAGCGTTTGGGTTTGTTTGGGTTTGTTTGGGTTTGTTTGGGTTTGTTTGGGTTTGTTTGGGTTTGTTTGGGTTTGTTTGGGTTTAGACCGAATTTTTCAAAGTGCTGTATCTCCGCTAATAATGGTCGTATCGAGATCGCAAAAAAAGCATTTTGAAGCTTAAGGCCTCTAGTTTCTATACCCCGCGGAAAAAATTCACATTCTTAAGGGGGTGAGGTGGCCTTTTGTGTATCTCTGCGAAAAATGGTCGTATCGAGATGCAAAAAGAAGCATTTTGAAGCTTGAAGTCTCTAATCTCGCGATCCATCGGCGAAAATTTTTACCCTTAAGGGGGTGCAATTGTTTGGGGCGTATCTCTGCGAAAAATGGTCGTATCGGGATGCAAAAAAAAGCATTTTGAAGCTTGAAGTTTCTAGTTTCGAGATCTTTCGGCAAAAATTGTCACTCTTAAGGGGGTCGAAATCGTGTGTGGCGTATCTCAGCGAAAAATGGTCGTACAAAGATGCAAAAAAAAGCATTTTGAAGCTTAGACTGTCTAGTTTCGAGATCTTTTGGCGAAAAAATTTCACTCTTGAGAGGGCGAAATTAGTCGTAAAAGTTTGCATGGCAAATGAGATTTCTTGCGTGTATCAAATTGAAACTTGGAACATAAGCACCTTCGAATGTGTAGAAGTGCACTGAGAAGGGATTTAAAGAAGAAAAAAAAAACGAAAATTTTGTTTTTGAAACTCTTCGTAATTTGTATTTTTTCTCGAATACGAAAAATAGCCAATGCAACGTCGTGAACAAATTCGATGAAAAATTGGCCTTCTCATTTTTATAATGATGGTATGTTGTACAATTTGAAGTTGTCGTTAATGTTCGGGAAATTTTTTTTTACCAAAAATCAACGAGATGGACTCGTAGGAGATGTATTTGAGTTTTCAAAACGGCACTTTAATTCCCTGCGCGATTATTCGTTGCTGAGATATCGATGATCAACGAAAAAAGGATTCTCTATCGTTCAAAGTCGCATATCTCGGCAAAAAAATGTTGTAGAGAGAATAACAAAGAAGGAAATTGCGGGAGAAGAACCAAGCTAACTCGCCAATACACCCATTGAACTAGAAAACATTTTCCCGAGCCGGTGGACCCTTGAAAATGGAAAATAAATGGAAAATTTGTGTCTCTTGATATTTCTCACGAACGCAAAATAACCGTAGGTTGAAAAAAATTTTTGTCCGAAGATATCGAAACTAGAGACTCGGAGCTTCAATTTGCTTTTTTTGCGATCTCGATACGACCATTTTTCACCGAGATACAGCGCTTCAAAGAACACGAAAAATAATATTTTTTTTCGGAATTTTTTTACATTGGTGTATATCTATATATATGGGCGCGTTTGGGGCTGTTTGGGTTAGCGTTTGGGTTTGTTTGGGTTTGTTTGGGTTAGCGTTTGGGTTTGTTTGGGTTTGTTTGGGTTTGTTTGGGTTTGTTTGGGTGTGTTTGGGTTTAGACCGAATTTTTCAAAGTGCTGTATCTCCGCTAATAATGGTCGTATCGAGATCGCAAAAAAAGCATTTTGAAGCTTAAGGCCTCTAGTTTCTATACCCCGCGGAAAAAATTCACATTCTTAAGGGGGTGAGGTGGCTTTTTGTGTATCTCTGCGAAAAACGGTCGTATCGAGATGCGAAAAGAAGCATTTTGAAGCTTGGAGTCTCTAGTCTCGCGATCCACCGGCGAAAATTTTTACCCTTAAGGGGGTGCAATTGTTTGGGGCGTATCTCTGCGAAAAATGGTCGTATCGGGGTGCAAAAAAAAGCATTTTGAAGCTTGAAGTTTCTAGTTTCGAGATCTTTCGGCAAAAATTGTCACTCTTAAGGGGGTCGAAATCGTGTGTGGCGTATCTCAGCGAAAAATGGTCGTACAAAGATGCAAAAAAAAGCATTTTGAAGCTTAGACTGTCTAGTTTCGAGATCTTTTGGCGAAAAAATTTCACTCTTGAGAGGGCGAAATTAGTCGTAAAAGTTTGCATGGCAAATGAGATTTCTTGCGTGTATCAAATTGAAACTTGGAACATAAGCACCTTCGAATGTGTAGAAGTGCACTGAGAAGGGATTTAAAGAAGAAAAAAAAAACGAAAATTTTGTTTTTGAAACTCTTCGTAATTTGTATTTTTTCTCGAATTCGAAAAATAGCCAATGCAACGTCGTGAACAAATTCGATGAAAAATTGGCCTTCTCATTTTTATGATGATGGTATGTTGTACAATTTGAAGTTGTCGTTAATGTTCGGGAAATTTTTTTTTACCAAAAATCAACGAGATGGACTCGTAGGAGATGTATTTGAGTTTTCAAAACGGCACTTTAATTCCCTGCGCGATTATTCGTTGCTGAGATATCGATGATCAACGAAAAAAGGATTCTCTATCGTTCAAAGTCGCATATCTCGGCAAAAAAATGTTGTAGAGAGAATAACAAAGAAGGAAATTGCGGGAGAAGAACCAAGCTAACTCGCCAATACACCCATTGAACTAGAAAACATTTTCCCGAGCCGGTGGACCCTTGAAAATGGAAAATAAATGGAAAATTTGTGTCTCTTGATATTTCTCACGAACGCAAAATAACCGTAGGTTGAAAAAAATTTTTGTCCGAAGATATCGAAACTAGAGACTCGGAGCTTCAATTTGCTTTTTTTGCGATCTCGATACGACCATTTTTCACCGAGATACAGCGCTTCAAAGAACACGAAAAATAATATTTTTTTTCGGAATTTTTTTACATTGGTGTATATCTATATATATGGGCGTGTTTGGGGCTGTTTGGGTTAGCGTTTGGGTTTGTTTGGGTTTGTTTGGGTTAGCGTTTGGGTTTGTTTGGGTTTGTTTGGGTTTGTTTGGGTTTGTTTGGGTTTGTTTGGGTTTGTTTGGGTTTAGACCGAATTTTTCAAAGTGCTGTATCTCCGCTAATAATGGTCGTATCGAGATCGCAAAAAAAGCATTTTGAAGCTTAAGGCCTCTAGTTTCTATACCCCGCGGAAAAAATTCACATTCTTAAGGGGGTGAGGTGGCCTTTTGTGTATCTCTGCGAAAAATGGTCGTATCGAGATGCAAAAAGAAGCATTTTGAAGCTTGAAGTCTCTAATCTCGCGATCCATCGGCGAAAATTTTTACCCTTAAGGGGGTGCAATTGTTTGGGGCGTATCTCTGCGAAAAATGGTCGTATCGGGATGCAAAAAAAAGCATTTTGAAGCTTGAAGTTTCTAGTTTCGAGATCTTTCGGCAAAAATTGTCACTCTTAAGGGGGTCGAAATCGTGTGTGGCGTATCTCAGCGAAAAATGGTCGTACAAAGATGCAAAAAAAAGCATTTTGAAGCTTAGACTGTCTAGTTTCGAGATCTTTTGGCGAAAAAATTTCACTCTTGAGAGGGCGAAATTAGTCGTAAAAGTTTGCATGGCAAATGAGATTTCTTGCGTGTATCAAATTGAAACTTGGAACATAAGCACCTTCGAATGTGTAGAAGTGCACTGAGAAGGGATTTAAAGAAGAAAAAAAAAACGAAAATTTTGTTTTTGAAACTCTTCGTAATTTGTATTTTTTCTCGAATACGAAAAATAGCCAATGCAACGTCGTGAACAAATTCGATGAAAAATTGGCCTTCTCATTTTTATAATGATGGTATGTTGTACAATTTGAAGTTGTCGTTAATGTTCGGGAAATTTTTTTTTACCAAAAATCAACGAGATGGACTCGTAGGAGATGTATTTGAGTTTTCAAAACGGCACTTTAATTCCCTGCGCGATTATTCGTTGCTGAGATATCGATGATCAACGAAAAAAGGATTCTCTATCGTTCAAAGTCGCATATCTCGGCAAAAAAATGTTGTAGAGAGGATAACAAAAAACGGAATTGAGGGAGAAGAACCAAGCTAACTCGCCAATATACCCATTGAACTAAGAAATGTTTTCCCGAGCCTGTGAACCCTTGAAAATGGAAAATAAATGGAAAATTTGTGTCTCTTGATATTTCTTACGAACGCAAAATAACCGTAGGTTGAAAAAAATTTTCGCCCAAAGATATCGAAACTAGAGACTTTGAGCTTCAATTTGCTTTTTTTGCGATCTCGATACGACCATTTTTCACCGAGATACAGCGCTTCAAAGAAGCCGAAAAATAATTTTTTTTCGGAATTTTTTTACATTGGGGTATATCTATATATATATTTGCGAGTTTTTCGATCAGATTGGCGTGTTTGGGTTTGTATGGGTTTGTTTGGGTTTGCGCGTATTTTTCAAAGTGCTGTATCTCTGCGAATAATGGTCGTATCGAGATCGCAAAAAAAGCATTTTGTAGCTTCAGGCCTCTAGTTTCTATATCCCGTGGAAAAAATTGACATTCTTAAGGGGGTGAGGTGGTTTTGTGTGTATGTCTGCGAAGAATTTTCGTACCGAGGTGCAAAAAGTTTCTAGGCTCGCCGTTGTTCGGCAAAAATTTTTACTCTCAAGGAGGTGAAATTGTTTGGGGTCTATCTCTGCGAAAAATGGTCGTATCGAGATGAAAAAAAAAGCATTTTGAAGCTTGAAGTCTCTAGTTTCGAAATCTTTCGGCAAAAATTGTCCCTCTTAAGGGGGTCAAAATGGGGTTTGTTTGGGTTTGTTTGGGTTTAGCCCGTATTTTTCAAAGTGCCGTATCTCCGCGAATAATGGTCGTATCGAGATTGCAAAAAAAGCATTTTGAAGCTTAAGGACTCTAGTTTCTATATCCCGCGGAAAAATTGACAGTCTTAAGGGGGTGAGGTGGCTTTTTGTGTATCTCTGCGAAAAATGGTCGTATCGAGATGCAAAAAGAAGCATTTTGAAGCTTGGAGTCTCTAATCTCGCGATCCATCGGCGAAAATTTTTACCCTTAAGGGGGTGCAATTGTTTGGGGCGTATCTCTGCGAAAAATGGTCGTATCGGGATGCAAAAAAAAGCATTTTGAAGCTTGAAGTTTCTAGTTTCGAGATCTTTCGGCAAAAATTGTCACTCTTAAGGGGGTCGAAATCGTGTGTGGCGTATCTCAGCGAAAAATGGTCGTACAAAGATGCAAAAAAAAGCATTTTGAAGCTCAGAGTGTCTAGTTTCGAGATCTTTTGGCGAAAAAATTTCACTCTTGAGAGGGCGAAATTAGTCGTAAAAGTTTGCATGGCAAATGAGATTTCTTCCGTGTATCAAATTGAAACTTGGAACATAAGCACCTTCGAATGTGTAGAAGTGCACTGAGAAGGGATTTAAAGAAGAAAAAAAAAAACGAAAATTTTGTTTTTGAAACTCTTCGTAATTTGTATTTTTTCTCGAATTCGAAAAATAGCCAATGCAACGTCGTGAACAAATTCGATGAAAAATTGGCCTTCTCATTTTTATGATGATGGTATGTTGTACAATTTGAAGTTGTCGTTAATGTTCGGGAAATTTTTTTTTACCAAAAATCAACGAGATGGACTCGTAGGAGATGTATTTGAGTTTTCAAAACGGCACTTTAATTCCCTGCGCGATTATTCGTTGCTGAGATATCGATGATCAACGAAAAAAGGATTCTCTATCGTTCAAAGTCGCATATCTCGGCAAAAAAATGTTGTAGAGAGAATAACAAAGAAGGAAATTGCGGGAGAAGAACCAAGCTAACTCGCCAATACACCCATTGAACTAGAAAACATTTTCCCGAGCCGGTGGACCCTTGAAAATGGAAAATAAATGGAAAATTTGTGTCTCTTGATATTTCTCACGAACGCAAAATAACCGTAGGTTGAAAAAAATTTTTGGCCGAAGATATCGAAACTAGAGACTCGGAGCTTCAATTTGCTTTTTTTGCGATCTCGATACGACCATTTTTCACCGAGATACAGCGCTTCAAAGAACACGAAAAATAATATTTTTTTTCGGAATTTTTTTACATTGGTGTATATCTATATATATGGGAGTGTTTGGGGCTGTTTGGGTTAGCGTTTGGGTTTGTTTGGGTTTGTTTGGGTTAGCGTTTGGGTTTGTTTGGGTTTGTTTGGGTTTGTTTGGGTTTGTTTGGGTGTGTTTGGGTTTAGACCGAATTTTTCAAAGTGCTGTATCTCCGCTAATAATGGTCGTATCGAGATCGCAAAAAAAGCATTTTGAAGCTTAAGGCCTCTAGTTTCTATACCCCGCGGAAAAAATTCACATTCTTAAGGGGGTGAGGTGGCTTTTTGTGTATCTCTGCGAAAAACGGTCGTATCGAGATGCGAAAAGAAGCATTTTGAAGCTTGGAGTCTCTAGTCTCGCGATCCACCGGCGAAAATTTTTACCCTTAAGGGGGTGCAATTGTTTGGGGCGTATCTCTGCGAAAAATGGTCGTATCGGGGTGCAAAAAAAAGCATTTTGAAGCTTGAAGTTTCTAGTTTCGAGATCTTTCGGCAAAAATTGTCACTCTTAAGGGGGTCGAAATCGTGTGTGGCGTATCTCAGCGAAAAATGGTCGTACAAAGATGCAAAAAAAAGCATTTTGAAGCTTAGACTGTCTAGTTTCGAGATCTTTTGGCGAAAAAATTTCACTCTTGAGAGGGCGAAATTAGTCGTAAAAGTTTGCATGGCAAATGAGATTTCTTGCGTGTATCAAATTGAAACTTGGAACATAAGCACCTTCGAATGTGTAGAAGTGCACTGAGAAGGGATTTAAAGAAGAAAAAAAAAACGAAAATTTTGTTTTTGAAACTCTTCGTAATTTGTATTTTTTCTCGAATTCGAAAAATAGCCAATGCAACGTCGTGAACAAATTCGATGAAAAATTGGCCTTCTCATTTTTATGATGATGGTATGTTGTACAATTTGAAGTTGTCGTTAATGTTCGGGAAATTTTTTTTTACCAAAAATCAACGAGATGGACTCGTAGGAGATGTATTTGAGTTTTCAAAACGGCACTTTAATTCCCTGCGCGATTATTCGTTGCTGAGATATCGATGATCAACGAAAAAAGGATTCTCTATCGTTCAAAGTCGCATATCTCGGCAAAAAAATGTTGTAGAGAGAATAACAAAGAAGGAAATTGCGGGAGAAGAACCAAGCTAACTCGCCAATACACCCATTGAACTAGAAAACATTTTCCCGAGCCGGTGGACCCTTGAAAATGGAAAATAAATGGAAAATTTGTGTCTCTTGATATTTCTCACGAACGCAAAATAACCGTAGGTTGAAAAAAATTTTTGTCCGAAGATATCGAAACTAGAGACTCGGAGCTTCAATTTGCTTTTTTTGCGATCTCGATACGACCATTTTTCACCGAGATACAGCGCTTCAAAGAACACGAAAAATAATATTTTTTTTCGGAATTTTTTTACATTGGTGTATATCTATATATATGGGCGTGTTTGGGGCTGTTTGGGTTAGCGTTTGGGTTTGTTTGGGTTTGTTTGGGTTAGCGTTTGGGTTTGTTTGGGTTTGTTTGGGTTTGTTTGGGTTTGTTTGGGTGTGTTTGGGTTTAGACCGAATTTTTCAAAGTGCTGTATCTCCGCTAATAATGGTCGTATCGAGATCGCAAAAAAAGCATTTTGAAGCTTAAGGCCTCTAGTTTCTATACCCCGCGGAAAAAATTCACATTCTTAAGGGGGTGAGGTGGCTTTTTGTGTATCTCTGCGAAAAATGGTCGTATCGAGATGCGAAAAGAAGCATTTTGAAGCTTGAAGTCTCTAGTCTCGCGATCCACCGGCGAAAATTTTTACCCTTAAGGGGGTGCAATTGTTTGGGGCGTATCTCTGCGAAAAATGGTCGTATCGGGGTGCAAAAAAAAGCATTTTGAAGCTTGAAGTTTCTAGTTTCGAGATCTTTCGGCAAAAATTGTCACTCTTAAGGGGGTCGAATTCGTGTGTGGCGTATCTCAGCGAAAAATGGTCGTACAAAGATGCAAAAAAAAGCATTTTGAAGCTTAGACTGTCTAGTTTCGAGATCTTTTGGCGAAAAAATTTCACTCTTGAGAGGGCGAAATTAGTCGTAAAAGTTTGCATGGCAAATGAGATTTCTTGCGTGTATCAAATTGAAACTTGGAACATAAGCACCTTCGAATGTGTAGAAGTGCACTGAGAAGGGATTTAAAGAAGAAAAAAAAAACGAAAATTTTGTTTTTGAAACTCTTCGTAATTTGTATTTTTTCTCGAATTCGAAAAATAGCCAATGCAACGTCGTGAACAAATTCGATGAAAAATTGGCCTTCTCATTTTTATGATGATGGTATGTTGTACAATTTGAAGTTGTCGTTAATGTTCGGGAAATTTTTTTTTACCAAAAATCAACGAGATGGACTCGTAGGAGATGTATTTGAGTTTTCAAAACGGCACTTTAATTCCCTGCGCGATTATTCGTTGCTGAGATATCGATGATCAACGAAAAAAGGATTCTCTATCGTTCAAAGTCGCATATCTCGGCAAAAAAATGTTGTAGAGAGAATAACAAAGAAGGAAATTGCGGGAGAAGAACCAAGCTAACTCGCCAATACACCCATTGAACTAGAAAACATTTTCCCGAGCCGGTGGACCCTTGAAAATGGAAAATAAATGGAAAATTTGTGTCTCTTGATATTTCTCACGAACGCAAAATAACCGTAGGTTGAAAAAAATTTTTGTCCGAAGATATCGAAACTAGAGACTCGGAGCTTCAATTTGCTTTTTTTGCGATCTCGATACGACCATTTTTCACCGAGATACAGCGCTTCAAAGAACACGAAAAATAATATTTTTTTTCGGAATTTTTTTACATTGGTGTATATCTATATATATGGGCGTGTTTGGGGCTGTTTGGGTTAGCGTTTGGGTTTGTTTGGGTTTGTTTGGGTTAGCGTTTGGGTTTGTTTGGGTTTGTTTGGGTTTGTTTGGGTTTGTTTGGGTGTGTTTGGGTTTAGACCGAATTTTTCAAAGTGCTGTATCTCCGCTAATAATGGTCGTATCGAGATCGCAAAAAAAGCATTTTGAAGCTTAAGGCCTCTAGTTTCTATACCCCGCGGAAAAAATTCACATTCTTAAGGGGGTGAGGTGGCTTTTTGTGTATCTCTGCGAAAAACGGTCGTATCGAGATGCGAAAAGAAGCATTTTGAAGCTTGGAGTCTCTAGTCTCGCGATCCACCGGCGAAAATTTTTACCCTTAAGGGGGTGCAATTGTTTGGGGCGTATCTCTGCGAAAAATGGTCGTATCGGGGTGCAAAAAAAAGCATTTTGAAGCTTGAAGTTTCTAGTTTCGAGATCTTTCGGCAAAAATTGTCACTCTTAAGGGGGTCGAAATCGTGTGTGGCGTATCTCAGCGAAAAATGGTCGTACAAAGATGCAAAAAAAAGCATTTTGAAGCTTAGACTGTCTAGTTTCGAGATCTTTTGGCGAAAAAATTTCACTCTTGAGAGGGCGAAATTAGTCGTAAAAGTTTGCATGGCAAATGAGATTTCTTGCGTGTATCAAATTGAAACTTGGAACATAAGCACCTTCGAATGTGTAGAAGTGCACTGAGAAGGGATTTAAAGAAGAAAAAAAAAACGAAAATTTTGTTTTTGAAACTCTTCGTAATTTGTATTTTTTCTCGAATTCGAAAAATAGCCAATGCAACGTCGTGAACAAATTCGATGAAAAATTGGCCTTCTCATTTTTATGATGATGGTATGTTGTACAATTTGAAGTTGTCGTTAATGTTCGGGAAATTTTTTTTTACCAAAAATCAACGAGATGGACTCGTAGGAGATGTATTTGAGTTTTCAAAACGGCACTTTAATTCCCTGCGCGATTATTCGTTGCTGAGATATCGATGATCAACGAAAAAAGGATTCTCTATCGTTCAAAGTCGCATATCTCGGCAAAAAAATGTTGTAGAGAGAATAACAAAGAAGGAAATTGCGGGAGAAGAACCAAGCTAACTCGCCAATACACCCATTGAACTAGAAAACATTTTCCCGAGCCGGTGGACCCTTGAAAATGGAAAATAAATGGAAAATTTGTGTCTCTTGGTATTTCTCACGAACGCAAAATAACCGTAGGTTGAAAAAAATTTTTGTCCGAAGATATCGAAACTAGAGACTCGGAGCTTCAATTTGCTTTTTTTGCGATCTCGATACGACCATTTTTCACCGAGATACAGCGCTTCAAAGAACACGAAAAATAATATTTTTTTTCGGAATTTTTTTACATTGGTGTATATCTATATATATGGGCGTGTTTGGGGCTGTTTGGGTTAGCGTTTGGGTTTGTTTGGGTTTGTTTGGGTTAGCGTTTGGGTTTGTTTGGGTTTGTTTGGGTTTGTTTGGGTTTGTTTGGGTTTGTTTGGGTTTAGACCGAATTTTTCAAAGTGCTGTATCTCCGCTAATAATGGTCGTATCGAGATCGCAAAAAAAGCATTTTGAAGCTTAAGGCCTCTAGTTTCTATACCCCGCGGAAAAAATTCACATTCTTAAGGGGGTGAGGTGGCCTTTTGTGTATCTCTGCGAAAAATGGTCGTATCGAGATGCAAAAAGAAGCATTTTGAAGCTTGAAGTCTCTAATCTCGCGATCCATCGGCGAAAATTTTTACCCTTAAGGGGGTGCAATTGTTTGGGGCGTATCTCTGCGAAAAATGGTCGTATCGGGATGCAAAAAAAAGCATTTTGAAGCTTGAAGTTTCTAGTTTCGAGATCTTTCGGCAAAAATTGTCACTCTTAAGGGGGTCGAAATCGTGTGTGGCGTATCTCAGCGAAAAATGGTCGTACAAAGATGCAAAAAAAAGCATTTTGAAGCTTAGACTGTCTAGTTTCGAGATCTTTTGGCGAAAAAATTTCACTCTTGAGAGGGCGAAATTAGTCGTAAAAGTTTGCATGGCAAATGAGATTTCTTGCGTGTATCAAATTGAAACTTGGAACATAAGCACCTTCGAATGTGTAGAAGTGCACTGAGAAGGGATTTAAAGAAGAAAAAAAAAACGAAAATTTTGTTTTTGAAACTCTTCGTAATTTGTATTTTTTCTCGAATTCGAAAAATAGCCAATGCAACGTCGTGAACAAATTCGATGAAAAATTGGCCTTCTCATTTTTATGATGATGGTATGTTGTACAATTTGAAGTTGTCGTTAATGTTCGGGAAATTTTTTTTTACCAAAAATCAACGAGATGGACTCGTAGGAGATGTATTTGAGTTTTCAAAACGGCACTTTAATTCCCTGCGCGATTATTCGTTGCTGAGATATCGATGATCAACGAAAAAAGGATTCTCTATCGTTCAAAGTCGCATATCTCGGCAAAAAAATGTTGTAGAGAGAATAACAAAGAAGGAAATTGCGGGAGAAGAACCAAGCTAACTCGCCAATACACCCATTGAACTAGAAAACATTTTCCCGAGCCGGTGGACCCTTGAAAATGGAAAATAAATGGAAAATTTGTGTCTCTTGATATTTCTCACGAACGCAAAATAACCGTAGGTTGAAAAAAATTTTTGTCCGAAGATATCGAAACTAGAGACTCGGAGCTTCAATTTGCTTTTTTTGCGATCTCGATACGACCATTTTTCACCGAGATACAGCGCTTCAAAGAACACGAAAAATAATATTTTTTTTCGGAATTTTTTTACATTGGTGTATATCTATATATATGGGAGTGTTTGGGGCTGTTTGGGTTAGCGTTTGGGTTTGTTTGGGTTTGTTTGGGTTAGCGTTTGGGTTTGTTTGGGTTTGTTTGGGTTTGTTTGGGTTTGTTTGGGTGTGTTTGGGTTTAGACCGAATTTTTCAAAGTGCTGTATCTCCGCTAATAATGGTCGTATCGAGATCGCAAAAAAAGCATTTTGAAGCTTAAGGCCTCTAGTTTCTATACCCCGCGGAAAAAATTCACATTCTTAAGGGGGTGAGGTGGCTTTTTGTGTATCTCTGCGAAAAATGGTCGTATCGAGATGCAAAAAGAAGCATTTTGAAGCTTGAAGTCTCTAGTCTCGCGATCCACCGGCGAAAATTTTTACCCTTAAGGGGGTGCAATTGTTTGGGGCGTATCTCTGCGAAAAATGGTCGTATCGGGGTGCAAAAAAAAGCATTTTGAAGCTTGAAGTTTCTAGTTTCGAGATCTTTCGGCAAAAATTGTCACTCTTAAGGGGGTCGAAATCGTGTGTGGCGTATCTCAGCGAAAAATGGTCGTACAAAGATGCAAAAAAAAGCATTTTGAAGCTTAGACTGTCTAGTTTCGAGATCTTTTGGCGAAAAAATTTCACTCTTGAGAGGGCGAAATTAGTCGTAAAAGTTTGCATGGCAAATGAGATTTCTTGCGTGTATCAAATTGAAACTTGGAACATAAGCACCTTCGAATGTGTAGAAGTGCACTGAGAAGGGATTTAAAGAAGAAAAAAAAAACGAAAATTTTGTTTTTGAAACTCTTCGTAATTTGTATTTTTTCTCGAATTCGAAAAATAGCCAATGCAACGTCGTGAACAAATTCGATGAAAAATTGGCCTTCTCATTTTTATGATGATGGTATGTTGTACAATTTGAAGTTGTCGTTAATGTTCGGGAAATTTTTTTTTACCAAAAATCAACGAGATGGACTCGTAGGAGATGTATTTGAGTTTTCAAAACGGCACTTTAATTCCCTGCGCGATTATTCGTTGCTGAGATATCGATGATCAACGAAAAAAGGATTCTCTATCGTTCAAAGTCGCATATCTCGGCAAAAAAATGTTGTAGAGAGAATAACAAAGAAGGAAATTGCGGGAGAAGAACCAAGCTAACTCGCCAATACACCCATTGAACTAGAAAACATTTTCCCGAGCCGGTGGACCCTTGAAAATGGAAAATAAATGGAAAATTTGTGTCTCTTGATATTTCTCACGAACGCAAAATAACCGTAGGTTGAAAAAAATTTTTGTCCGAAGATATCGAAACTAGAGACTCGGAGCTTCAATTTGCTTTTTTTGCGATCTCGATACGACCATTTTTCACCGAGATACAGCGCTTCAAAGAACACGAAAAATAATATTTTTTTTCGGAATTTTTTTACATTGGTGTATATCTATATATATGGGCGCGTTTGGGGCTGTTTGGGTTAGCGTTTGGGTTTGTTTGGGTTTGTTTGGGTTAGCGTTTGGGTTTGTTTGGGTTTGTTTGGGTTTGTTTGGGTTTGTTTGGGTGTGTTTGGGTTTAGACCGAATTTTTCAAAGTGCTGTATCTCCGCTAATAATGGTCGTATCGAGATCGCAAAAAAAGCATTTTGAAGCTTAAGGCCTCTAGTTTCTATACCCCGCGGAAAAAATTCACATTCTTAAGGGGGTGAGGTGGCTTTTTGTGTATCTCTGCGAAAAACGGTCGTATCGAGATGCGAAAAGAAGCATTTTGAAGCTTGGAGTCTCTAGTCTCGCGATCCACCGGCGAAAATTTTTACCCTTAAGGGGGTGCAATTGTTTGGGGCGTATCTCTGCGAAAAATGGTCGTATCGGGGTGCAAAAAAAAGCATTTTGAAGCTTGAAGTTTCTAGTTTCGAGATCTTTCGGCAAAAATTGTCACTCTTAAGGGGGTCGAAATCGTGTGTGGCGTATCTCAGCGAAAAATGGTCGTACAAAGATGCAAAAAAAAGCATTTTGAAGCTTAGACTGTCTAGTTTCGAGATCTTTTGGCGAAAAAATTTCACTCTTGAGAGGGCGAAATTAGTCGTAAAAGTTTGCATGGCAAATGAGATTTCTTGCGTGTATCAAATTGAAACTTGGAACATAAGCACCTTCGAATGTGTAGAAGTGCACTGAGAAGGGATTTAAAGAAGAAAAAAAAAACGAAAATTTTGTTTTTGAAACTCTTCGTAATTTGTATTTTTTCTCGAATTCGAAAAATAGCCAATGCAACGTCGTGAACAAATTCGATGAAAAATTGGCCTTCTCATTTTTATGATGATGGTATGTTGTACAATTTGAAGTTGTCGTTAATGTTCGGGAAATTTTTTTTTACCAAAAATCAACGAGATGGACTCGTAGGAGATGTATTTGAGTTTTCAAAACGGCACTTTAATTCCCTGCGCGATTATTCGTTGCTGAGATATCGATGATCAACGAAAAAAGGATTCTCTATCGTTCAAAGTCGCATATCTCGGCAAAAAAATGTTGTAGAGAGAATAACAAAGAAGGAAATTGCGGGAGAAGAACCAAGCTAACTCGCCAATACACCCATTGAACTAGAAAACATTTTCCCGAGCCGGTGGACCCTTGAAAATGGAAAATAAATGGAAAATTTGTGTCTCTTGATATTTCTCACGAACGCAAAATAACCGTAGGTTGAAAAAAATTTTTGTCCGAAGATATCGAAACTAGAGACTCGGAGCTTCAATTTGCTTTTTTTGCGATCTCGATACGACCATTTTTCACCGAGATACAGCGCTTCAAAGAACACGAAAAATAATATTTTTTTTCGGAATTTTTTTACATTGGTGTATATCTATATATATGGGCGTGTTTGGGGCTGTTTGGGTTAGCGTTTGGGTTTGTTTGGGTTTGTTTGGGTTAGCGTTTGGGTTTGTTTGGGTTTGTTTGGGTTTGTTTGGGTTTGTTTGGGTTTGTTTGGGTTTGTTTGGGTTTAGACCGAATTTTTCAAAGTGCTGTATCTCCGCTAATAATGGTCGTATCGAGATCGCAAAAAAAGCATTTTGAAGCTTAAGGCCTCTAGTTTCTATACCCCGCGGAAAAAATTCACATTCTTAAGGGGGTGAGGTGGCCTTTTGTGTATCTCTGCGAAAAATGGTCGTATCGAGATGCAAAAAGAAGCATTTTGAAGCTTGAAGTCTCTAATCTCGCGATCCATCGGCGAAAATTTTTACCCTTAAGGGGGTGCAATTGTTTGGGGCGTATCTCTGCGAAAAATGGTCGTATCGGGATGCAAAAAAAAGCATTTTGAAGCTTGAAGTTTCTAGTTTCGAGATCTTTCGGCAAAAATTGTCACTCTTAAGGGGGTCGAAATCGTGTGTGGCGTATCTCAGCGAAAAATGGTCGTACAAAGATGCAAAAAAAAGCATTTTGAAGCTTAGACTGTCTAGTTTCGAGATCTTTTGGCGAAAAAATTTCACTCTTGAGAGGGCGAAATTAGTCGTAAAAGTTTGCATGGCAAATGAGATTTCTTGCGTGTATCAAATTGAAACTTGGAACATAAGCACCTTCGAATGTGTAGAAGTGCACTGAGAAGGGATTTAAAGAAGAAAAAAAAAACGAAAATTTTGTTTTTGAAACTCTTCGTAATTTGTATTTTTTCTCGAATACGAAAAATAGCCAATGCAACGTCGTGAACAAATTCGATGAAAAATTGGCCTTCTCATTTTTATAATGATGGTATGTTGTACAATTTGAAGTTGTCGTTAATGTTCGGGAAATTTTTTTTTACCAAAAATCAACGAGATGGACTCGTAGGAGATGTATTTGAGTTTTCAAAACGGCACTTTAATTCCCTGCGCGATTATTCGTTGCTGAGATATCGATGATCAACGAAAAAAGGATTCTCTATCGTTCAAAGTCGCATATCTCGGCAAAAAAATGTTGTAGAGAGAATAACAAAGAAGGAAATTGCGGGAGAAGAACCAAGCTAACTCGCCAATACACCCATTGAACTAGAAAACATTTTCCCGAGCCGGTGGACCCTTGAAAATGGAAAATAAATGGAAAATTTGTGTCTCTTGATATTTCTCACGAACGCAAAATAACCGTAGGTTGAAAAAAATTTTTGTCCGAAGATATCGAAACTAGAGACTCGGAGCTTCAATTTGCTTTTTTTGCGATCTCGATACGACCATTTTTCACCGAGATACAGCGCTTCAAAGAACACGAAAAATAATATTTTTTTTCGGAATTTTTTTACATTGGTGTATATCTATATATATGGGCGTGTTTGGGGCTGTTTGGGTTAGCGTTTGGGTTTGTTTGGGTTTGTTTGGGTTAGCGTTTGGGTTTGTTTGGGTTTGTTTGGGTTTGTTTGGGTTTGTTTGGGTTTGTTTGGGTTTGTTTGGGTTTAGACCGAATTTTTCAAAGTGCTGTATCTCCGCTAATAATGGTCGTATCGAGATCGCAAAAAAAGCATTTTGAAGCTTAAGGCCTCTAGTTTCTATACCCCGCGGAAAAAATTCACATTCTTAAGGGGGTGAGGTGGCCTTTTGTGTATCTCTGCGAAAAATGGTCGTATCGAGATGCAAAAAGAAGCATTTTGAAGCTTGAAGTCTCTAATCTCGCGATCCATCGGCGAAAATTTTTACCCTTAAGGGGGTGCAATTGTTTGGGGCGTATCTCTGCGAAAAATGGTCGTATCGGGATGCAAAAAAAAGCATTTTGAAGCTTGAAGTTTCTAGTTTCGAGATCTTTCGGCAAAAATTGTCACTCTTAAGGGGGTCGAAATCGTGTGTGGCGTATCTCAGCGAAAAATGGTCGTACAAAGATGCAAAAAAAAGCATTTTGAAGCTTAGACTGTCTAGTTTCGAGATCTTTTGGCGAAAAAATTTCACTCTTGAGAGGGCGAAATTAGTCGTAAAAGTTTGCATGGCAAATGAGATTTCTTGCGTGTATCAAATTGAAACTTGGAACATAAGCACCTTCGAATGTGTAGAAGTGCACTGAGAAGGGATTTAAAGAAGAAAAAAAAAACGAAAATTTTGTTTTTGAAACTCTTCGTAATTTGTATTTTTTCTCGAATACGAAAAATAGCCAATGCAACGTCGTGAACAAATTCGATGAAAAATTGGCCTTCTCATTTTTATAATGATGGTATGTTGTACAATTTGAAGTTGTCGTTAATGTTCGGGAAATTTTTTTTTACCAAAAATCAACGAGATGGACTCGTAGGAGATGTATTTGAGTTTTCAAAACGGCACTTTAATTCCCTGCGCGATTATTCGTTGCTGAGATATCGATGATCAACGAAAAAAGGATTCTCTATCGTTCAAAGTCGCATATCTCGGCAAAAAAATGTTGTAGAGAGGATAACAAAAAACGGAATTGAGGGAGAAGAACCAAGCTAACTCGCCAATATACCCATTGAACTAAGAAATGTTTTCCCGAGCCTGTGAACCCTTGAAAATGGAAAATAAATGGAAAATTTGTGTCTCTTGATATTTCTTACGAACGCAAAATAACCGTAGGTTGAAAAAAATTTTCGCCCAAAGATATCGAAACTAGAGACTTTGAGCTTCAATTTGCTTTTTTTGCGATCTCGATACGACCATTTTTCACCGAGATACAGCGCTTCAAAGAAGCCGAAAAATAATTTTTTTTCGGAATTTTTTTACATTGGGGTATATCTATATATATATTTGCGAGTTTTTCGATCAGATTGGCGTGTTTGGGTTTGTATGGGTTTGTTTGGGTTTGCGCGTATTTTTCAAAGTGCTGTATCTCTGCGAATAATGGTCGTATCGAGATCGCAAAAAAAGCATTTTGTAGCTTCAGGCCTCTAGTTTCTATATCCCGTGGAAAAAATTGACATTCTTAAGGGGGTGAGGTGGTTTTGTGTGTATGTCTGCGAAGAATTTTCGTACCGAGGTGCAAAAAGTTTCTAGGCTCGCCGTTGTTCGGCAAAAATTTTTACTCTCAAGGAGGTGAAATTGTTTGGGGTCTATCTCTGCGAAAAATGGTCGTATCGAGATGAAAAAAAAAGCATTTTGAAGCTTGAAGTCTCTAGTTTCGAAATCTTTCGGCAAAAATTGTCCCTCTTAAGGGGGTCAAAATGGGGTTTGTTTGGGTTTGTTTGGGTTTAGCCCGTATTTTTCAAAGTGCCGTATCTCCGCGAATAATGGTCGTATCGAGATTGCAAAAAAAGCATTTTGAAGCTTAAGGACTCTAGTTTCTATATCCCGCGGAAAAATTGACAGTCTTAAGGGGGTGAGGTGGCTTTTTGTGTATCTCTGCGAAAAATGGTCGTATCGAGATGCAAAAAGAAGCATTTTGAAGCTTGGAGTCTCTAATCTCGCGATCCATCGGCGAAAATTTTTACCCTTAAGGGGGTGCAATTGTTTGGGGCGTATCTCTGCGAAAAATGGTCGTATCGGGATGCAAAAAAAAGCATTTTGAAGCTTGAAGTTTCTAGTTTCGAGATCTTTCGGCAAAAATTGTCACTCTTAAGGGGGTCGAAATCGTGTGTGGCGTATCTCAGCGAAAAATGGTCGTACAAAGATGCAAAAAAAAGCATTTTGAAGCTCAGAGTGTCTAGTTTCGAGATCTTTTGGCGAAAAAATTTCACTCTTGAGAGGGCGAAATTAGTCGTAAAAGTTTGCATGGCAAATGAGATTTCTTCCGTGTATCAAATTGAAACTTGGAACATAAGCACCTTCGAATGTGTAGAAGTGCACTGAGAAGGGATTTAAAGAAGAAAAAAAAAAACGAAAATTTTGTTTTTGAAACTCTTCGTAATTTGTATTTTTTCTCGAATTCGAAAAATAGCCAATGCAACGTCGTGAACAAATTCGATGAAAAATTGGCCTTCTCATTTTTATGATGATGGTATGTTGTACAATTTGAAGTTGTCGTTAATGTTCGGGAAATTTTTTTTTACCAAAAATCAACGAGATGGACTCGTAGGAGATGTATTTGAGTTTTCAAAACGGCACTTTAATTCCCTGCGCGATTATTCGTTGCTGAGATATCGATGATCAACGAAAAAAGGATTCTCTATCGTTCAAAGTCGCATATCTCGGCAAAAAAATGTTGTAGAGAGAATAACAAAGAAGGAAATTGCGGGAGAAGAACCAAGCTAACTCGCCAATACACCCATTGAACTAGAAAACATTTTCCCGAGCCGGTGGACCCTTGAAAATGGAAAATAAATGGAAAATTTGTGTCTCTTGATATTTCTCACGAACGCAAAATAACCGTAGGTTGAAAAAAATTTTTGGCCGAAGATATCGAAACTAGAGACTCGGAGCTTCAATTTGCTTTTTTTGCGATCTCGATACGACCATTTTTCACCGAGATACAGCGCTTCAAAGAACACGAAAAATAATATTTTTTTTCGGAATTTTTTTACATTGGTGTATATCTATATATATGGGAGTGTTTGGGGCTGTTTGGGTTAGCGTTTGGGTTTGTTTGGGTTTGTTTGGGTTAGCGTTTGGGTTTGTTTGGGTTTGTTTGGGTTTGTTTGGGTTTGTTTGGGTGTGTTTGGGTTTAGACCGAATTTTTCAAAGTGCTGTATCTCCGCTAATAATGGTCGTATCGAGATCGCAAAAAAAGCATTTTGAAGCTTAAGGCCTCTAGTTTCTATACCCCGCGGAAAAAATTCACATTCTTAAGGGGGTGAGGTGGCTTTTTGTGTATCTCTGCGAAAAACGGTCGTATCGAGATGCGAAAAGAAGCATTTTGAAGCTTGGAGTCTCTAGTCTCGCGATCCACCGGCGAAAATTTTTACCCTTAAGGGGGTGCAATTGTTTGGGGCGTATCTCTGCGAAAAATGGTCGTATCGGGGTGCAAAAAAAAGCATTTTGAAGCTTGAAGTTTCTAGTTTCGAGATCTTTCGGCAAAAATTGTCACTCTTAAGGGGGTCGAAATCGTGTGTGGCGTATCTCAGCGAAAAATGGTCGTACAAAGATGCAAAAAAAAGCATTTTGAAGCTTAGACTGTCTAGTTTCGAGATCTTTTGGCGAAAAAATTTCACTCTTGAGAGGGCGAAATTAGTCGTAAAAGTTTGCATGGCAAATGAGATTTCTTGCGTGTATCAAATTGAAACTTGGAACATAAGCACCTTCGAATGTGTAGAAGTGCACTGAGAAGGGATTTAAAGAAGAAAAAAAAAACGAAAATTTTGTTTTTGAAACTCTTCGTAATTTGTATTTTTTCTCGAATTCGAAAAATAGCCAATGCAACGTCGTGAACAAATTCGATGAAAAATTGGCCTTCTCATTTTTATGATGATGGTATGTTGTACAATTTGAAGTTGTCGTTAATGTTCGGGAAATTTTTTTTTACCAAAAATCAACGAGATGGACTCGTAGGAGATGTATTTGAGTTTTCAAAACGGCACTTTAATTCCCTGCGCGATTATTCGTTGCTGAGATATCGATGATCAACGAAAAAAGGATTCTCTATCGTTCAAAGTCGCATATCTCGGCAAAAAAATGTTGTAGAGAGAATAACAAAGAAGGAAATTGCGGGAGAAGAACCAAGCTAACTCGCCAATACACCCATTGAACTAGAAAACATTTTCCCGAGCCGGTGGACCCTTGAAAATGGAAAATAAATGGAAAATTTGTGTCTCTTGATATTTCTCACGAACGCAAAATAACCGTAGGTTGAAAAAAATTTTTGTCCGAAGATATCGAAACTAGAGACTCGGAGCTTCAATTTGCTTTTTTTGCGATCTCGATACGACCATTTTTCACCGAGATACAGCGCTTCAAAGAACACGAAAAATAATATTTTTTTTCGGAATTTTTTTACATTGGTGTATATCTATATATATGGGCGTGTTTGGGGCTGTTTGGGTTAGCGTTTGGGTTTGTTTGGGTTTGTTTGGGTTAGCGTTTGGGTTTGTTTGGGTTTGTTTGGGTTTGTTTGGGTTTGTTTGGGTGTGTTTGGGTTTAGACCGAATTTTTCAAAGTGCTGTATCTCCGCTAATAATGGTCGTATCGAGATCGCAAAAAAAGCATTTTGAAGCTTAAGGCCTCTAGTTTCTATACCCCGCGGAAAAAATTCACATTCTTAAGGGGGTGAGGTGGCTTTTTGTGTATCTCTGCGAAAAATGGTCGTATCGAGATGCGAAAAGAAGCATTTTGAAGCTTGAAGTCTCTAGTCTCGCGATCCACCGGCGAAAATTTTTACCCTTAAGGGGGTGCAATTGTTTGGGGCGTATCTCTGCGAAAAATGGTCGTATCGGGGTGCAAAAAAAAGCATTTTGAAGCTTGAAGTTTCTAGTTTCGAGATCTTTCGGCAAAAATTGTCACTCTTAAGGGGGTCGAATTCGTGTGTGGCGTATCTCAGCGAAAAATGGTCGTACAAAGATGCAAAAAAAAGCATTTTGAAGCTTAGACTGTCTAGTTTCGAGATCTTTTGGCGAAAAAATTTCACTCTTGAGAGGGCGAAATTAGTCGTAAAAGTTTGCATGGCAAATGAGATTTCTTGCGTGTATCAAATTGAAACTTGGAACATAAGCACCTTCGAATGTGTAGAAGTGCACTGAGAAGGGATTTAAAGAAGAAAAAAAAAACGAAAATTTTGTTTTTGAAACTCTTCGTAATTTGTATTTTTTCTCGAATTCGAAAAATAGCCAATGCAACGTCGTGAACAAATTCGATGAAAAATTGGCCTTCTCATTTTTATGATGATGGTATGTTGTACAATTTGAAGTTGTCGTTAATGTTCGGGAAATTTTTTTTTACCAAAAATCAACGAGATGGACTCGTAGGAGATGTATTTGAGTTTTCAAAACGGCACTTTAATTCCCTGCGCGATTATTCGTTGCTGAGATATCGATGATCAACGAAAAAAGGATTCTCTATCGTTCAAAGTCGCATATCTCGGCAAAAAAATGTTGTAGAGAGAATAACAAAGAAGGAAATTGCGGGAGAAGAACCAAGCTAACTCGCCAATACACCCATTGAACTAGAAAACATTTTCCCGAGCCGGTGGACCCTTGAAAATGGAAAATAAATGGAAAATTTGTGTCTCTTGATATTTCTCACGAACGCAAAATAACCGTAGGTTGAAAAAAATTTTTGTCCGAAGATATCGAAACTAGAGACTCGGAGCTTCAATTTGCTTTTTTTGCGATCTCGATACGACCATTTTTCACCGAGATACAGCGCTTCAAAGAACACGAAAAATAATATTTTTTTTCGGAATTTTTTTACATTGGTGTATATCTATATATATGGGCGTGTTTGGGGCTGTTTGGGTTAGCGTTTGGGTTTGTTTGGGTTTGTTTGGGTTAGCGTTTGGGTTTGTTTGGGTTTGTTTGGGTTTGTTTGGGTTTGTTTGGGTGTGTTTGGGTTTAGACCGAATTTTTCAAAGTGCTGTATCTCCGCTAATAATGGTCGTATCGAGATCGCAAAAAAAGCATTTTGAAGCTTAAGGCCTCTAGTTTCTATACCCCGCGGAAAAAATTCACATTCTTAAGGGGGTGAGGTGGCTTTTTGTGTATCTCTGCGAAAAACGGTCGTATCGAGATGCGAAAAGAAGCATTTTGAAGCTTGGAGTCTCTAGTCTCGCGATCCACCGGCGAAAATTTTTACCCTTAAGGGGGTGCAATTGTTTGGGGCGTATCTCTGCGAAAAATGGTCGTATCGGGGTGCAAAAAAAAGCATTTTGAAGCTTGAAGTTTCTAGTTTCGAGATCTTTCGGCAAAAATTGTCACTCTTAAGGGGGTCGAAATCGTGTGTGGCGTATCTCAGCGAAAAATGGTCGTACAAAGATGCAAAAAAAAGCATTTTGAAGCTTAGACTGTCTAGTTTCGAGATCTTTTGGCGAAAAAATTTCACTCTTGAGAGGGCGAAATTAGTCGTAAAAGTTTGCATGGCAAATGAGATTTCTTGCGTGTATCAAATTGAAACTTGGAACATAAGCACCTTCGAATGTGTAGAAGTGCACTGAGAAGGGATTTAAAGAAGAAAAAAAAAACGAAAATTTTGTTTTTGAAACTCTTCGTAATTTGTATTTTTTCTCGAATTCGAAAAATAGCCAATGCAACGTCGTGAACAAATTCGATGAAAAATTGGCCTTCTCATTTTTATGATGATGGTATGTTGTACAATTTGAAGTTGTCGTTAATGTTCGGGAAATTTTTTTTTACCAAAAATCAACGAGATGGACTCGTAGGAGATGTATTTGAGTTTTCAAAACGGCACTTTAATTCCCTGCGCGATTATTCGTTGCTGAGATATCGATGATCAACGAAAAAAGGATTCTCTATCGTTCAAAGTCGCATATCTCGGCAAAAAAATGTTGTAGAGAGAATAACAAAGAAGGAAATTGCGGGAGAAGAACCAAGCTAACTCGCCAATACACCCATTGAACTAGAAAACATTTTCCCGAGCCGGTGGACCCTTGAAAATGGAAAATAAATGGAAAATTTGTGTCTCTTGGTATTTCTCACGAACGCAAAATAACCGTAGGTTGAAAAAAATTTTTGTCCGAAGATATCGAAACTAGAGACTCGGAGCTTCAATTTGCTTTTTTTGCGATCTCGATACGACCATTTTTCACCGAGATACAGCGCTTCAAAGAACACGAAAAATAATATTTTTTTTCGGAATTTTTTTACATTGGTGTATATCTATATATATGGGCGTGTTTGGGGCTGTTTGGGTTAGCGTTTGGGTTTGTTTGGGTTTGTTTGGGTTAGCGTTTGGGTTTGTTTGGGTTTGTTTGGGTTTGTTTGGGTTTGTTTGGGTTTGTTTGGGTTTAGACCGAATTTTTCAAAGTGCTGTATCTCCGCTAATAATGGTCGTATCGAGATCGCAAAAAAAGCATTTTGAAGCTTAAGGCCTCTAGTTTCTATACCCCGCGGAAAAAATTCACATTCTTAAGGGGGTGAGGTGGCCTTTTGTGTATCTCTGCGAAAAATGGTCGTATCGAGATGCAAAAAGAAGCATTTTGAAGCTTGAAGTCTCTAATCTCGCGATCCATCGGCGAAAATTTTTACCCTTAAGGGGGTGCAATTGTTTGGGGCGTATCTCTGCGAAAAATGGTCGTATCGGGATGCAAAAAAAAGCATTTTGAAGCTTGAAGTTTCTAGTTTCGAGATCTTTCGGCAAAAATTGTCACTCTTAAGGGGGTCGAAATCGTGTGTGGCGTATCTCAGCGAAAAATGGTCGTACAAAGATGCAAAAAAAAGCATTTTGAAGCTTAGACTGTCTAGTTTCGAGATCTTTTGGCGAAAAAATTTCACTCTTGAGAGGGCGAAATTAGTCGTAAAAGTTTGCATGGCAAATGAGATTTCTTGCGTGTATCAAATTGAAACTTGGAACATAAGCACCTTCGAATGTGTAGAAGTGCACTGAGAAGGGATTTAAAGAAGAAAAAAAAAACGAAAATTTTGTTTTTGAAACTCTTCGTAATTTGTATTTTTTCTCGAATTCGAAAAATAGCCAATGCAACGTCGTGAACAAATTCGATGAAAAATTGGCCTTCTCATTTTTATGATGATGGTATGTTGTACAATTTGAAGTTGTCGTTAATGTTCGGGAAATTTTTTTTTACCAAAAATCAACGAGATGGACTCGTAGGAGATGTATTTGAGTTTTCAAAACGGCACTTTAATTCCCTGCGCGATTATTCGTTGCTGAGATATCGATGATCAACGAAAAAAGGATTCTCTATCGTTCAAAGTCGCATATCTCGGCAAAAAAATGTTGTAGAGAGAATAACAAAGAAGGAAATTGCGGGAGAAGAACCAAGCTAACTCGCCAATACACCCATTGAACTAGAAAACATTTTCCCGAGCCGGTGGACCCTTGAAAATGGAAAATAAATGGAAAATTTGTGTCTCTTGATATTTCTCACGAACGCAAAATAACCGTAGGTTGAAAAAAATTTTTGTCCGAAGATATCGAAACTAGAGACTCGGAGCTTCAATTTGCTTTTTTTGCGATCTCGATACGACCATTTTTCACCGAGATACAGCGCTTCAAAGAACACGAAAAATAATATTTTTTTTCGGAATTTTTTTACATTGGTGTATATCTATATATATGGGAGTGTTTGGGGCTGTTTGGGTTAGCGTTTGGGTTTGTTTGGGTTTGTTTGGGTTAGCGTTTGGGTTTGTTTGGGTTTGTTTGGGTTTGTTTGGGTTTGTTTGGGTGTGTTTGGGTTTAGACCGAATTTTTCAAAGTGCTGTATCTCCGCTAATAATGGTCGTATCGAGATCGCAAAAAAAGCATTTTGAAGCTTAAGGCCTCTAGTTTCTATACCCCGCGGAAAAAATTCACATTCTTAAGGGGGTGAGGTGGCTTTTTGTGTATCTCTGCGAAAAATGGTCGTATCGAGATGCAAAAAGAAGCATTTTGAAGCTTGAAGTCTCTAGTCTCGCGATCCACCGGCGAAAATTTTTACCCTTAAGGGGGTGCAATTGTTTGGGGCGTATCTCTGCGAAAAATGGTCGTATCGGGGTGCAAAAAAAAGCATTTTGAAGCTTGAAGTTTCTAGTTTCGAGATCTTTCGGCAAAAATTGTCACTCTTAAGGGGGTCGAAATCGTGTGTGGCGTATCTCAGCGAAAAATGGTCGTACAAAGATGCAAAAAAAAGCATTTTGAAGCTTAGACTGTCTAGTTTCGAGATCTTTTGGCGAAAAAATTTCACTCTTGAGAGGGCGAAATTAGTCGTAAAAGTTTGCATGGCAAATGAGATTTCTTGCGTGTATCAAATTGAAACTTGGAACATAAGCACCTTCGAATGTGTAGAAGTGCACTGAGAAGGGATTTAAAGAAGAAAAAAAAAACGAAAATTTTGTTTTTGAAACTCTTCGTAATTTGTATTTTTTCTCGAATTCGAAAAATAGCCAATGCAACGTCGTGAACAAATTCGATGAAAAATTGGCCTTCTCATTTTTATGATGATGGTATGTTGTACAATTTGAAGTTGTCGTTAATGTTCGGGAAATTTTTTTTTACCAAAAATCAACGAGATGGACTCGTAGGAGATGTATTTGAGTTTTCAAAACGGCACTTTAATTCCCTGCGCGATTATTCGTTGCTGAGATATCGATGATCAACGAAAAAAGGATTCTCTATCGTTCAAAGTCGCATATCTCGGCAAAAAAATGTTGTAGAGAGAATAACAAAGAAGGAAATTGCGGGAGAAGAACCAAGCTAACTCGCCAATACACCCATTGAACTAGAAAACATTTTCCCGAGCCGGTGGACCCTTGAAAATGGAAAATAAATGGAAAATTTGTGT
Source organism: Ophion ventricosus (assembly GCA_963932345.1). Classification (NCBI taxonomy): domain Eukaryota; kingdom Metazoa; phylum Arthropoda; class Insecta; order Hymenoptera; family Ichneumonidae; genus Ophion; species Ophion ventricosus. The sequence goes on from OZ010721.1 coordinate 14,622,576, forward strand.
CTCTTGATATTTCTCACGAACGCAAAATAACCGTAGGTTGAAAAAAATTTTTGTCCGAAGATATCGAAACTAGAGACTCGGAGCTTCAATTTGCTTTTTTTGCGATCTCGATACGACCATTTTTCACCGAGATACAGCGCTTCAAAGAACACGAAAAATAATATTTTTTTTCGGAATTTTTTTACATTGGTGTATATCTATATATATGGGCGCGTTTGGGGCTGTTTGGGTTAGCGTTTGGGTTTGTTTGGGTTTGTTTGGGTTAGCGTTTGGGTTTGTTTGGGTTTGTTTGGGTTTGTTTGGGTTTGTTTGGGTGTGTTTGGGTTTAGACCGAATTTTTCAAAGTGCTGTATCTCCGCTAATAATGGTCGTATCGAGATCGCAAAAAAAGCATTTTGAAGCTTAAGGCCTCTAGTTTCTATACCCCGCGGAAAAAATTCACATTCTTAAGGGGGTGAGGTGGCTTTTTGTGTATCTCTGCGAAAAACGGTCGTATCGAGATGCGAAAAGAAGCATTTTGAAGCTTGGAGTCTCTAGTCTCGCGATCCACCGGCGAAAATTTTTACCCTTAAGGGGGTGCAATTGTTTGGGGCGTATCTCTGCGAAAAATGGTCGTATCGGGGTGCAAAAAAAAGCATTTTGAAGCTTGAAGTTTCTAGTTTCGAGATCTTTCGGCAAAAATTGTCACTCTTAAGGGGGTCGAAATCGTGTGTGGCGTATCTCAGCGAAAAATGGTCGTACAAAGATGCAAAAAAAAGCATTTTGAAGCTTAGACTGTCTAGTTTCGAGATCTTTTGGCGAAAAAATTTCACTCTTGAGAGGGCGAAATTAGTCGTAAAAGTTTGCATGGCAAATGAGATTTCTTGCGTGTATCAAATTGAAACTTGGAACATAAGCACCTTCGAATGTGTAGAAGTGCACTGAGAAGGGATTTAAAGAAGAAAAAAAAAACGAAAATTTTGTTTTTGAAACTCTTCGTAATTTGTATTTTTTCTCGAATTCGAAAAATAGCCAATGCAACGTCGTGAACAAATTCGATGAAAAATTGGCCTTCTCATTTTTATGATGATGGTATGTTGTACAATTTGAAGTTGTCGTTAATGTTCGGGAAATTTTTTTTTACCAAAAATCAACGAGATGGACTCGTAGGAGATGTATTTGAGTTTTCAAAACGGCACTTTAATTCCCTGCGCGATTATTCGTTGCTGAGATATCGATGATCAACGAAAAAAGGATTCTCTATCGTTCAAAGTCGCATATCTCGGCAAAAAAATGTTGTAGAGAGAATAACAAAGAAGGAAATTGCGGGAGAAGAACCAAGCTAACTCGCCAATACACCCATTGAACTAGAAAACATTTTCCCGAGCCGGTGGACCCTTGAAAATGGAAAATAAATGGAAAATTTGTGTCTCTTGATATTTCTCACGAACGCAAAATAACCGTAGGTTGAAAAAAATTTTTGTCCGAAGATATCGAAACTAGAGACTCGGAGCTTCAATTTGCTTTTTTTGCGATCTCGATACGACCATTTTTCACCGAGATACAGCGCTTCAAAGAACACGAAAAATAATATTTTTTTTCGGAATTTTTTTACATTGGTGTATATCTATATATATGGGCGTGTTTGGGGCTGTTTGGGTTAGCGTTTGGGTTTGTTTGGGTTTGTTTGGGTTAGCGTTTGGGTTTGTTTGGGTTTGTTTGGGTTTGTTTGGGTTTGTTTGGGTTTGTTTGGGTTTGTTTGGGTTTAGACCGAATTTTTCAAAGTGCTGTATCTCCGCTAATAATGGTCGTATCGAGATCGCAAAAAAAGCATTTTGAAGCTTAAGGCCTCTAGTTTCTATACCCCGCGGAAAAAATTCACATTCTTAAGGGGGTGAGGTGGCCTTTTGTGTATCTCTGCGAAAAATGGTCGTATCGAGATGCAAAAAGAAGCATTTTGAAGCTTGAAGTCTCTAATCTCGCGATCCATCGGCGAAAATTTTTACCCTTAAGGGGGTGCAATTGTTTGGGGCGTATCTCTGCGAAAAATGGTCGTATCGGGATGCAAAAAAAAGCATTTTGAAGCTTGAAGTTTCTAGTTTCGAGATCTTTCGGCAAAAATTGTCACTCTTAAGGGGGTCGAAATCGTGTGTGGCGTATCTCAGCGAAAAATGGTCGTACAAAGATGCAAAAAAAAGCATTTTGAAGCTTAGACTGTCTAGTTTCGAGATCTTTTGGCGAAAAAATTTCACTCTTGAGAGGGCGAAATTAGTCGTAAAAGTTTGCATGGCAAATGAGATTTCTTGCGTGTATCAAATTGAAACTTGGAACATAAGCACCTTCGAATGTGTAGAAGTGCACTGAGAAGGGATTTAAAGAAGAAAAAAAAAACGAAAATTTTGTTTTTGAAACTCTTCGTAATTTGTATTTTTTCTCGAATACGAAAAATAGCCAATGCAACGTCGTGAACAAATTCGATGAAAAATTGGCCTTCTCATTTTTATAATGATGGTATGTTGTACAATTTGAAGTTGTCGTTAATGTTCGGGAAATTTTTTTTTACCAAAAATCAACGAGATGGACTCGTAGGAGATGTATTTGAGTTTTCAAAACGGCACTTTAATTCCCTGCGCGATTATTCGTTGCTGAGATATCGATGATCAACGAAAAAAGGATTCTCTATCGTTCAAAGTCGCATATCTCGGCAAAAAAATGTTGTAGAGAGGATAACAAAAAACGGAATTGAGGGAGAAGAACCAAGCTAACTCGCCAATATACCCATTGAACTAAGAAATGTTTTCCCGAGCCTGTGAACCCTTGAAAATGGAAAATAAATGGAAAATTTGTGTCTCTTGATATTTCTTACGAACGCAAAATAACCGTAGGTTGAAAAAAATTTTCGCCCAAAGATATCGAAACTAGAGACTTTGAGCTTCAATTTGCTTTTTTTGCGATCTCGATACGACCATTTTTCACCGAGATACAGCGCTTCAAAGAAGCCGAAAAATAATTTTTTTTCGGAATTTTTTTACATTGGGGTATATCTATATATATATTTGCGAGTTTTTCGATCAGATTGGCGTGTTTGGGTTTGTATGGGTTTGTTTGGGTTTGCGCGTATTTTTCAAAGTGCTGTATCTCTGCGAATAATGGTCGTATCGAGATCGCAAAAAAAGCATTTTGTAGCTTCAGGCCTCTAGTTTCTATATCCCGTGGAAAAAATTGACATTCTTAAGGGGGTGAGGTGGTTTTGTGTGTATGTCTGCGAAGAATTTTCGTACCGAGGTGCAAAAAGTTTCTAGGCTCGCCGTTGTTCGGCAAAAATTTTTACTCTCAAGGAGGTGAAATTGTTTGGGGTCTATCTCTGCGAAAAATGGTCGTATCGAGATGAAAAAAAAAGCATTTTGAAGCTTGAAGTCTCTAGTTTCGAAATCTTTCGGCAAAAATTGTCCCTCTTAAGGGGGTCAAAATGGGGTTTGTTTGGGTTTGTTTGGGTTTAGCCCGTATTTTTCAAAGTGCCGTATCTCCGCGAATAATGGTCGTATCGAGATTGCAAAAAAAGCATTTTGAAGCTTAAGGACTCTAGTTTCTATATCCCGCGGAAAAATTGACAGTCTTAAGGGGGTGAGGTGGCTTTTTGTGTATCTCTGCGAAAAATGGTCGTATCGAGATGCAAAAAGAAGCATTTTGAAGCTTGGAGTCTCTAATCTCGCGATCCATCGGCGAAAATTTTTACCCTTAAGGGGGTGCAATTGTTTGGGGCGTATCTCTGCGAAAAATGGTCGTATCGGGATGCAAAAAAAAGCATTTTGAAGCTTGAAGTTTCTAGTTTCGAGATCTTTCGGCAAAAATTGTCACTCTTAAGGGGGTCGAAATCGTGTGTGGCGTATCTCAGCGAAAAATGGTCGTACAAAGATGCAAAAAAAAGCATTTTGAAGCTCAGAGTGTCTAGTTTCGAGATCTTTTGGCGAAAAAATTTCACTCTTGAGAGGGCGAAATTAGTCGTAAAAGTTTGCATGGCAAATGAGATTTCTTCCGTGTATCAAATTGAAACTTGGAACATAAGCACCTTCGAATGTGTAGAAGTGCACTGAGAAGGGATTTAAAGAAGAAAAAAAAAAACGAAAATTTTGTTTTTGAAACTCTTCGTAATTTGTATTTTTTCTCGAATTCGAAAAATAGCCAATGCAACGTCGTGAACAAATTCGATGAAAAATTGGCCTTCTCATTTTTATGATGATGGTATGTTGTACAATTTGAAGTTGTCGTTAATGTTCGGGAAATTTTTTTTTACCAAAAATCAACGAGATGGACTCGTAGGAGATGTATTTGAGTTTTCAAAACGGCACTTTAATTCCCTGCGCGATTATTCGTTGCTGAGATATCGATGATCAACGAAAAAAGGATTCTCTATCGTTCAAAGTCGCATATCTCGGCAAAAAAATGTTGTAGAGAGAATAACAAAGAAGGAAATTGCGGGAGAAGAACCAAGCTAACTCGCCAATACACCCATTGAACTAGAAAACATTTTCCCGAGCCGGTGGACCCTTGAAAATGGAAAATAAATGGAAAATTTGTGTCTCTTGATATTTCTCACGAACGCAAAATAACCGTAGGTTGAAAAAAATTTTTGGCCGAAGATATCGAAACTAGAGACTCGGAGCTTCAATTTGCTTTTTTTGCGATCTCGATACGACCATTTTTCACCGAGATACAGCGCTTCAAAGAACACGAAAAATAATATTTTTTTTCGGAATTTTTTTACATTGGTGTATATCTATATATATGGGAGTGTTTGGGGCTGTTTGGGTTAGCGTTTGGGTTTGTTTGGGTTTGTTTGGGTTAGCGTTTGGGTTTGTTTGGGTTTGTTTGGGTTTGTTTGGGTTTGTTTGGGTGTGTTTGGGTTTAGACCGAATTTTTCAAAGTGCTGTATCTCCGCTAATAATGGTCGTATCGAGATCGCAAAAAAAGCATTTTGAAGCTTAAGGCCTCTAGTTTCTATACCCCGCGGAAAAAATTCACATTCTTAAGGGGGTGAGGTGGCTTTTTGTGTATCTCTGCGAAAAACGGTCGTATCGAGATGCGAAAAGAAGCATTTTGAAGCTTGGAGTCTCTAGTCTCGCGATCCACCGGCGAAAATTTTTACCCTTAAGGGGGTGCAATTGTTTGGGGCGTATCTCTGCGAAAAATGGTCGTATCGGGGTGCAAAAAAAAGCATTTTGAAGCTTGAAGTTTCTAGTTTCGAGATCTTTCGGCAAAAATTGTCACTCTTAAGGGGGTCGAAATCGTGTGTGGCGTATCTCAGCGAAAAATGGTCGTACAAAGATGCAAAAAAAAGCATTTTGAAGCTTAGACTGTCTAGTTTCGAGATCTTTTGGCGAAAAAATTTCACTCTTGAGAGGGCGAAATTAGTCGTAAAAGTTTGCATGGCAAATGAGATTTCTTGCGTGTATCAAATTGAAACTTGGAACATAAGCACCTTCGAATGTGTAGAAGTGCACTGAGAAGGGATTTAAAGAAGAAAAAAAAAACGAAAATTTTGTTTTTGAAACTCTTCGTAATTTGTATTTTTTCTCGAATTCGAAAAATAGCCAATGCAACGTCGTGAACAAATTCGATGAAAAATTGGCCTTCTCATTTTTATGATGATGGTATGTTGTACAATTTGAAGTTGTCGTTAATGTTCGGGAAATTTTTTTTTACCAAAAATCAACGAGATGGACTCGTAGGAGATGTATTTGAGTTTTCAAAACGGCACTTTAATTCCCTGCGCGATTATTCGTTGCTGAGATATCGATGATCAACGAAAAAAGGATTCTCTATCGTTCAAAGTCGCATATCTCGGCAAAAAAATGTTGTAGAGAGAATAACAAAGAAGGAAATTGCGGGAGAAGAACCAAGCTAACTCGCCAATACACCCATTGAACTAGAAAACATTTTCCCGAGCCGGTGGACCCTTGAAAATGGAAAATAAATGGAAAATTTGTGTCTCTTGATATTTCTCACGAACGCAAAATAACCGTAGGTTGAAAAAAATTTTTGTCCGAAGATATCGAAACTAGAGACTCGGAGCTTCAATTTGCTTTTTTTGCGATCTCGATACGACCATTTTTCACCGAGATACAGCGCTTCAAAGAACACGAAAAATAATATTTTTTTTCGGAATTTTTTTACATTGGTGTATATCTATATATATGGGCGTGTTTGGGGCTGTTTGGGTTAGCGTTTGGGTTTGTTTGGGTTTGTTTGGGTTAGCGTTTGGGTTTGTTTGGGTTTGTTTGGGTTTGTTTGGGTTTGTTTGGGTGTGTTTGGGTTTAGACCGAATTTTTCAAAGTGCTGTATCTCCGCTAATAATGGTCGTATCGAGATCGCAAAAAAAGCATTTTGAAGCTTAAGGCCTCTAGTTTCTATACCCCGCGGAAAAAATTCACATTCTTAAGGGGGTGAGGTGGCTTTTTGTGTATCTCTGCGAAAAATGGTCGTATCGAGATGCGAAAAGAAGCATTTTGAAGCTTGAAGTCTCTAGTCTCGCGATCCACCGGCGAAAATTTTTACCCTTAAGGGGGTGCAATTGTTTGGGGCGTATCTCTGCGAAAAATGGTCGTATCGGGGTGCAAAAAAAAGCATTTTGAAGCTTGAAGTTTCTAGTTTCGAGATCTTTCGGCAAAAATTGTCACTCTTAAGGGGGTCGAATTCGTGTGTGGCGTATCTCAGCGAAAAATGGTCGTACAAAGATGCAAAAAAAAGCATTTTGAAGCTTAGACTGTCTAGTTTCGAGATCTTTTGGCGAAAAAATTTCACTCTTGAGAGGGCGAAATTAGTCGTAAAAGTTTGCATGGCAAATGAGATTTCTTGCGTGTATCAAATTGAAACTTGGAACATAAGCACCTTCGAATGTGTAGAAGTGCACTGAGAAGGGATTTAAAGAAGAAAAAAAAAACGAAAATTTTGTTTTTGAAACTCTTCGTAATTTGTATTTTTTCTCGAATTCGAAAAATAGCCAATGCAACGTCGTGAACAAATTCGATGAAAAATTGGCCTTCTCATTTTTATGATGATGGTATGTTGTACAATTTGAAGTTGTCGTTAATGTTCGGGAAATTTTTTTTTACCAAAAATCAACGAGATGGACTCGTAGGAGATGTATTTGAGTTTTCAAAACGGCACTTTAATTCCCTGCGCGATTATTCGTTGCTGAGATATCGATGATCAACGAAAAAAGGATTCTCTATCGTTCAAAGTCGCATATCTCGGCAAAAAAATGTTGTAGAGAGAATAACAAAGAAGGAAATTGCGGGAGAAGAACCAAGCTAACTCGCCAATACACCCATTGAACTAGAAAACATTTTCCCGAGCCGGTGGACCCTTGAAAATGGAAAATAAATGGAAAATTTGTGTCTCTTGATATTTCTCACGAACGCAAAATAACCGTAGGTTGAAAAAAATTTTTGTCCGAAGATATCGAAACTAGAGACTCGGAGCTTCAATTTGCTTTTTTTGCGATCTCGATACGACCATTTTTCACCGAGATACAGCGCTTCAAAGAACACGAAAAATAATATTTTTTTTCGGAATTTTTTTACATTGGTGTATATCTATATATATGGGCGTGTTTGGGGCTGTTTGGGTTAGCGTTTGGGTTTGTTTGGGTTTGTTTGGGTTAGCGTTTGGGTTTGTTTGGGTTTGTTTGGGTTTGTTTGGGTTTGTTTGGGTGTGTTTGGGTTTAGACCGAATTTTTCAAAGTGCTGTATCTCCGCTAATAATGGTCGTATCGAGATCGCAAAAAAAGCATTTTGAAGCTTAAGGCCTCTAGTTTCTATACCCCGCGGAAAAAATTCACATTCTTAAGGGGGTGAGGTGGCTTTTTGTGTATCTCTGCGAAAAACGGTCGTATCGAGATGCGAAAAGAAGCATTTTGAAGCTTGGAGTCTCTAGTCTCGCGATCCACCGGCGAAAATTTTTACCCTTAAGGGGGTGCAATTGTTTGGGGCGTATCTCTGCGAAAAATGGTCGTATCGGGGTGCAAAAAAAAGCATTTTGAAGCTTGAAGTTTCTAGTTTCGAGATCTTTCGGCAAAAATTGTCACTCTTAAGGGGGTCGAAATCGTGTGTGGCGTATCTCAGCGAAAAATGGTCGTACAAAGATGCAAAAAAAAGCATTTTGAAGCTTAGACTGTCTAGTTTCGAGATCTTTTGGCGAAAAAATTTCACTCTTGAGAGGGCGAAATTAGTCGTAAAAGTTTGCATGGCAAATGAGATTTCTTGCGTGTATCAAATTGAAACTTGGAACATAAGCACCTTCGAATGTGTAGAAGTGCACTGAGAAGGGATTTAAAGAAGAAAAAAAAAACGAAAATTTTGTTTTTGAAACTCTTCGTAATTTGTATTTTTTCTCGAATTCGAAAAATAGCCAATGCAACGTCGTGAACAAATTCGATGAAAAATTGGCCTTCTCATTTTTATGATGATGGTATGTTGTACAATTTGAAGTTGTCGTTAATGTTCGGGAAATTTTTTTTTACCAAAAATCAACGAGATGGACTCGTAGGAGATGTATTTGAGTTTTCAAAACGGCACTTTAATTCCCTGCGCGATTATTCGTTGCTGAGATATCGATGATCAACGAAAAAAGGATTCTCTATCGTTCAAAGTCGCATATCTCGGCAAAAAAATGTTGTAGAGAGAATAACAAAGAAGGAAATTGCGGGAGAAGAACCAAGCTAACTCGCCAATACACCCATTGAACTAGAAAACATTTTCCCGAGCCGGTGGACCCTTGAAAATGGAAAATAAATGGAAAATTTGTGTCTCTTGGTATTTCTCACGAACGCAAAATAACCGTAGGTTGAAAAAAATTTTTGTCCGAAGATATCGAAACTAGAGACTCGGAGCTTCAATTTGCTTTTTTTGCGATCTCGATACGACCATTTTTCACCGAGATACAGCGCTTCAAAGAACACGAAAAATAATATTTTTTTTCGGAATTTTTTTACATTGGTGTATATCTATATATATGGGCGTGTTTGGGGCTGTTTGGGTTAGCGTTTGGGTTTGTTTGGGTTTGTTTGGGTTAGCGTTTGGGTTTGTTTGGGTTTGTTTGGGTTTGTTTGGGTTTGTTTGGGTTTGTTTGGGTTTAGACCGAATTTTTCAAAGTGCTGTATCTCCGCTAATAATGGTCGTATCGAGATCGCAAAAAAAGCATTTTGAAGCTTAAGGCCTCTAGTTTCTATACCCCGCGGAAAAAATTCACATTCTTAAGGGGGTGAGGTGGCCTTTTGTGTATCTCTGCGAAAAATGGTCGTATCGAGATGCAAAAAGAAGCATTTTGAAGCTTGAAGTCTCTAATCTCGCGATCCATCGGCGAAAATTTTTACCCTTAAGGGGGTGCAATTGTTTGGGGCGTATCTCTGCGAAAAATGGTCGTATCGGGATGCAAAAAAAAGCATTTTGAAGCTTGAAGTTTCTAGTTTCGAGATCTTTCGGCAAAAATTGTCACTCTTAAGGGGGTCGAAATCGTGTGTGGCGTATCTCAGCGAAAAATGGTCGTACAAAGATGCAAAAAAAAGCATTTTGAAGCTTAGACTGTCTAGTTTCGAGATCTTTTGGCGAAAAAATTTCACTCTTGAGAGGGCGAAATTAGTCGTAAAAGTTTGCATGGCAAATGAGATTTCTTGCGTGTATCAAATTGAAACTTGGAACATAAGCACCTTCGAATGTGTAGAAGTGCACTGAGAAGGGATTTAAAGAAGAAAAAAAAAACGAAAATTTTGTTTTTGAAACTCTTCGTAATTTGTATTTTTTCTCGAATTCGAAAAATAGCCAATGCAACGTCGTGAACAAATTCGATGAAAAATTGGCCTTCTCATTTTTATGATGATGGTATGTTGTACAATTTGAAGTTGTCGTTAATGTTCGGGAAATTTTTTTTTACCAAAAATCAACGAGATGGACTCGTAGGAGATGTATTTGAGTTTTCAAAACGGCACTTTAATTCCCTGCGCGATTATTCGTTGCTGAGATATCGATGATCAACGAAAAAAGGATTCTCTATCGTTCAAAGTCGCATATCTCGGCAAAAAAATGTTGTAGAGAGAATAACAAAGAAGGAAATTGCGGGAGAAGAACCAAGCTAACTCGCCAATACACCCATTGAACTAGAAAACATTTTCCCGAGCCGGTGGACCCTTGAAAATGGAAAATAAATGGAAAATTTGTGTCTCTTGATATTTCTCACGAACGCAAAATAACCGTAGGTTGAAAAAAATTTTTGTCCGAAGATATCGAAACTAGAGACTCGGAGCTTCAATTTGCTTTTTTTGCGATCTCGATACGACCATTTTTCACCGAGATACAGCGCTTCAAAGAACACGAAAAATAATATTTTTTTTCGGAATTTTTTTACATTGGTGTATATCTATATATATGGGAGTGTTTGGGGCTGTTTGGGTTAGCGTTTGGGTTTGTTTGGGTTTGTTTGGGTTAGCGTTTGGGTTTGTTTGGGTTTGTTTGGGTTTGTTTGGGTTTGTTTGGGTGTGTTTGGGTTTAGACCGAATTTTTCAAAGTGCTGTATCTCCGCTAATAATGGTCGTATCGAGATCGCAAAAAAAGCATTTTGAAGCTTAAGGCCTCTAGTTTCTATACCCCGCGGAAAAAATTCACATTCTTAAGGGGGTGAGGTGGCTTTTTGTGTATCTCTGCGAAAAATGGTCGTATCGAGATGCAAAAAGAAGCATTTTGAAGCTTGAAGTCTCTAGTCTCGCGATCCACCGGCGAAAATTTTTACCCTTAAGGGGGTGCAATTGTTTGGGGCGTATCTCTGCGAAAAATGGTCGTATCGGGGTGCAAAAAAAAGCATTTTGAAGCTTGAAGTTTCTAGTTTCGAGATCTTTCGGCAAAAATTGTCACTCTTAAGGGGGTCGAAATCGTGTGTGGCGTATCTCAGCGAAAAATGGTCGTACAAAGATGCAAAAAAAAGCATTTTGAAGCTTAGACTGTCTAGTTTCGAGATCTTTTGGCGAAAAAATTTCACTCTTGAGAGGGCGAAATTAGTCGTAAAAGTTTGCATGGCAAATGAGATTTCTTGCGTGTATCAAATTGAAACTTGGAACATAAGCACCTTCGAATGTGTAGAAGTGCACTGAGAAGGGATTTAAAGAAGAAAAAAAAAACGAAAATTTTGTTTTTGAAACTCTTCGTAATTTGTATTTTTTCTCGAATTCGAAAAATAGCCAATGCAACGTCGTGAACAAATTCGATGAAAAATTGGCCTTCTCATTTTTATGATGATGGTATGTTGTACAATTTGAAGTTGTCGTTAATGTTCGGGAAATTTTTTTTTACCAAAAATCAACGAGATGGACTCGTAGGAGATGTATTTGAGTTTTCAAAACGGCACTTTAATTCCCTGCGCGATTATTCGTTGCTGAGATATCGATGATCAACGAAAAAAGGATTCTCTATCGTTCAAAGTCGCATATCTCGGCAAAAAAATGTTGTAGAGAGAATAACAAAGAAGGAAATTGCGGGAGAAGAACCAAGCTAACTCGCCAATACACCCATTGAACTAGAAAACATTTTCCCGAGCCGGTGGACCCTTGAAAATGGAAAATAAATGGAAAATTTGTGTCTCTTGATATTTCTCACGAACGCAAAATAACCGTAGGTTGAAAAAAATTTTTGTCCGAAGATATCGAAACTAGAGACTCGGAGCTTCAATTTGCTTTTTTTGCGATCTCGATACGACCATTTTTCACCGAGATACAGCGCTTCAAAGAACACGAAAAATAATATTTTTTTTCGGAATTTTTTTACATTGGTGTATATCTATATATATGGGCGCGTTTGGGGCTGTTTGGGTTAGCGTTTGGGTTTGTTTGGGTTTGTTTGGGTTAGCGTTTGGGTTTGTTTGGGTTTGTTTGGGTTTGTTTGGGTTTGTTTGGGTGTGTTTGGGTTTAGACCGAATTTTTCAAAGTGCTGTATCTCCGCTAATAATGGTCGTATCGAGATCGCAAAAAAAGCATTTTGAAGCTTAAGGCCTCTAGTTTCTATACCCCGCGGAAAAAATTCACATTCTTAAGGGGGTGAGGTGGCTTTTTGTGTATCTCTGCGAAAAACGGTCGTATCGAGATGCGAAAAGAAGCATTTTGAAGCTTGGAGTCTCTAGTCTCGCGATCCACCGGCGAAAATTTTTACCCTTAAGGGGGTGCAATTGTTTGGGGCGTATCTCTGCGAAAAATGGTCGTATCGGGGTGCAAAAAAAAGCATTTTGAAGCTTGAAGTTTCTAGTTTCGAGATCTTTCGGCAAAAATTGTCACTCTTAAGGGGGTCGAAATCGTGTGTGGCGTATCTCAGCGAAAAATGGTCGTACAAAGATGCAAAAAAAAGCATTTTGAAGCTTAGACTGTCTAGTTTCGAGATCTTTTGGCGAAAAAATTTCACTCTTGAGAGGGCGAAATTAGTCGTAAAAGTTTGCATGGCAAATGAGATTTCTTGCGTGTATCAAATTGAAACTTGGAACATAAGCACCTTCGAATGTGTAGAAGTGCACTGAGAAGGGATTTAAAGAAGAAAAAAAAAACGAAAATTTTGTTTTTGAAACTCTTCGTAATTTGTATTTTTTCTCGAATTCGAAAAATAGCCAATGCAACGTCGTGAACAAATTCGATGAAAAATTGGCCTTCTCATTTTTATGATGATGGTATGTTGTACAATTTGAAGTTGTCGTTAATGTTCGGGAAATTTTTTTTTACCAAAAATCAACGAGATGGACTCGTAGGAGATGTATTTGAGTTTTCAAAACGGCACTTTAATTCCCTGCGCGATTATTCGTTGCTGAGATATCGATGATCAACGAAAAAAGGATTCTCTATCGTTCAAAGTCGCATATCTCGGCAAAAAAATGTTGTAGAGAGAATAACAAAGAAGGAAATTGCGGGAGAAGAACCAAGCTAACTCGCCAATACACCCATTGAACTAGAAAACATTTTCCCGAGCCGGTGGACCCTTGAAAATGGAAAATAAATGGAAAATTTGTGTCTCTTGCTATTTCTCACGAACGCAAAATAACCGTAGGTTGAAAAAAATTTTTGTCCGAAGATATCGAAACTAGAGACTCGGAGCTTCAATTTGCTTTTTTTGCGATCTCGATACGACCATTTTTCACCGAGATACAGCGCTTCAAAGAACACGAAAAATAATATTTTTTTTCGGAATTTTTTTACATTGGTGTATATCTATATATATGGGCGTGTTTGGGGCTGTTTGGGTTAGCGTTTGGGTTTGTTTGGGTTTGTTTGGGTTAGCGTTTGGGTTTGTTTGGGTTTGTTTGGGTTTGTTTGGGTTTGTTTGGGTGTGTTTGGGTTTAGACCGAATTTTTCAAAGTGCTGTATCTCCGCTAATAATGGTCGTATCGAGATCGCAAAAAAAGCATTTTGAAGCTTAAGGCCTCTAGTTTCTATACCCCGCGGAAAAAATTCACATTCTTAAGGGGGTGAGGTGGCTTTTTGTGTATCTCTGCGAAAAACGGTCGTATCGAGATGCGAAAAGAAGCATTTTGAAGCTTGGAGTCTCTAGTCTCGCGATCCACCGGCGAAAATTTTTACCCTTAAGGGGGTGCAATTGTTTGGGGCGTATCTCTGCGAAAAATGGTCGTATCGGGGTGCAAAAAAAGCATTTTGAAGCTTGAAGTTTCTAGTTTCGAGATCTTTCGGCAAAAATTGTCACTCTTAAGGGGGTCGAAATCGTGTGTGGCGTATCTCAGCGAAAAATGGTCGTACAAAGATGCAAAAAAAAGCATTTTGAAGCTTAGACTGTCTAGTTTCGAGATCTTTTGGCGAAAAAATTTCACTCTTGAGAGGGCGAAATTAGTCGTAAAAGTTTGCATGGCAAATGAGATTTCTTGCGTGTATCAAATTGAAACTTGGAACATAAGCACCTTCGAATGTGTAGAAGTGCACTGAGAAGGGATTTAAAGAAGAAAAAAAAAACGAAAATTTTGTTTTTGAAACTCTTCGTAATTTGTATTTTTTCTCGAATTCGAAAAATAGCCAATGCAACGTCGTGAACAAATTCGATGAAAAATTGGCCTTCTCATTTTTATGATGATGGTATGTTGTACAATTTGAAGTTGTCGTTAATGTTCGGGAAATTTTTTTTTACCAAAAATCAACGAGATGGACTCGTAGGAGATGTATTTGAGTTTTCAAAACGGCACTTTAATTCCCTGCGCGATTATTCGTTGCTGAGATATCGATGATCAACGAAAAAAGGATTCTCTATCGTTCAAAGTCGCATATCTCGGCAAAAAAATGTTGTAGAGAGAATAACAAAGAAGGAAATTGCGGGAGAAGAACCAAGCTAACTCGCCAATACACCCATTGAACTAGAAAACATTTTCCCGAGCCGGTGGACCCTTGAAAATGGAAAATAAATGGAAAATTTGTGTCTCTTGCTATTTCTCACGAACGCAAAATAACCGTAGGTTGAAAAAAATTTTTGTCCGAAGATATCGAAACTAGAGACTCGGAGCTTCAATTTGCTTTTTTTGCGATCTCGATACGACCATTTTTCACCGAGATACAGCGCTTCAAAGAACACGAAAAATAATATTTTTTTTCGGAATTTTTTTACATTGGTGTATATCTATATATATGGGCGTGTTTGGGGCTGTTTGGGTTAGCGTTTGGGTTTGTTTGGGTTTGTTTGGGTTAGCGTTTGGGTTTGTTTGGGTTTGTTTGGGTTTGTTTGGGTTTGTTTGGGTTTAGACCGAATTTTTCAAAGTGCTGTATCTCCGCTAATAATGGTCGTATCGAGATCGCAAAAAAAGCATTTTGAAGCTTAAGGCCTCTAGTTTCTATACCCCGCGGAAAAAATTCACATTCTTAAGGGGGTGAGGTGGCCTTTTGTGTATCTCTGCGAAAAATGGTCGTATCGAGATGCAAAAAGAAGCATTTTGAAGCTTGAAGTCTCTAATCTCGCGATCCATCGGCGAAAATTTTTACCCTTAAGGGGGTGCAATTGTTTGGGGCGTATCTCTGCGAAAAATGGTCGTATCGGGATGCAAAAAAAAGCATTTTGAAGCTTGAAGTTTCTAGTTTCGAGATCTTTCGGCAAAAATTGTCACTCTTAAGGGGGTCGAAATCGTGTGTGGCGTATCTCAGCGAAAAATGGTCGTACAAAGATGCAAAAAAAAGCATTTTGAAGCTTAGACTGTCTAGTTTCGAGATCTTTTGGCGAAAAAATTTCACTCTTGAGAGGGCGAAATTAGTCGTAAAAGTTTGCATGGCAAATGAGATTTCTTGCGTGTATCAAATTGAAACTTGGAACATAAGCACCTTCGAATGTGTAGAAGTGCACTGAGAAGGGATTTAAAGAAGAAAAAAAAAACGAAAATTTTGTTTTTGAAACTCTTCGTAATTTGTATTTTTTCTCGAATACGAAAAATAGCCAATGCAACGTCGTGAACAAATTCGATGAAAAATTGGCCTTCTCATTTTTATAATGATGGTATGTTGTACAATTTCAAGTTGTCGTTAATGTTCGGGAAATTTTTTTTTACCAAAAATCAACGAGATGGACTCGTAGGAGATGTATTTGAGTTTTCAAAACGGCACTTTAATTCCCTGCGCGATTATTCGTTGCTGAGATATCGATGATCAACGAAAAAAGGATTCTCTATCGTTCAAAGTCGCATATCTCGGCAAAAAAATGTTGTAGAGAGGATAACAAAAAACGGAATTGAGGGAGAAGAACCAAGCTAACTCGCCAATATACCCATTGAACTAAGAAATGTTTTCCCGAGCCTGTGAACCCTTGAAAATGGAAAATAAATGGAAAATTTGTGTCTCTTGATATTTCTTACGAACGCAAAATAACCGTAGGTTGAAAAAAATTTTCGCCCAAAGATATCGAAACTAGAGACTTTGAGCTTCAATTTGCTTTTTTTGCGATCTCGATACGACCATTTTTCACCGAGATACAGCGCTTCAAAGAAGCCGAAAAATAATTTTTTTTCGGAATTTTTTTACATTGGGGTATATCTATATATATATTTGCGAGTTTTTCGATCAGATTGGCGTGTTTGGGTTTGTATGGGTTTGTTTGGGTTTGCGCGTATTTTTCAAAGTGCTGTATCTCTGCGAATAATGGTCGTATCGAGATCGCAAAAAAAGCATTTTGTAGCTTCAGGCCTCTAGTTTCTATATCCCGTGGAAAAAATTGACATTCTTAAGGGGGTGAGGTGGTTTTGTGTGTATGTCTGCGAAGAATTTTCGTACCGAGGTGCAAAAAGTTTCTAGGCTCGCCGTTGTTCGGCAAAAATTTTTACTCTCAAGGAGGTGAAATTGTTTGGGGTCTATCTCTGCGAAAAATGGTCGTATCGAGATGAAAAAAAAAGCATTTTGAAGCTTGAAGTCTCTAGTTTCGAAATCTTTCGGCAAAAATTGTCCCTCTTAAGGGGGTCAAAATGGGGTTTGTTTGGGTTTGTTTGGGTTTAGCCCGTATTTTTCAAAGTGCCGTATCTCCGCGAATAATGGTCGTATCGAGATTGCAAAAAAAGCATTTTGAAGCTTAAGGACTCTAGTTTCTATATCCCGCGGAAAAATTGACAGTCTTAAGGGGGTGAGGTGGCTTTTTGTGTATCTCTGCGAAAAATGGTCGTATCGAGATGCAAAAAGAAGCATTTTGAAGCTTGGAGTCTCTAATCTCGCGATCCATCGGCGAAAATTTTTACCCTTAAGGGGGTGCAATTGTTTGGGGCGTATCTCTGCGAAAAATGGTCGTATCGGGATGCAAAAAAAAGCATTTTGAAGCTTGAAGTTTCTAGTTTCGAGATCTTTCGGCAAAAATTGTCACTCTTAAGGGGGTCGAAATCGTGTGTGGCGTATCTCAGCGAAAAATGGTCGTACAAAGATGCAAAAAAAAGCATTTTGAAGCTCAGAGTGTCTAGTTTCGAGATCTTTTGGCGAAAAAATTTCACTCTTGAGAGGGCGAAATTAGTCGTAAAAGTTTGCATGGCAAATGAGATTTCTTCCGTGTATCAAATTGAAACTTGGAACATAAGCACCTTCGAATGTGTAGAAGTGCACTGAGAAGGGATTTAAAGAAGAAAAAAAAAAACGAAAATTTTGTTTTTGAAACTCTTCGTAATTTGTATTTTTTCTCGAATTCGAAAAATAGCCAATGCAACGTCGTGAACAAATTCGATGAAAAATTGGCCTTCTCATTTTTATGATGATGGTATGTTGTACAATTTGAAGTTGTCGTTAATGTTCGGGAAATTTTTTTTTACCAAAAATCAACGAGATGGACTCGTAGGAGATGTATTTGAGTTTTCAAAACGGCACTTTAATTCCCTGCGCGATTATTCGTTGCTGAGATATCGATGATCAACGAAAAAAGGATTCTCTATCGTTCAAAGTCGCATATCTCGGCAAAAAAATGTTGTAGAGAGAATAACAAAGAAGGAAATTGCGGGAGAAGAACCAAGCTAACTCGCCAATACACCCATTGAACTAGAAAACATTTTCCCGAGCCGGTGGACCCTTGAAAATGGAAAATAAATGGAAAATTTGTGTCTCTTGATATTTCTCACGAACGCAAAATAACCGTAGGTTGAAAAAAATTTTTGGCCGAAGATATCGAAACTAGAGACTCGGAGCTTCAATTTGCTTTTTTTGCGATCTCGATACGACCATTTTTCACCGAGATACAGCGCTTCAAAGAACACGAAAAATAATATTTTTTTTCGGAATTTTTTTACATTGGTGTATATCTATATATATGGGAGTGTTTGGGGCTGTTTGGGTTAGCGTTTGGGTTTGTTTGGGTTTGTTTGGGTTAGCGTTTGGGTTTGTTTGGGTTTGTTTGGGTTTGTTTGGGTTTGTTTGGGTGTGTTTGGGTTTAGACCGAATTTTTCAAAGTGCTGTATCTCCGCTAATAATGGTCGTATCGAGATCGCAAAAAAAGCATTTTGAAGCTTAAGGCCTCTAGTTTCTATATCCCGCGGAAAAAATTCACATTCTTAAGGGGGTGAGGTGGCTTTTTGTGTATCTCTGCGAAAAACGGTCGTATCGAGATGCGAAAAGAAGCATTTTGAAGCTTGGAGTCTCTAGTCTCGCGATCCACCGGCGAAAAATTTTACCCTTAAGGGGGTGCAATTGTTTGGGGCGTATCTCTGCGAAAAATGGTCGTATCGGGGTGCAAAAAAAAGCATTTTGAAGCTTGAAGTTTCTAGTTTCGAGATCTTTCGGCAAAAATTGTCACTCTTAAGGGGGTCGAAATCGTGTGTGGCGTATCTCAGCGAAAAATGGTCGTACAAAGATGCAAAAAAAAGCATTTTGAAGCTTAGACTGTCTAGTTTCGAGATCTTTTGGCGAAAAAATTTCACTCTTGAGAGGGCGAAATTAGTCGTAAAAGTTTGCATGGCAAATGAGATTTCTTGCGTGTATCAAATTGAAACTTGGAACATAAGCACCTTCGAATGTGTAGAAGTGCACTGAGAAGGGATTTAAAGAAGAAAAAAAAAACGAAAATTTTGTTTTTGAAACTCTTCGTAATTTGTATTTTTTCTCGAATTCGAAAAATAGCCAATGCAACGTCGTGAACAAATTCGATGAAAAATTGGCCTTCTCATTTTTATGATGATGGTATGTTGTACAATTTGAAGTTGTCGTTAATGTTCGGGAAATTTTTTTTTACCAAAAATCAACGAGATGGACTCGTAGGAGATGTATTTGAGTTTTCAAAACGGCACTTTAATTCCCTGCGCGATTATTCGTTGCTGAGATATCGATGATCAACGAAAAAAGGATTCTCTATCGTTCAAAGTCGCATATCTCGGCAAAAAAATGTTGTAGAGAGAATAACAAAGAAGGAAATTGCGGGAGAAGAACCAAGCTAACTCGCCAATACACCCATTGAACTAGAAAACATTTTCCCGAGCCGGTGGACCCTTGAAAATGGAAAATAAATGGAAAATTTGTGTCTCTTGATATTTCTCACGAACGCAAAATAACCGTAGGTTGAAAAAAATTTTTGTCCGAAGATATCGAAACTAGAGACTCGGAGCTTCAATTTGCTTTTTTTGCGATCTCGATACGACCATTTTTCACCGAGATACAGCGCTTCAAAGAACACGAAAAATAATATTTTTTTTCGGAATTTTTTTACATTGGTGTATATCTATATATATGGGCGCGTTTGGGGCTGTTTGGGTTAGCGTTTGGGTTTGTTTGGGTTTGTTTGGGTTAGCGTTTGGGTTTGTTTGGGTTTGTTTGGGTTTGTTTGGGTTTGTTTGGGTGTGTTTGGGTTTAGACCGAATTTTTCAAAGTGCTGTATCTCCGCTAATAATGGTCGTATCGAGATCGCAAAAAAAGCATTTTGAAGCTTAAGGCCTCTAGTTTCTATACCCCGCGGAAAAAATTCACATTCTTAAGGGGGTGAGGTGGCTTTTTGTGTATCTCTGCGAAAAACGGTCGTATCGAGATGCGAAAAGAAGCATTTTGAAGCTTGGAGTCTCTAGTCTCGCGATCCACCGGCGAAAATTTTTACCCTTAAGGGGGTGCAATTGTTTGGGGCGTATCTCTGCGAAAAATGGTCGTATCGGGGTGCAAAAAAAAGCATTTTGAAGCTTGAAGTTTCTAGTTTCGAGATCTTTCGGCAAAAATTGTCACTCTTAAGGGGGTCGAAATCGTGTGTGGCGTATCTCAGCGAAAAATGGTCGTACAAAGATGCAAAAAAAAGCATTTTGAAGCTTAGACTGTCTAGTTTCGAGATCTTTTGGCGAAAAAATTTCACTCTTGAGAGGGCGAAATTAGTCGTAAAAGTTTGCATGGCAAATGAGATTTCTTGCGTGTATCAAATTGAAACTTGGAACATAAGCACCTTCGAATGTGTAGAAGTGCACTGAGAAGGGATTTAAAGAAGAAAAAAAAAACGAAAATTTTGTTTTTGAAACTCTTCGTAATTTGTATTTTTTCTCGAATTCGAAAAATAGCCAATGCAACGTCGTGAACAAATTCGATGAAAAATTGGCCTTCTCATTTTTATGATGATGGTATGTTGTACAATTTGAAGTTGTCGTTAATGTTCGGGAAATTTTTTTTTACCAAAAATCAACGAGATGGACTCGTAGGAGATGTATTTGAGTTTTCAAAACGGCACTTTAATTCCCTGCGCGATTATTCGTTGCTGAGATATCGATGATCAACGAAAAAAGGATTCTCTATCGTTCAAAGTCGCATATCTCGGCAAAAAAATGTTGTAGAGAGAATAACAAAGAAGGAAATTGCGGGAGAAGAACCAAGCTAACTCGCCAATACACCCATTGAACTAGAAAACATTTTCCCGAGCCGGTGGACCCTTGAAAATGGAAAATAAATGGAAAATTTGTGTCTCTTGCTATTTCTCACGAACGCAAAATAACCGTAGGTTGAAAAAAATTTTTGTCCGAAGATATCGAAACTAGAGACTCGGAGCTTCAATTTGCTTTTTTTGCGATCTCGATACGACCATTTTTCACCGAGATACAGCGCTTCAAAGAACACGAAAAATAATATTTTTTTTCGGAATTTTTTTACATTGGTGTATATCTATATATATGGGCGTGTTTGGGGCTGTTTGGGTTAGCGTTTGGGTTTGTTTGGGTTTGTTTGGGTTAGCGTTTGGGTTTGTTTGGGTTTGTTTGGGTTTGTTTGGGTTTGTTTGGGTTTGTTTGGGTTTGTTTGGGTTTAGACCGAATTTTTCAAAGTGCTGTATCTCCGCTAATAATGGTCGTATCGAGATCGCAAAAAAAGCATTTTGAAGCTTAAGGCCTCTAGTTTCTATACCCCGCGGAAAAAATTCACATTCTTAAGGGGGTGAGGTGGCCTTTTGTGTATCTCTGCGAAAAATGGTCGTATCGAGATGCAAAAAGAAGCATTTTGAAGCTTGAAGTCTCTAATCTCGCGATCCATCGGCGAAAATTTTTACCCTTAAGGGGGTGCAATTGTTTGGGGCGTATCTCTGCGAAAAATGGTCGTATCGGGATGCAAAAAAAAGCATTTTGAAGCTTGAAGTTTCTAGTTTCGAGATCTTTCGGCAAAAATTGTCACTCTTAAGGGGGTCGAAATCGTGTGTGGCGTATCTCAGCGAAAAATGGTCGTACAAAGATGCAAAAAAAAGCATTTTGAAGCTTAGACTGTCTAGTTTCGAGATCTTTTGGCGAAAAAATTTCACTCTTGAGAGGGCGAAATTAGTCGTAAAAGTTTGCATGGCAAATGAGATTTCTTGCGTGTATCAAATTGAAACTTGGAACATAAGCACCTTCGAATGTGTAGAAGTGCACTGAGAAGGGATTTAAAGAAGAAAAAAAAAACGAAAATTTTGTTTTTGAAACTCTTCGTAATTTGTATTTTTTCTCGAATACGAAAAATAGCCAATGCAACGTCGTGAACAAATTCGATGAAAAATTGGCCTTCTCATTTTTATAATGATGGTATGTTGTACAATTTGAAGTTGTCGTTAATGTTCGGGAAATTTTTTTTTACCAAAAATCAACGAGATGGACTCGTAGGAGATGTATTTGAGTTTTCAAAACGGCACTTTAATTCCCTGCGCGATTATTCGTTGCTGAGATATCGATGATCAACGAAAAAAGGATTCTCTATCGTTCAAAGTCGCATATCTCGGCAAAAAAATGTTGTAGAGAGGATAACAAAAAACGGAATTGAGGGAGAAGAACCAAGCTAACTCGCCAATATACCCATTGAACTAAGAAATGTTTTCCCGAGCCTGTGAACCCTTGAAAATGGAAAATAAATGGAAAATTTGTGTCTCTTGATATTTCTTACGAACGCAAAATAACCGTAGGTTGAAAAAAATTTTCGCCCAAAGATATCGAAACTAGAGACTTTGAGCTTCAATTTGCTTTTTTTGCGATCTCGATACGACCATTTTTCACCGAGATACAGCGCTTCAAAGAAGCCGAAAAATAATTTTTTTTCGGAATTTTTTTACATTGGGGTATATCTATATATATATTTGCGAGTTTTTCGATCAGATTGGCGTGTTTGGGTTTGTATGGGTTTGTTTGGGTTTGCGCGTATTTTTCAAAGTGCTGTATCTCTGCGAATAATGGT
Source organism: Ophion ventricosus (assembly GCA_963932345.1). Classification (NCBI taxonomy): domain Eukaryota; kingdom Metazoa; phylum Arthropoda; class Insecta; order Hymenoptera; family Ichneumonidae; genus Ophion; species Ophion ventricosus. Next base: position 14,644,669 of record OZ010721.1, read on the forward strand.
CGTATCGAGATCGCAAAAAAAGCATTTTGTAGCTTCAGGCCTCTAGTTTCTATATCCCGTGGAAAAAATTCACATTCTTAAGGGGGTGAGGTGGCTTTTTGTGTATCTCTGCGAAAAACGGTCGTATCGAGATGCGAAAAGAAGCATTTTGAAGCTTGGAGTCTCTAGTCTCGCGATCCACCGGCGAAAATTTTTACCCTTAAGGGGGTGCAATTGTTTGGGGCGTATCTCTGCGAAAAATGGTCGTATCGGGGTGCAAAAAAAGCATTTTGAAGCTTGAAGTTTCTAGTTTCGAGATCTTTCGGCAAAAATTGTCACTCTTAAGGGGGTCGAAATCGTGTGTGGCGTATCTCAGCGAAAAATGGTCGTACAAAGATGCAAAAAAAAGCATTTTGAAGCTTAGACTGTCTAGTTTCGAGATCTTTTGGCGAAAAAATTTCACTCTTGAGAGGGCGAAATTAGTCGTAAAAGTTTGCATGGCAAATGAGATTTCTTGCGTGTATCAAATTGAAACTTGGAACATAAGCACCTTCGAATGTGTAGAAGTGCACTGAGAAGGGATTTAAAGAAGAAAAAAAAAACGAAAATTTTGTTTTTGAAACTCTTCGTAATTTGTATTTTTTCTCGAATTCGAAAAATAGCCAATGCAACGTCGTGAACAAATTCGATGAAAAATTGGCCTTCTCATTTTTATGATGATGGTATGTTGTACAATTTGAAGTTGTCGTTAATGTTCGGGAAATTTTTTTTTACCAAAAATCAACGAGATGGACTCGTAGGAGATGTATTTGAGTTTTCAAAACGGCACTTTAATTCCCTGCGCGATTATTCGTTGCTGAGATATCGATGATCAACGAAAAAAGGATTCTCTATCGTTCAAAGTCGCATATCTCGGCAAAAAAATGTTGTAGAGAGAATAACAAAGAAGGAAATTGCGGGAGAAGAACCAAGCTAACTCGCCAATACACCCATTGAACTAGAAAACATTTTCCCGAGCCGGTGGACCCTTGAAAATGGAAAATAAATGGAAAATTTGTGTCTCTTGCTATTTCTCACGAACGCAAAATAACCGTAGGTTGAAAAAAATTTTTGTCCGAAGATATCGAAACTAGAGACTCGGAGCTTCAATTTGCTTTTTTTGCGATCTCGATACGACCATTTTTCACCGAGATACAGCGCTTCAAAGAACACGAAAAATAATATTTTTTTTCGGAATTTTTTTACATTGGTGTATATCTATATATATGGGCGTGTTTGGGGCTGTTTGGGTTAGCGTTTGGGTTTGTTTGGGTTTGTTTGGGTTAGCGTTTGGGTTTGTTTGGGTTTGTTTGGGTTTGTTTGGGTTTGTTTGGGTTTAGACCGAATTTTTCAAAGTGCTGTATCTCCGCTAATAATGGTCGTATCGAGATCGCAAAAAAAGCATTTTGAAGCTTAAGGCCTCTAGTTTCTATACCCCGCGGAAAAAATTCACATTCTTAAGGGGGTGAGGTGGCCTTTTGTGTATCTCTGCGAAAAATGGTCGTATCGAGATGCAAAAAGAAGCATTTTGAAGCTTGAAGTCTCTAATCTCGCGATCCATCGGCGAAAATTTTTACCCTTAAGGGGGTGCAATTGTTTGGGGCGTATCTCTGCGAAAAATGGTCGTATCGGGGTGCAAAAAAAGCATTTTGAAGCTTGAAGTTTCTAGTTTCGAGATCTTTCGGCAAAAATTGTCACTCTTAAGGGGGTCGAAATCGTGTGTGGCGTATCTCAGCGAAAAATGGTCGTACAAAGATGCAAAAAAAAGCATTTTGAAGCTTAGACTGTCTAGTTTCGAGATCTTTTGGCGAAAAAATTTCACTCTTGAGAGGGCGAAATTAGTCGTAAAAGTTTGCATGGCAAATGAGATTTCTTGCGTGTATCAAATTGAAACTTGGAACATAAGCACCTTCGAATGTGTAGAAGTGCACTGAGAAGGGATTTAAAGAAGAAAAAAAAAACGAAAATTTTGTTTTTGAAACTCTTCGTAATTTGTATTTTTTCTCGAATTCGAAAAATAGCCAATGCAACGTCGTGAACAAATTCGATGAAAAATTGGCCTTCTCATTTTTATGATGATGGTATGTTGTACAATTTGAAGTTGTCGTTAATGTTCGGGAAATTTTTTTTTACCAAAAATCAACGAGATGGACTCGTAGGAGATGTATTTGAGTTTTCAAAACGGCACTTTAATTCCCTGCGCGATTATTCGTTGCTGAGATATCGATGATCAACGAAAAAAGGATTCTCTATCGTTCAAAGTCGCATATCTCGGCAAAAAAATGTTGTAGAGAGAATAACAAAGAAGGAAATTGCGGGAGAAGAACCAAGCTAACTCGCCAATACACCCATTGAACTAGAAAACATTTTCCCGAGCCGGTGGACCCTTGAAAATGGAAAATAAATGGAAAATTTGTGTCTCTTGCTATTTCTCACGAACGCAAAATAACCGTAGGTTGAAAAAAATTTTTGTCCGAAGATATCGAAACTAGAGACTCGGAGCTTCAATTTGCTTTTTTTGCGATCTCGATACGACCATTTTTCACCGAGATACAGCGCTTCAAAGAACACGAAAAATAATATTTTTTTTCGGAATTTTTTTACATTGGTGTATATCTATATATATGGGCGTGTTTGGGGCTGTTTGGGTTAGCGTTTGGGTTTGTTTGGGTTTGTTTGGGTTAGCGTTTGGGTTTGTTTGGGTTTGTTTGGGTTTATTTGGGTTTGTTTGGGTTTGTTTGGGTTTGTTTGGGTTTAGACCGAATTTTTCAAAGTGCTGTATCTCCGCTAATAATGGTCGTATCGAGATCGCAAAAAAAGCATTTTGAAGCTTAAGGCCTCTAGTTTCTATACCCCGCGGAAAAAATTCACATTCTTAAGGGGGTGAGGTGGCCTTTTGTGTATCTCTGCGAAAAATGGTCGTATCGAGATGCAAAAAGAAGCATTTTGAAGCTTGAAGTCTCTAATCTCGCGATCCATCGGCGAAAATTTTTACCCTTAAGGGGGTGCAATTGTTTGGGGCGTATCTCTGCGAAAAATGGTCGTATCGGGATGCAAAAAAAAGCATTTTGAAGCTTGAAGTTTCTAGTTTCGAGATCTTTCGGCAAAAATTGTCACTCTTAAGGGGGTCGAAATCGTGTGTGGCGTATCTCAGCGAAAAATGGTCGTACAAAGATGCAAAAAAAAGCATTTTGAAGCTTAGACTGTCTAGTTTCGAGATCTTTTGGCGAAAAAATTTCACTCTTGAGAGGGCGAAATTAGTCGTAAAAGTTTGCATGGCAAATGAGATTTCTTGCGTGTATCAAATTGAAACTTGGAACATAAGCACCTTCGAATGTGTAGAAGTGCACTGAGAAGGGATTTAAAGAAGAAAAAAAAAACGAAAATTTTGTTTTTGAAACTCTTCGTAATTTGTATTTTTTCTCGAATACGAAAAATAGCCAATGCAACGTCGTGAACAAATTCGATGAAAAATTGGCCTTCTCATTTTTATAATGATGGTATGTTGTACAATTTCAAGTTGTCGTTAATGTTCGGGAAATTTTTTTTTACCAAAAATCAACGAGATGGACTCGTAGGAGATGTATTTGAGTTTTCAAAACGGCACTTTAATTCCCTGCGCGATTATTCGTTGCTGAGATATCGATGATCAACGAAAAAAGGATTCTCTATCGTTCAAAGTCGCATATCTCGGCAAAAAAATGTTGTAGAGAGGATAACAAAAAACGGAATTGAGGGAGAAGAACCAAGCTAACTCGCCAATATACCCATTGAACTAAGAAATGTTTTCCCGAGCCTGTGAACCCTTGAAAATGGAAAATAAATGGAAAATTTGTGTCTCTTGATATTTCTTACGAACGCAAAATAACCGTAGGTTGAAAAAAATTTTCGCCCAAAGATATCGAAACTAGAGACTTTGAGCTTCAATTTGCTTTTTTTGCGATCTCGATACGACCATTTTTCACCGAGATACAGCGCTTCAAAGAAGCCGAAAAATAATTTTTTTTCGGAATTTTTTTACATTGGGGTATATCTATATATATATTTGCGAGTTTTTCGATCAGATTGGCGTGTTTGGGTTTGTATGGGTTTGTTTGGGTTTGCGCGTATTTTTCAAAGTGCTGTATCTCTGCGAATAATGGTCGTATCGAGATCGCAAAAAAAGCATTTTGTAGCTTCAGGCCTCTAGTTTCTATATCCCGTGGAAAAAATTGACATTCTTAAGGGGGTGAGGTGGTTTTGTGTGTATGTCTGCGAAGAATTTTCGTACCGAGGTGCAAAAAGTTTCTAGGCTCGCCGTTGTTCGGCAAAAATTTTTACTCTCAAGGAGGTGAAATTGTTTGGGGTCTATCTCTGCGAAAAATGGTCGTATCGAGATGAAAAAAAAAGCATTTTGAAGCTTGAAGTCTCTAGTTTCGAAATCTTTCGGCAAAAATTGTCCCTCTTAAGGGGGTCAAAATGGGGTTTGTTTGGGTTTGTTTGGGTTTAGCCCGTATTTTTCAAAGTGCCGTATCTCCGCGAATAATGGTCGTATCGAGATTGCAAAAAAAGCATTTTGAAGCTTAAGGACTCTAGTTTCTATATCCCGCGGAAAAATTGACAGTCTTAAGGGGGTGAGGTGGCTTTTTGTGTATCTCTGCGAAAAATGGTCGTATCGAGATGCAAAAAGAAGCATTTTGAAGCTTGGAGTCTCTAATCTCGCGATCCATCGGCGAAAATTTTTACCCTTAAGGGGGTGCAATTGTTTGGGGCGTATCTCTGCGAAAAATGGTCGTATCGGGATGCAAAAAAAAGCATTTTGAAGCTTGAAGTTTCTAGTTTCGAGATCTTTCGGCAAAAATTGTCACTCTTAAGGGGGTCGAAATCGTGTGTGGCGTATCTCAGCGAAAAATGGTCGTACAAAGATGCAAAAAAAAGCATTTTGAAGCTCAGAGTGTCTAGTTTCGAGATCTTTTGGCGAAAAAATTTCACTCTTGAGAGGGCGAAATTAGTCGTAAAAGTTTGCATGGCAAATGAGATTTCTTCCGTGTATCAAATTGAAACTTGGAACATAAGCACCTTCGAATGTGTAGAAGTGCACTGAGAAGGGATTTAAAGAAGAAAAAAAAAAACGAAAATTTTGTTTTTGAAACTCTTCGTAATTTGTATTTTTTCTCGAATTCGAAAAATAGCCAATGCAACGTCGTGAACAAATTCGATGAAAAATTGGCCTTCTCATTTTTATGATGATGGTATGTTGTACAATTTGAAGTTGTCGTTAATGTTCGGGAAATTTTTTTTTACCAAAAATCAACGAGATGGACTCGTAGGAGATGTATTTGAGTTTTCAAAACGGCACTTTAATTCCCTGCGCGATTATTCGTTGCTGAGATATCGATGATCAACGAAAAAAGGATTCTCTATCGTTCAAAGTCGCATATCTCGGCAAAAAAATGTTGTAGAGAGAATAACAAAGAAGGAAATTGCGGGAGAAGAACCAAGCTAACTCGCCAATACACCCATTGAACTAGAAAACATTTTCCCGAGCCGGTGGACCCTTGAAAATGGAAAATAAATGGAAAATTTGTGTCTCTTGATATTTCTCACGAACGCAAAATAACCGTAGGTTGAAAAAAATTTTTGGCCGAAGATATCGAAACTAGAGACTCGGAGCTTCAATTTGCTTTTTTTGCGATCTCGATACGACCATTTTTCACCGAGATACAGCGCTTCAAAGAACACGAAAAATAATATTTTTTTTCGGAATTTTTTTACATTGGTGTATATCTATATATATGGGAGTGTTTGGGGCTGTTTGGGTTAGCGTTTGGGTTTGTTTGGGTTTGTTTGGGTTAGCGTTTGGGTTTGTTTGGGTTTGTTTGGGTTTGTTTGGGTGTGTTTGGGTTTAGACCGAATTTTTCAAAGTGCTGTATCTCCGCTAATAATGGTCGTATCGAGATCGCAAAAAAAGCATTTTGAAGCTTAAGGCCTCTAGTTTCTATACCCCGCGGAAAAAATTCACATTCTTAAGGGGGTGAGGTGGCTTTTTGTGTATCTCTGCGAAAAACGGTCGTATCGAGATGCGAAAAGAAGCATTTTGAAGCTTGGAGTCTCTAGTCTCGCGATCCACCGGCGAAAATTTTTACCCTTAAGGGGGTGCAATTGTTTGGGGCGTATCTCTGCGAAAAATGGTCGTATCGGGGTGCAAAAAAAAGCATTTTGAAGCTTGAAGTTTCTAGTTTCGAGATCTTTCGGCAAAAATTGTCACTCTTAAGGGGGTCGAAATCGTGTGTGGCGTATCTCAGCGAAAAATGGTCGTACAAAGATGCAAAAAAAAGCATTTTGAAGCTTAGACTGTCTAGTTTCGAGATCTTTTGGCGAAAAAATTTCACTCTTGAGAGGGCGAAATTAGTCGTAAAAGTTTGCATGGCAAATGAGATTTCTTGCGTGTATCAAATTGAAACTTGGAACATAAGCACCTTCGAATGTGTAGAAGTGCACTGAGAAGGGATTTAAAGAAGAAAAAAAAAACGAAAATTTTGTTTTTGAAACTCTTCGTAATTTGTATTTTTTCTCGAATTCGAAAAATAGCCAATGCAACGTCGTGAACAAATTCGATGAAAAATTGGCCTTCTCATTTTTATGATGATGGTATGTTGTACAATTTGAAGTTGTCGTTAATGTTCGGGAAATTTTTTTTTACCAAAAATCAACGAGATGGACTCGTAGGAGATGTATTTGAGTTTTCAAAACGGCACTTTAATTCCCTGCGCGATTATTCGTTGCTGAGATATCGATGATCAACGAAAAAAGGATTCTCTATCGTTCAAAGTCGCATATCTCGGCAAAAAAATGTTGTAGAGAGAATAACAAAGAAGGAAATTGCGGGAGAAGAACCAAGCTAACTCGCCAATACACCCATTGAACTAGAAAACATTTTCCCGAGCCGGTGGACCCTTGAAAATGGAAAATAAATGGAAAATTTGTGTCTCTTGCTATTTCTCACGAACGCAAAATAACCGTAGGTTGAAAAAAATTTTTGTCCGAAGATATCGAAACTAGAGACTCGGAGCTTCAATTTGCTTTTTTTGCGATCTCGATACGACCATTTTTCACCGAGATACAGCGCTTCAAAGAACACGAAAAATAATATTTTTTTTCGGAATTTTTTTACATTGGTGTATATCTATATATATGGGCGTGTTTGGGGCTGTTTGGGTTAGCGTTTGGGTTTGTTTGGGTTAGCGTTTGGGTTTGTTTGGGTTTGTTTGGGTTTGTTTGGGTTTGTTTGGGTTTGTTTGGGTTTGTTTGGGTTTAGACCGAATTTTTCAAAGTGCTGTATCTCCGCTAATAATGGTCGTATCGAGATCGCAAAAAAAGCATTTTGAAGCTTAAGGCCTCTAGTTTCTATACCCCGCGGAAAAAATTCACATTCTTAAGGGGGTGAGGTGGCCTTTTGTGTATCTCTGCGAAAAATGGTCGTATCGAGATGCAAAAAGAAGCATTTTGAAGCTTGAAGTCTCTAATCTCGCGATCCATCGGCGAAAATTTTTACCCTTAAGGGGGTGCAATTGTTTGGGGCGTATCTCTGCGAAAAATGGTCGTATCGGGATGCAAAAAAAAGCATTTTGAAGCTTGAAGTTTCTAGTTTCGAGATCTTTCGGCAAAAATTGTCACTCTTAAGGGGGTCGAAATCGTGTGTGGCGTATCTCAGCGAAAAATGGTCGTACAAAGATGCAAAAAAAAGCATTTTGAAGCTTAGACTGTCTAGTTTCGAGATCTTTTGGCGAAAAAATTTCACTCTTGAGAGGGCGAAATTAGTCGTAAAAGTTTGCATGGCAAATGAGATTTCTTGCGTGTATCAAATTGAAACTTGGAACATAAGCACCTTCGAATGTGTAGAAGTGCACTGAGAAGGGATTTAAAGAAGAAAAAAAAAACGAAAATTTTGTTTTTGAAACTCTTCGTAATTTGTATTTTTTCTCGAATACGAAAAATAGCCAATGCAACGTCGTGAACAAATTCGATGAAAAATTGGCCTTCTCATTTTTATAATGATGGTATGTTGTACAATTTGAAGTTGTCGTTAATGTTCGGGAAATTTTTTTTTACCAAAAATCAACGAGATGGACTCGTAGGAGATGTATTTGAGTTTTCAAAACGGCACTTTAATTCCCTGCGCGATTATTCGTTGCTGAGATATCGATGATCAACGAAAAAAGGATTCTCTATCGTTCAAAGTCGCATATCTCGGCAAAAAAATGTTGTAGAGAGGATAACAAAAAACGGAATTGAGGGAGAAGAACCAAGCTAACTCGCCAATATACCCATTGAACTAAGAAATGTTTTCCCGAGCCTGTGAACCCTTGAAAATGGAAAATAAATGGAAAATTTGTGTCTCTTGATATTTCTTACGAACGCAAAATAACCGTAGGTTGAAAAAAATTTTCGCCCAAAGATATCGAAACTAGAGACTTTGAGCTTCAATTTGCTTTTTTTGCGATCTCGATACGACCATTTTTCACCGAGATACAGCGCTTCAAAGAAGCCGAAAAATAATTTTTTTTCGGAATTTTTTTACATTGGGGTATATCTATATATATATTTGCGAGTTTTTCGATCAGATTGGCGTGTTTGGGTTTGTATGGGTTTGTTTGGGTTTGCGCGTATTTTTCAAAGTGCTGTATCTCTGCGAATAATGGTCGTATCGAGATCGCAAAAAAAGCATTTTGTAGCTTCAGGCCTCTAGTTTCTATATCCCGTGGAAAAAATTGACATTCTTAAGGGGGTGAGGTGGTTTTGTGTGTATGTCTGCGAAGAATTTTCGTACCGAGGTGCAAAAAGTTTCTAGGCTCGCCGTTGTTCGGCAAAAATTTTTACTCTCAAGGAGGTGAAATTGTTTGGGGTCTATCTCTGCGAAAAATGGTCGTATCGAGATGAAAAAAAAAGCATTTTGAAGCTTGAAGTCTCTAGTTTCGAAATCTTTCGGCAAAAATTGTCCCTCTTAAGGGGGTCAAAATGGGGTTTGTTTGGGTTTGTTTGGGTTTAGCCCGTATTTTTCAAAGTGCCGTATCTCCGCGAATAATGGTCGTATCGAGATTGCAAAAAAAGCATTTTGAAGCTTAAGGACTCTAGTTTCTATATCCCGCGGAAAAATTGACAGTCTTAAGGGGGTGAGGTGGCTTTTTGTGTATCTCTGCGAAAAATGGTCGTATCGAGATGCAAAAAGAAGCATTTTGAAGCTTGGAGTCTCTAATCTCGCGATCCATCGGCGAAAATTTTTACCCTTAAGGGGGTGCAATTGTTTGGGGCGTATCTCTGCGAAAAATGGTCGTATCGGGATGCAAAAAAAAGCATTTTGAAGCTTGAAGTTTCTAGTTTCGAGATCTTTCGGCAAAAATTGTCACTCTTAAGGGGGTCGAAATCGTGTGTGGCGTATCTCAGCGAAAAATGGTCGTACAAAGATGCAAAAAAAAGCATTTTGAAGCTCAGAGTGTCTAGTTTCGAGATCTTTTGGCGAAAAAATTTCACTCTTGAGAGGGCGAAATTAGTCGTAAAAGTTTGCATGGCAAATGAGATTTCTTCCGTGTATCAAATTGAAACTTGGAACATAAGCACCTTCGAATGTGTAGAAGTGCACTGAGAAGGGATTTAAAGAAGAAAAAAAAAAACGAAAATTTTGTTTTTGAAACTCTTCGTAATTTGTATTTTTTCTCGAATTCGAAAAATAGCCAATGCAACGTCGTGAACAAATTCGATGAAAAATTGGCCTTCTCATTTTTATGATGATGGTATGTTGTACAATTTGAAGTTGTCGTTAATGTTCGGGAAATTTTTTTTTACCAAAAATCAACGAGATGGACTCGTAGGAGATGTATTTGAGTTTTCAAAACGGCACTTTAATTCCCTGCGCGATTATTCGTTGCTGAGATATCGATGATCAACGAAAAAAGGATTCTCTATCGTTCAAAGTCGCATATCTCGGCAAAAAAATGTTGTAGAGAGAATAACAAAGAAGGAAATTGCGGGAGAAGAACCAAGCTAACTCGCCAATACACCCATTGAACTAGAAAACATTTTCCCGAGCCGGTGGACCCTTGAAAATGGAAAATAAATGGAAAATTTGTGTCTCTTGATATTTCTCACGAACGCAAAATAACCGTAGGTTGAAAAAAATTTTTGGCCGAAGATATCGAAACTAGAGACTCGGAGCTTCAATTTGCTTTTTTTGCGATCTCGATACGACCATTTTTCACCGAGATACAGCGCTTCAAAGAACACGAAAAATAATATTTTTTTTCGGAATTTTTTTACATTGGTGTATATCTATATATATGGGAGTGTTTGGGGCTGTTTGGGTTAGCGTTTGGGTTTGTTTGGGTTTGTTTGGGTTAGCGTTTGGGTTTGTTTGGGTTTGTTTGGGTTTGTTTGGGTTTGTTTGGGTGTGTTTGGGTTTAGACCGAATTTTTCAAAGTGCTGTATCTCCGCTAATAATGGTCGTATCGAGATCGCAAAAAAAGCATTTTGAAGCTTAAGGCCTCTAGTTTCTATATCCCGCGGAAAAAATTCACATTCTTAAGGGGGTGAGGTGGCTTTTTGTGTATCTCTGCGAAAAACGGTCGTATCGAGATGCGAAAAGAAGCATTTTGAAGCTTGGAGTCTCTAGTCTCGCGATCCACCGGCGAAAAATTTTACCCTTAAGGGGGTGCAATTGTTTGGGGCGTATCTCTGCGAAAAATGGTCGTATCGGGGTGCAAAAAAAAGCATTTTGAAGCTTGAAGTTTCTAGTTTCGAGATCTTTCGGCAAAAATTGTCACTCTTAAGGGGGTCGAAATCGTGTGTGGCGTATCTCAGCGAAAAATGGTCGTACAAAGATGCAAAAAAAAGCATTTTGAAGCTTAGACTGTCTAGTTTCGAGATCTTTTGGCGAAAAAATTTCACTCTTGAGAGGGCGAAATTAGTCGTAAAAGTTTGCATGGCAAATGAGATTTCTTGCGTGTATCAAATTGAAACTTGGAACATAAGCACCTTCGAATGTGTAGAAGTGCACTGAGAAGGGATTTAAAGAAGAAAAAAAAAACGAAAATTTTGTTTTCGAAACTCTTCGTAATTTGTATTTTTTCTCGAATTCGAAAAATAGCCAATGCAACGTCGTGAACAAATTCGATGAAAAATTGGCCTTCTCATTTTTATGATGATGGTATGTTGTACAATTTGAAGTTGTCGTTAATGTTCGGGAAATTTTTTTTTACCAAAAATCAACGAGATGGACTCGTAGGAGATGTATTTGAGTTTTCAAAACGGCACTTTAATTCCCTGCGCGATTATTCGTTGCTGAGATATCGATGATCAACGAAAAAAGGATTCTCTATCGTTCAAAGTCGCATATCTCGGCAAAAAAATGTTGTAGAGAGAATAACAAAGAAGGAAATTGCGGGAGAAGAACCAAGCTAACTCGCCAATACACCCATTGAACTAGAAAACATTTTCCCGAGCCGGTGGACCCTTGAAAATGGAAAATAAATGGAAAATTTGTGTCTCTTGATATTTCTCACGAACGCAAAATAACCGTAGGTTGAAAAAAATTTTTGGCCGAAGATATCGAAACTAGAGACTCGGAGCTTCAATTTGCTTTTTTTGCGATCTCGATACGACCATTTTTCACCGAGATACAGCGCTTCAAAGAACACGAAAAATAATATTTTTTTTCGGAATTTTTTTACATTGGTGTATATCTATATATATGGGAGTGTTTGGGGCTGTTTGGGTTAGCGTTTGGGTTTGTTTGGGTTTGTTTGGGTTAGCGTTTGGGTTTGTTTGGGTTTGTTTGGGTTTGTTTGGGTGTGTTTGGGTTTAGACCGAATTTTTCAAAGTGCTGTATCTCCGCTAATAATGGTCGTATCGAGATCGCAAAAAAAGCATTTTGAAGCTTAAGGCCTCTAGTTTCTATACCCCGCGGAAAAAATTCACATTCTTAAGGGGGTGAGGTGGCTTTTTGTGTATCTCTGCGAAAAACGGTCGTATCGAGATGCGAAAAGAAGCATTTTGAAGCTTGGAGTCTCTAGTCTCGCGATCCACCGGCGAAAATTTTTACCCTTAAGGGGGTGCAATTGTTTGGGGCGTATCTCTGCGAAAAATGGTCGTATCGGGGTGCAAAAAAAAGCATTTTGAAGCTTGAAGTTTCTAGTTTCGAGATCTTTCGGCAAAAATTGTCACTCTTAAGGGGGTCGAAATCGTGTGTGGCGTATCTCAGCGAAAAATGGTCGTACAAAGATGCAAAAAAAAGCATTTTGAAGCTTAGACTGTCTAGTTTCGAGATCTTTTGGCGAAAAAATTTCACTCTTGAGAGGGCGAAATTAGTCGTAAAAGTTTGCATGGCAAATGAGATTTCTTGCGTGTATCAAATTGAAACTTGGAACATAAGCACCTTCGAATGTGTAGAAGTGCACTGAGAAGGGATTTAAAGAAGAAAAAAAAAACGAAAATTTTGTTTTTGAAACTCTTCGTAATTTGTATTTTTTCTCGAATTCGAAAAATAGCCAATGCAACGTCGTGAACAAATTCGATGAAAAATTGGCCTTCTCATTTTTATGATGATGGTATGTTGTACAATTTGAAGTTGTCGTTAATGTTCGGGAAATTTTTTTTTACCAAAAATCAACGAGATGGACTCGTAGGAGATGTATTTGAGTTTTCAAAACGGCACTTTAATTCCCTGCGCGATTATTCGTTGCTGAGATATCGATGATCAACGAAAAAAGGATTCTCTATCGTTCAAAGTCGCATATCTCGGCAAAAAAATGTTGTAGAGAGAATAACAAAGAAGGAAATTGCGGGAGAAGAACCAAGCTAACTCGCCAATACACCCATTGAACTAGAAAACATTTTCCCGAGCCGGTGGACCCTTGAAAATGGAAAATAAATGGAAAATTTGTGTCTCTTGCTATTTCTCACGAACGCAAAATAACCGTAGGTTGAAAAAAATTTTTGTCCGAAGATATCGAAACTAGAGACTCGGAGCTTCAATTTGCTTTTTTTGCGATCTCGATACGACCATTTTTCACCGAGATACAGCGCTTCAAAGAACACGAAAAATAATATTTTTTTTCGGAATTTTTTTACATTGGTGTATATCTATATATATGGGCGTGTTTGGGGCTGTTTGGGTTAGCGTTTGGGTTTGTTTGGGTTTGTTTGGGTTAGCGTTTGGGTTGTTTGGGTTTGTTTGGGTTTGTTTGGGTTTGTTTGGGTTTGTTTGGGTTTGTTTGGGTTTAGACCGAATTTTTCAAAGTGCTGTATCTCCGCTAATAATGGTCGTATCGAGATCGCAAAAAAAGCATTTTGAAGCTTAAGGCCTCTAGTTTCTATACCCCGCGGAAAAAATTCACATTCTTAAGGGGGTGAGGTGGCCTTTTGTGTATCTCTGCGAAAAATGGTCGTATCGAGATGCAAAAAGAAGCATTTTGAAGCTTGAAGTCTCTAATCTCGCGATCCATCGGCGAAAATTTTTACCCTTAAGGGGGTGCAATTGTTTGGGGCGTATCTCTGCGAAAAATGGTCGTATCGGGATGCAAAAAAAAGCATTTTGAAGCTTGAAGTTTCTAGTTTCGAGATCTTTCGGCAAAAATTGTCACTCTTAAGGGGGTCGAAATCGTGTGTGGCGTATCTCAGCGAAAAATGGTCGTACAAAGATGCAAAAAAAAGCATTTTGAAGCTTAGACTGTCTAGTTTCGAGATCTTTTGGCGAAAAAATTTCACTCTTGAGAGGGCGAAATTAGTCGTAAAAGTTTGCATGGCAAATGAGATTTCTTGCGTGTATCAAATTGAAACTTGGAACATAAGCACCTTCGAATGTGTAGAAGTGCACTGAGAAGGGATTTAAAGAAGAAAAAAAAAACGAAAATTTTGTTTTTGAAACTCTTCGTAATTTGTATTTTTTCTCGAATACGAAAAATAGCCAATGCAACGTCGTGAACAAATTCGATGAAAAATTGGCCTTCTCATTTTTATAATGATGGTATGTTGTACAATTTGAAGTTGTCGTTAATGTTCGGGAAATTTTTTTTTACCAAAAATCAACGAGATGGACTCGTAGGAGATGTATTTGAGTTTTCAAAACGGCACTTTAATTCCCTGCGCGATTATTCGTTGCTGAGATATCGATGATCAACGAAAAAAGGATTCTCTATCGTTCAAAGTCGCATATCTCGGCAAAAAAATGTTGTAGAGAGGATAACAAAAAACGGAATTGAGGGAGAAGAACCAAGCTAACTCGCCAATATACCCATTGAACTAAGAAATGTTTTCCCGAGCCTGTGAACCCTTGAAAATGGAAAATAAATGGAAAATTTGTGTCTCTTGATATTTCTTACGAACGCAAAATAACCGTAGGTTGAAAAAAATTTTCGCCCAAAGATATCGAAACTAGAGACTTTGAGCTTCAATTTGCTTTTTTTGCGATCTCGATACGACCATTTTTCACCGAGATACAGCGCTTCAAAGAAGCCGAAAAATAATTTTTTTTCGGAATTTTTTTACATTGGGGTATATCTATATATATATTTGCGAGTTTTTCGATCAGATTGGCGTGTTTGGGTTTGTATGGGTTTGTTTGGGTTTGCGCGTATTTTTCAAAGTGCTGTATCTCTGCGAATAATGGTCGTATCGAGATCGCAAAAAAAGCATTTTGTAGCTTCAGGCCTCTAGTTTCTATATCCCGTGGAAAAAATTGACATTCTTAAGGGGGTGAGGTGGTTTTGTGTGTATGTCTGCGAAGAATTTTCGTACCGAGGTGCAAAAAGTTTCTAGGCTCGCCGTTGTTCGGCAAAAATTTTTACTCTCAAGGAGGTGAAATTGTTTGGGGTCTATCTCTGCGAAAAATGGTCGTATCGAGATGAAAAAAAAAGCATTTTGAAGCTTGAAGTCTCTAGTTTCGAAATCTTTCGGCAAAAATTGTCCCTCTTAAGGGGGTCAAAATGGGGTTTGTTTGGGTTTGTTTGGGTTTAGCCCGTATTTTTCAAAGTGCCGTATCTCCGCGAATAATGGTCGTATCGAGATTGCAAAAAAAGCATTTTGAAGCTTAAGGACTCTAGTTTCTATATCCCGCGGAAAAATTGACAGTCTTAAGGGGGTGAGGTGGCTTTTTGTGTATCTCTGCGAAAAATGGTCGTATCGAGATGCAAAAAGAAGCATTTTGAAGCTTGGAGTCTCTAATCTCGCGATCCATCGGCGAAAATTTTTACCCTTAAGGGGGTGCAATTGTTTGGGGCGTATCTCTGCGAAAAATGGTCGTATCGGGATGCAAAAAAAAGCATTTTGAAGCTTGAAGTTTCTAGTTTCGAGATCTTTCGGCAAAAATTGTCACTCTTAAGGGGGTCGAAATCGTGTGTGGCGTATCTCAGCGAAAAATGGTCGTACAAAGATGCAAAAAAAAGCATTTTGAAGCTCAGAGTGTCTAGTTTCGAGATCTTTTGGCGAAAAAATTTCACTCTTGAGAGGGCGAAATTAGTCGTAAAAGTTTGCATGGCAAATGAGATTTCTTCCGTGTATCAAATTGAAACTTGGAACATAAGCACCTTCGAATGTGTAGAAGTGCACTGAGAAGGGATTTAAAGAAGAAAAAAAAAAACGAAAATTTTGTTTTTGAAACTCTTCGTAATTTGTATTTTTTCTCGAATTCGAAAAATAGCCAATGCAACGTCGTGAACAAATTCGATGAAAAATTGGCCTTCTCATTTTTATGATGATGGTATGTTGTACAATTTGAAGTTGTCGTTAATGTTCGGGAAATTTTTTTTTACCAAAAATCAACGAGATGGACTCGTAGGAGATGTATTTGAGTTTTCAAAACGGCACTTTAATTCCCTGCGCGATTATTCGTTGCTGAGATATCGATGATCAACGAAAAAAGGATTCTCTATCGTTCAAAGTCGCATATCTCGGCAAAAAAATGTTGTAGAGAGAATAACAAAGAAGGAAATTGCGGGAGAAGAACCAAGCTAACTCGCCAATACACCCATTGAACTAGAAAACATTTTCCCGAGCCGGTGGACCCTTGAAAATGGAAAATAAATGGAAAATTTGTGTCTCTTGATATTTCTCACGAACGCAAAATAACCGTAGGTTGAAAAAAATTTTTGGCCGAAGATATCGAAACTAGAGACTCGGAGCTTCAATTTGCTTTTTTTGCGATCTCGATACGACCATTTTTCACCGAGATACAGCGCTTCAAAGAACACGAAAAATAATATTTTTTTTCGGAATTTTTTTACATTGGTGTATATCTATATATATGGGAGTGTTTGGGGCTGTTTGGGTTAGCGTTTGGGTTTGTTTGGGTTTGTTTGGGTTAGCGTTTGGGTTTGTTTGGGTTTGTTTGGGTTTGTTTGGGTGTGTTTGGGTTTAGACCGAATTTTTCAAAGTGCTGTATCTCCGCTAATAATGGTCGTATCGAGATCGCAAAAAAAGCATTTTGAAGCTTAAGGCCTCTAGTTTCTATACCCCGCGGAAAAAATTCACATTCTTAAGGGGGTGAGGTGGCTTTTTGTGTATCTCTGCGAAAAACGGTCGTATCGAGATGCGAAAAGAAGCATTTTGAAGCTTGGAGTCTCTAGTCTCGCGATCCACCGGCGAAAATTTTTACCCTTAAGGGGGTGCAATTGTTTGGGGCGTATCTCTGCGAAAAATGGTCGTATCGGGGTGCAAAAAAAAGCATTTTGAAGCTTGAAGTTTCTAGTTTCGAGATCTTTCGGCAAAAATTGTCACTCTTAAGGGGGTCGAAATCGTGTGTGGCGTATCTCAGCGAAAAATGGTCGTACAAAGATGCAAAAAAAAGCATTTTGAAGCTTAGACTGTCTAGTTTCGAGATCTTTTGGCGAAAAAATTTCACTCTTGAGAGGGCGAAATTAGTCGTAAAAGTTTGCATGGCAAATGAGATTTCTTGCGTGTATCAAATTGAAACTTGGAACATAAGCACCTTCGAATGTGTAGAAGTGCACTGAGAAGGGATTTAAAGAAGAAAAAAAAAACGAAAATTTTGTTTTTGAAACTCTTCGTAATTTGTATTTTTTCTCGAATTCGAAAAATAGCCAATGCAACGTCGTGAACAAATTCGATGAAAAATTGGCCTTCTCATTTTTATGATGATGGTATGTTGTACAATTTGAAGTTGTCGTTAATGTTCGGGAAATTTTTTTTTACCAAAAATCAACGAGATGGACTCGTAGGAGATGTATTTGAGTTTTCAAAACGGCACTTTAATTCCCTGCGCGATTATTCGTTGCTGAGATATCGATGATCAACGAAAAAAGGATTCTCTATCGTTCAAAGTCGCATATCTCGGCAAAAAAATGTTGTAGAGAGAATAACAAAGAAGGAAATTGCGGGAGAAGAACCAAGCTAACTCGCCAATACACCCATTGAACTAGAAAACATTTTCCCGAGCCGGTGGACCCTTGAAAATGGAAAATAAATGGAAAATTTGTGTCTCTTGATATTTCTCACGAACGCAAAATAACCGTAGGTTGAAAAAAATTTTTGTCCGAAGATATCGAAACTAGAGACTCGGAGCTTCAATTTGCTTTTTTTGCGATCTCGATACGACCATTTTTCACCGAGATACAGCGCTTCAAAGAACACGAAAAATAATATTTTTTTTCGGAATTTTTTTACATTGGTGTATATCTATATATATGGGAGTGTTTGGGGCTGTTTGGGTTAGCGTTTGGGTTTGTTTGGGTTTGTTTGGGTTAGCGTTTGGGTTTGTTTGGGTTTGTTTGGGTTTGTTTGGGTTTGTTTGGGTGTGTTTGGGTTTAGACCGAATTTTTCAAAGTGCTGTATCTCCGCTAATAATGGTCGTATCGAGATCGCAAAAAAAGCATTTTGAAGCTTAAGGCCTCTAGTTTCTATACCCCGCGGAAAAAATTCACATTCTTAAGGGGGTGAGGTGGCTTTTTGTGTATCTCTGCAAAAAATGGTCGTATCGAGATGCGAAAAGAAGCATTTTGAAGCTTGAAGTCTCTAGTCTCGCGATCCACCGGCGAAAATTTTTACCCTTAAGGGGGTGCAATTGTTTGGGGCGTATCTCTGCGAAAAATGGTCGTATCGGGGTGCAAAAAAAAGCATTTTGAAGCTTGAAGTTTCTAGTTTCGAGATCTTTCGGCAAAAATTGTCACTCTTAAGGGGGTCGAATTCGTGTGTGGCGTATCTCAGCGAAAAATGGTCGTACAAAGATGCAAAAAAAAGCATTTTGAAGCTTAGACTGTCTAGTTTCGAGATCTTTTGGCGAAAAAATTTCACTCTTGAGAGGGCGAAATTAGTCGTAAAAGTTTGCATGGCAAATGAGATTTCTTGCGTGTATCAAATTGAAACTTGGAACATAAGCACCTTCGAATGTGTAGAAGTGCACTGAGAAGGGATTTAAAGAAGAAAAAAAAAACGAAAATTTTGTTTTTGAAACTCTTCGTAATTTGTATTTTTTCTCGAATTCGAAAAATAGCCAATGCAACGTCGTGAACAAATTCGATGAAAAATTGGCCTTCTCATTTTTATGATGATGGTATGTTGTACAATTTGAAGTTGTCGTTAATGTTCGGGAAATTTTTTTTTACCAAAAATCAACGAGATGGACTCGTAGGAGATGTATTTGAGTTTTCAAAACGGCACTTTAATTCCCTGCGCGATTATTCGTTGCTGAGATATCGATGATCAACGAAAAAAGGATTCTCTATCGTTCAAAGTCGCATATCTCGGCAAAAAAATGTTGTAGAGAGAATAACAAAGAAGGAAATTGCGGGAGAAGAACCAAGCTAACTCGCCAATACACCCATTGAACTAGAAAACATTTTCCCGAGCCGGTGGACCCTTGAAAATGGAAAATAAATGGAAAATTTGTGTCTCTTGATATTTCTCACGAACGCAAAATAACCGTAGGTTGAAAAAAATTTTTGTCCGAAGATATCGAAACTAGAGACTCGGAGCTTCAATTTGCTTTTTTTGCGATCTCGATACGACCATTTTTCACCGAGATACAGCGCTTCAAAGAACACGAAAAATAATATTTTTTTTCGGAATTTTTTTACATTGGTGTATATCTATATATATGGGCGTGTTTGGGGCTGTTTGGGTTAGCGTTTGGGTTTGTTTGGGTTTGTTTGGGTTAGCGTTTGGGTTTGTTTGGGTTTGTTTGGGTTTGTTTGGGTTTGTTTGGGTGTGTTTGGGTTTAGACCGAATTTTTCAAAGTGCTGTATCTCCGCTAATAATGGTCGTATCGAGATCGCAAAAAAAGCATTTTGAAGCTTAAGGCCTCTAGTTTCTATACCCCGCGGAAAAAATTCACATTCTTAAGGGGGTGAGGTGGCTTTTTGTGTATCTCTGCGAAAAACGGTCGTATCGAGATGCGAAAAGAAGCATTTTGAAGCTTGGAGTCTCTAGTCTCGCGATCCACCGGCGAAAATTTTTACCCTTAAGGGGGTGCAATTGTTTGGGGCGTATCTCTGCGAAAAATGGTCGTATCGGGGTGCAAAAAAAAGCATTTTGAAGCTTGAAGTTTCTAGTTTCGAGATCTTTCGGCAAAAATTGTCACTCTTAAGGGGGTCGAAATCGTGTGTGGCGTATCTCAGCGAAAAATGGTCGTACAAAGATGCAAAAAAAAGCATTTTGAAGCTTAGACTGTCTAGTTTCGAGATCTTTTGGCGAAAAAATTTCACTCTTGAGAGGGCGAAATTAGTCGTAAAAGTTTGCATGGCAAATGAGATTTCTTGCGTGTATCAAATTGAAACTTGGAACATAAGCACCTTCGAATGTGTAGAAGTGCACTGAGAAGGGATTTAAAGAAGAAAAAAAAAACGAAAATTTTGTTTTTGAAACTCTTCGTAATTTGTATTTTTTCTCGAATTCGAAAAATAGCCAATGCAACGTCGTGAACAAATTCGATGAAAAATTGGCCTTCTCATTTTTATGATGATGGTATGTTGTACAATTTGAAGTTGTCGTTAATGTTCGGGAAATTTTTTTTTACCAAAAATCAACGAGATGGACTCGTAGGAGATGTATTTGAGTTTTCAAAACGGCACTTTAATTCCCTGCGCGATTATTCGTTGCTGAGATATCGATGATCAACGAAAAAAGGATTCTCTATCGTTCAAAGTCGCATATCTCGGCAAAAAAATGTTGTAGAGAGAATAACAAAGAAGGAAATTGCGGGAGAAGAACCAAGCTAACTCGCCAATACACCCATTGAACTAGAAAACATTTTCCCGAGCCGGTGGACCCTTGAAAATGGAAAATAAATGGAAAATTTGTGTCTCTTGGTATTTCTCACGAACGCAAAATAACCGTAGGTTGAAAAAAATTTTTGTCCGAAGATATCGAAACTAGAGACTCGGAGCTTCAATTTGCTTTTTTTGCGATCTCGATACGACCATTTTTCACCGAGATACAGCGCTTCAAAGAACACGAAAAATAATATTTTTTTTCGGAATTTTTTTACATTGGTGTATATCTATATATATGGGCGTGTTTGGGGCTGTTTGGGTTAGCGTTTGGGTTTGTTTGGGTTTGTTTGGGTTAGCGTTTGGGTTTGTTTGGGTTTGTTTGGGTTTGTTTGGGTTTGTTTGGGTTTAGACCGAATTTTTCAAAGTGCTGTATCTCCGCTAATAATGGTCGTATCGAGATCGCAAAAAAAGCATTTTGAAGCTTAAGGCCTCTAGTTTCTATACCCCGCGGAAAAAATTCACATTCTTAAGGGGGTGAGGTGGCCTTTTGTGTATCTCTGCGAAAAATGGTCGTATCGAGATGCAAAAAGAAGCATTTTGAAGCTTGAAGTCTCTAATCTCGCGATCCATCGGCGAAAATTTTTACCCTTAAGGGGGTGCAATTGTTTGGGGCGTATCTCTGCGAAAAATGGTCGTATCGGGATGCAAAAAAAAGCATTTTGAAGCTTGAAGTTTCTAGTTTCGAGATCTTTCGGCAAAAATTGTCACTCTTAAGGGGGTCGAAATCGTGTGTGGCGTATCTCAGCGAAAAATGGTCGTACAAAGATGCAAAAAAAAGCATTTTGAAGCTTAGACTGTCTAGTTTCGAGATCTTTTGGCGAAAAAATTTCACTCTTGAGAGGGCGAAATTAGTCGTAAAAGTTTGCATGGCAAATGAGATTTCTTGCGTGTATCAAATTGAAACTTGGAACATAAGCACCTTCGAATGTGTAGAAGTGCACTGAGAAGGGATTTAAAGAAGAAAAAAAAAACGAAAATTTTGTTTTTGAAACTCTTCGTAATTTGTATTTTTTCTCGAATTCGAAAAATAGCCAATGCAACGTCGTGAACAAATTCGATGAAAAATTGGCCTTCTCATTTTTATGATGATGGTATGTTGTACAATTTGAAGTTGTCGTTAATGTTCGGGAAATTTTTTTTTACCAAAAATCAACGAGATGGACTCGTAGGAGATGTATTTGAGTTTTCAAAACGGCACTTTAATTCCCTGCGCGATTATTCGTTGCTGAGATATCGATGATCAACGAAAAAAGGATTCTCTATCGTTCAAAGTCGCATATCTCGGCAAAAAAATGTTGTAGAGAGAATAACAAAGAAGGAAATTGCGGGAGAAGAACCAAGCTAACTCGCCAATACACCCATTGAACTAGAAAACATTTTCCCGAGCCGGTGGACCCTTGAAAATGGAAAATAAATGGAAAATTTGTGTCTCTTGATATTTCTCACGAACGCAAAATAACCGTAGGTTGAAAAAAATTTTTGTCCGAAGATATCGAAACTAGAGACTCGGAGCTTCAATTTGCTTTTTTTGCGATCTCGATACGACCATTTTTCACCGAGATACAGCGCTTCAAAGAACACGAAAAATAATATTTTTTTTCGGAATTTTTTTACATTGGTGTATATCTATATATATGGGAGTGTTTGGGGCTGTTTGGGTTAGCGTTTGGGTTTGTTTGGGTTTGTTTGGGTTAGCGTTTGGGTTTGTTTGGGTTTGTTTGGGTTTGTTTGGGTTTGTTTGGGTGTGTTTGGGTTTAGACCGAATTTTTCAAAGTGCTGTATCTCCGCTAATAATGGTCGTATCGAGATCGCAAAAAAAGCATTTTGAAGCTTAAGGCCTCTAGTTTCTATACCCCGCGGAAAAAATTCACATTCTTAAGGGGGTGAGGTGGCTTTTTGTGTATCTCTGCGAAAAATGGTCGTATCGAGATGCGAAAAGAAGCATTTTGAAGCTTGAAGTCTCTAGTCTCGCGATCCACCGGCGAAAATTTTTACCCTTAAGGGGGTGCAATTGTTTGGGGCGTATCTCTGCGAAAAATGGTCGTATCGGGGTGCAAAAAAAAGCATTTTGAAGCTTGAAGTTTCTAGTTTCGAGATCTTTCGGCAAAAATTGTCACTCTTAAGGGGGTCGAAATCGTGTGTGGCGTATCTCAGCGAAAAATGGTCGTACAAAGATGCAAAAAAAAGCATTTTGAAGCTTAGACTGTCTAGTTTCGAGATCTTTTGGCGAAAAAATTTCACTCTTGAGAGGGCGAAATTAGTCGTAAAAGTTTGCATGGCAAATGAGATTTCTTGCGTGTATCAAATTGAAACTTGGAACATAAGCACCTTCGAATGTGTAGAAGTGCACTGAGAAGGGATTTAAAGAAGAAAAAAAAAACGAAAATTTTGTTTTTGAAACTCTTCGTAATTTGTATTTTTTCTCGAATTCGAAAAATAGCCAATGCAACGTCGTGAACAAATTCGATGAAAAATTGGCCTTCTCATTTTTATGATGATGGTATGTTGTACAATTTGAAGTTGTCGTTAATGTTCGGGAAATTTTTTTTTACCAAAAATCAACGAGATGGACTCGTAGGAGATGTATTTGAGTTTTCAAAACGGCACTTTAATTCCCTGCGCGATTATTCGTTGCTGAGATATCGATGATCAACGAAAAAAGGATTCTCTATCGTTCAAAGTCGCATATCTCGGCAAAAAAATGTTGTAGAGAGAATAACAAAGAAGGAAATTGCGGGAGAAGAACCAAGCTAACTCGCCAATACACCCATTGAACTAGAAAACATTTTCCCGAGCCGGTGGACCCTTGAAAATGGAAAATAAATGGAAAATTTGTGTCTCTTGATATTTCTCACGAACGCAAAATAACCGTAGGTTGAAAAAAATTTTTGTCCGAAGATATCGAAACTAGAGACTCGGAGCTTCAATTTGCTTTTTTTGCGATCTCGATACGACCATTTTTCACCGAGATACAGCGCTTCAAAGAACACGAAAAATAATATTTTTTTTCGGAATTTTTTTACATTGGTGTATATCTATATATATGGGCGCGTTTGGGGCTGTTTGGGTTAGCGTTTGGGTTTGTTTGGGTTTGTTTGGGTTAGCGTTTGGGTTTGTTTGGGTTTGTTTGGGTTTGTTTGGGTTTGTTTGGGTGTGTTTGGGTTTAGACCGAATTTTTCAAAGTGCTGTATCTCCGCTAATAATGGTCGTATCGAGATCGCAAAAAAAGCATTTTGAAGCTTAAGGCCTCTAGTTTCTATACCCCGCGGAAAAAATTCACATTCTTAAGGGGGTGAGGTGGCTTTTTGTGTATCTCTGCGAAAAACGGTCGTATCGAGATGCGAAAAGAAGCATTTTGAAGCTTGGAGTCTCTAGTCTCGCGATCCACCGGCGAAAATTTTTACCCTTAAGGGGGTGCAATTGTTTGGGGCGTATCTCTGCGAAAAATGGTCGTATCGGGGTGCAAAAAAAAGCATTTTGAAGCTTGAAGTTTCTAGTTTCGAGATCTTTCGGCAAAAATTGTCACTCTTAAGGGGGTCGAAATCGTGTGTGGCGTATCTCAGCGAAAAATGGTCGTACAAAGATGCAAAAAAAAGCATTTTGAAGCTTAGACTGTCTAGTTTCGAGATCTTTTGGCGAAAAAATTTCACTCTTGAGAGGGCGAAATTAGTCGTAAAAGTTTGCATGGCAAATGAGATTTCTTGCGTGTATCAAATTGAAACTTGGAACATAAGCACCTTCGAATGTGTAGAAGTGCACTGAGAAGGGATTTAAAGAAGAAAAAAAAAACGAAAATTTTGTTTTTGAAACTCTTCGTAATTTGTATTTTTTCTCGAATTCGAAAAATAGCCAATGCAACGTCGTGAACAAATTCGATGAAAAATTGGCCTTCTCATTTTTATGATGATGGTATGTTGTACAATTTGAAGTTGTCGTTAATGTTCGGGAAATTTTTTTTTACCAAAAATCAACGAGATGGACTCGTAGGAGATGTATTTGAGTTTTCAAAACGGCACTTTAATTCCCTGCGCGATTATTCGTTGCTGAGATATCGATGATCAACGAAAAAAGGATTCTCTATCGTTCAAAGTCGCATATCTCGGCAAAAAAATGTTGTAGAGAGAATAACAAAGAAGGAAATTGCGGGAGAAGAACCAAGCTAACTCGCCAATACACCCATTGAACTAGAAAACATTTTCCCGAGCCGGTGGACCCTTGAAAATGGAAAATAAATGGAAAATTTGTGTCTCTTGCTATTTCTCACGAACGCAAAATAACCGTAGGTTGAAAAAAATTTTTGTCCGAAGATATCGAAACTAGAGACTCGGAGCTTCAATTTGCTTTTTTTGCGATCTCGATACGACCATTTTTCACCGAGATACAGCGCTTCAAAGAACACGAAAAATAATATTTTTTTTCGGAATTTTTTTACATTGGTGTATATCTATATATATGGGCGTGTTTGGGGCTGTTTGGGTTAGCGTTTGGGTTTGTTTGGGTTTGTTTGGGTTAGCGTTTGGGTTTGTTTGGGTTTGTTTGGGTTTATTTGGGTTTGTTTGGGTTTGTTTGGGTTTGTTTGGGTTTAGACCGAATTTTTCAAAGTGCTGTATCTCCGCTAATAATGGTCGTATCGAGATCGCAAAAAAAGCATTTTGAAGCTTAAGGCCTCTAGTTTCTATACCCCGCGGAAAAAATTCACATTCTTAAGGGGGTGAGGTGGCCTTTTGTGTATCTCTGCGAAAAATGGTCGTATCGAGATGCAAAAAGAAGCATTTTGAAGCTTGAAGTCTCTAATCTCGCGATCCATCGGCGAAAATTTTTACCCTTAAGGGGGTGCAATTGTTTGGGGCGTATCTCTGCGAAAAATGGTCGTATCGGGATGCAAAAAAAAGCATTTTGAAGCTTGAAGTTTCTAGTTTCGAGATCTTTCGGCAAAAATTGTCACTCTTAAGGGGGTCGAAATCGTGTGTGGCGTATCTCAGCGAAAAATGGTCGTACAAAGATGCAAAAAAAAGCATTTTGAAGCTTAGACTGTCTAGTTTCGAGATCTTTTGGCGAAAAAATTTCACTCTTGAGAGGGCGAAATTAGTCGTAAAAGTTTGCATGGCAAATGAGATTTCTTGCGTGTATCAAATTGAAACTTGGAACATAAGCACCTTCGAATGTGTAGAAGTGCACTGAGAAGGGATTTAAAGAAGAAAAAAAAAACGAAAATTTTGTTTTTGAAACTCTTCGTAATTTGTATTTTTTCTCGAATACGAAAAATAGCCAATGCAACGTCGTGAACAAATTCGATGAAAAATTGGCCTTCTCATTTTTATAATGATGGTATGTTGTACAATTTGAAGTTGTCGTTAATGTTCGGGAAATTTTTTTTTACCAAAAATCAACGAGATGGACTCGTAGGAGATGTATTTGAGTTTTCAAAACGGCACTTTAATTCCCTGCGCGATTATTCGTTGCTGAGATATCGATGATCAACGAAAAAAGGATTCTCTATCGTTCAAAGTCGCATATCTCGGCAAAAAAATGTTGTAGAGAGGATAACAAAAAACGGAATTGAGGGAGAAGAACCAAGCTAACTCGCCAATATACCCATTGAACTAAGAAATGTTTTCCCGAGCCTGTGAACCCTTGAAAATGGAAAATAAATGGAAAATTTGTGTCTCTTGATATTTCTTACGAACGCAAAATAACCGTAGGTTGAAAAAAATTTTCGCCCAAAGATATCGAAACTAGAGACTTTGAGCTTCAATTTGCTTTTTTTGCGATCTCGATACGACCATTTTTCACCGAGATACAGCGCTTCAAAGAAGCCGAAAAATAATTTTTTTTCGGAATTTTTTTACATTGGGGTATATCTATATATATATTTGCGAGTTTTTCGATCAGATTGGCGTGTTTGGGTTTGTATGGGTTTGTTTGGGTTTGCGCGTATTTTTCAAAGTGCTGTATCTCTGCGAATAATGGTCGTATCGAGATCGCAAAAAAAGCATTTTGTAGCTTCAGGCCTCTAGTTTCTATATCCCGTGGAAAAAATTGACATTCTTAAGGGGGTGAGGTGGTTTTGTGTGTATGTCTGCGAAGAATTTTCGTACCGAGGTGCAAAAAGTTTCTAGGCTCGCCGTTGTTCGGCAAAAATTTTTACTCTCAAGGAGGTGAAATTGTTTGGGGTCTATCTCTGCGAAAAATGGTCGTATCGAGATGAAAAAAAAAGCATTTTGAAGCTTGAAGTCTCTAGTTTCGAAATCTTTCGGCAAAAATTGTCCCTCTTAAGGGGGTCAAAATGGGGTTTGTTTGGGTTTGTTTGGGTTTAGCCCGTATTTTTCAAAGTGCCGTATCTCCGCGAATAATGATCGTATCGAGATTGCAAAAAAAGCATTTTGAAGCTTAAGGACTCTAGTTTCTATATCCCGCGGAAAAATTGACAGTCTTAAGGGGGTGAGGTGGCTTTTTGTGTATCTCTGCGAAAAATGGTCGTATCGAGATGCAAAAAGAAGCATTTTGAAGCTTGGAGTCTCTAATCTCGCGATCCATCGGCGAAAATTTTTACCCTTAAGGGGGTGCAATTGTTTGGGGCGTATCTCTGCGAAAAATGGTCGTATCGGGATGCAAAAAAAAGCATTTTGAAGCTTGAAGTTTCTAGTTTCGAGATCTTTCGGCAAAAATTGTCACTCTTAAGGGGGTCGAAATCGTGTGTGGCGTATCTCAGCGAAAAATGGTCGTACAAAGATGCAAAAAAAAGCATTTTGAAGCTCAGAGTGTCTAGTTTCGAGATCTTTTGGCGAAAAAATTTCACTCTTGAGAGGGCGAAATTAGTCGTAAAAGTTTGCATGGCAAATGAGATTTCTTCCGTGTATCAAATTGAAACTTGGAACATAAGCACCTTCGAATGTGTAGAAGTGCACTGAGAAGGGATTTAAAGAAGAAAAAAAAAAACGAAAATTTTGTTTTTGAAACTCTTCGTAATTTGTATTTTTTCTCGAATTCGAAAAATAGCCAATGCAACGTCGTGAACAAATTCGATGAAAAATTGGCCTTCTCATTTTTATGATGATGGTATGTTGTACAATTTGAAGTTGTCGTTAATGTTCGGGAAATTTTTTTTTACCAAAAATCAACGAGATGGACTCGTAGGAGATGTATTTGAGTTTTCAAAACGGCACTTTAATTCCCTGCGCGATTATTCGTTGCTGAGATATCGATGATCAACGAAAAAAGGATTCTCTATCGTTCAAAGTCGCATATCTCGGCAAAAAAATGTTGTAGAGAGAATAACAAAGAAGGAAATTGCGGGAGAAGAACCAAGCTAACTCGCCAATACACCCATTGAACTAGAAAACATTTTCCCGAGCCGGTGGACCCTTGAAAATGGAAAATAAATGGAAAATTTGTGTCTCTTGATATTTCTCACGAACGCAAAATAACCGTAGGTTGAAAAAAATTTTTGTCCGAAGATATCGAAACTAGAGACTCGGAGCTTCAATTTGCTTTTTTTGCGATCTCGATACGACCATTTTTCACCGAGATACAGCGCTTCAAAGAACACGAAAAATAATATTTTTTTTCGGAATTTTTTTACATTGGTGTATATCTATATATATGGGAGTGTTTGGGGCTGTTTGGGTTAGCGTTTGGGTTTGTTTGGGTTTGTTTGGGTTAGCGTTTGGGTTTGTTTGGGTTTGTTTGGGTTTGTTTGGGTTTGTTTGGGTGTGTTTGGGTTTAGACCGAATTTTTCAAAGTGCTGTATCTCCGCTAATAATGGTCGTATCGAGATCGCAAAAAAAGCATTTTGAAGCTTAAGGCCTCTAGTTTCTATACCCCGCGGAAAAAATTCACATTCTTAAGGGGGTGAGGTGGCTTTTTGTGTATCTCTGCGAAAAATGGTCGTATCGAGATGCGAAAAGAAGCATTTTGAAGCTTGAAGTCTCTAGTCTCGCGATCCACCGGCGAAAATTTTTACCCTTAAGGGGGTGCAATTGTTTGGGGCGTATCTCTGCGAAAAATGGTCGTATCGGGGTGCAAAAAAAAGCATTTTGAAGCTTGAAGTTTCTAGTTTCGAGATCTTTCGGCAAAAATTGTCACTCTTAAGGGGGTCGAAATCGTGTGTGGCGTATCTCAGCGAAAAATGGTCGTACAAAGATGCAAAAAAAAGCATTTTGAAGCTTAGACTGTCTAGTTTCGAGATCTTTTGGCGAAAAAATTTCACTCTTGAGAGGGCGAAATTAGTCGTAAAAGTTTGCATGGCAAATGAGATTTCTTGCGTGTATCAAATTGAAACTTGGAACATAAGCACCTTCGAATGTGTAGAAGTGCACTGAGAAGGGATTTAAAGAAGAAAAAAAAAACGAAAATTTTGTTTTTGAAACTCTTCGTAATTTGTATTTTTTCTCGAATTCGAAAAATAGCCAATGCAACGTCGTGAACAAATTCGATGAAAAATTGGCCTTCTCATTTTTATGATGATGGTATGTTGTACAATTTGAAGTTGTCGTTAATGTTCGGGAAATTTTTTTTTACCAAAAATCAACGAGATGGACTCGTAGGAGATGTATTTGAGTTTTCAAAACGGCACTTTAATTCCCTGCGCGATTATTCGTTGCTGAGATATCGATGATCAACGAAAAAAGGATTCTCTATCGTTCAAAGTCGCATATCTCGGCAAAAAAATGTTGTAGAGAGAATAACAAAGAAGGAAATTGCGGGAGAAGAACCAAGCTAACTCGCCAATACACCCATTGAACTAGAAAACATTTTCCCGAGCCGGTGGACCCTTGAAAATGGAAAATAAATGGAAAATTTGTGTCTCTTGATATTTCTCACGAACGCAAAATAACCGTAGGTTGAAAAAAATTTTTGTCCGAAGATATCGAAACTAGAGACTCGGAGCTTCAATTTGCTTTTTTTGCGATCTCGATACGACCATTTTTCACCGAGATACAGCGCTTCAAAGAACACGAAAAATAATATTTTTTTTCGGAATTTTTTTACATTGGTGTATATCTATATATATGGGCGCGTTTGGGGCTGTTTGGGTTAGCGTTTGGGTTTGTTTGGGTTTGTTTGGGTTAGCGTTTGGGTTTGTTTGGGTTTGTTTGGGTTTGTTTGGGTTTGTTTGGGTGTGTTTGGGTTTAGACCGAATTTTTCAAAGTGCTGTATCTCCGCTAATAATGGTCGTATCGAGATCGCAAAAAAAGCATTTTGAAGCTTAAGGCCTCTAGTTTCTATACCCCGCGGAAAAAATTCACATTCTTAAGGGGGTGAGGTGGCTTTTTGTGTATCTCTGCGAAAAACGGTCGTATCGAGATGCGAAAAGAAGCATTTTGAAGCTTGGAGTCTCTAGTCTCGCGATCCACCGGCGAAAATTTTTACCCTTAAGGGGGTGCAATTGTTTGGGGCGTATCTCTGCGAAAAATGGTCGTATCGGGGTGCAAAAAAAAGCATTTTGAAGCTTGAAGTTTCTAGTTTCGAGATCTTTCGGCAAAAATTGTCACTCTTAAGGGGGTCGAAATCGTGTGTGGCGTATCTCAGCGAAAAATGGTCGTACAAAGATGCAAAAAAAAGCATTTTGAAGCTTAGACTGTCTAGTTTCGAGATCTTTTGGCGAAAAAATTTCACTCTTGAGAGGGCGAAATTAGTCGTAAAAGTTTGCATGGCAAATGAGATTTCTTGCGTGTATCAAATTGAAACTTGGAACATAAGCACCTTCGAATGTGTAGAAGTGCACTGAGAAGGGATTTAAAGAAGAAAAAAAAAACGAAAATTTTGTTTTTGAAACTCTTCGTAATTTGTATTTTTTCTCGAATTCGAAAAATAGCCAATGCAACGTCGTGAACAAATTCGATGAAAAATTGGCCTTCTCATTTTTATGATGATGGTATGTTGTACAATTTGAAGTTGTCGTTAATGTTCGGGAAATTTTTTTTTACCAAAAATCAACGAGATGGACTCGTAGGAGATGTATTTGAGTTTTCAAAACGGCACTTTAATTCCCTGCGCGATTATTCGTTGCTGAGATATCGATGATCAACGAAAAAAGGATTCTCTATCGTTCAAAGTCGCATATCTCGGCAAAAAAATGTTGTAGAGAGAATAACAAAGAAGGAAATTGCGGGAGAAGAACCAAGCTAACTCGCCAATACACCCATTGAACTAGAAAACATTTTCCCGAGCCGGTGGACCCTTGAAAATGGAAAATAAATGGAAAATTTGTGTCTCTTGCTATTTCTCACGAACGCAAAATAACCGTAGGTTGAAAAAAATTTTTGTCCGAAGATATCGAAACTAGAGACTCGGAGCTTCAATTTGCTTTTTTTGCGATCTCGATACGACCATTTTTCACCGAGATACAGCGCTTCAAAGAACACGAAAAATAATATTTTTTTTCGGAATTTTTTTACATTGGTGTATATCTATATATATGGGCGTGTTTGGGGCTGTTTGGGTTAGCGTTTGGGTTTGTTTGGGTTTGTTTGGGTTAGCGTTTGGGTTTGTTTGGGTTTGTTTGGGTTTATTTGGGTTTGTTTGGGTTTGTTTGGGTTTGTTTGGGTTTAGACCGAATTTTTCAAAGTGCTGTATCTCCGCTAATAATGGTCGTATCGAGATCGCAAAAAAAGCATTTTGAAGCTTAAGGCCTCTAGTTTCTATACCCCGCGGAAAAAATTCACATTCTTAAGGGGGTGAGGTGGCCTTTTGTGTATCTCTGCGAAAAATGGTCGTATCGAGATGCAAAAAGAAGCATTTTGAAGCTTGAAGTCTCTAATCTCGCGATCCATCGGCGAAAATTTTTACCCTTAAGGGGGTGCAATTGTTTGGGGCGTATCTCTGCGAAAAATGGTCGTATCGGGATGCAAAAAAAAGCATTTTGAAGCTTGAAGTTTCTAGTTTCGAGATCTTTCGGCAAAAATTGTCACTCTTAAGGGGGTCGAAATCGTGTGTGGCGTATCTCAGCGAAAAATGGTCGTACAAAGATGCAAAAAAAAGCATTTTGAAGCTTAGACTGTCTAGTTTCGAGATCTTTTGGCGAAAAAATTTCACTCTTGAGAGGGCGAAATTAGTCGTAAAAGTTTGCATGGCAAATGAGATTTCTTGCGTGTATCAAATTGAAACTTGGAACATAAGCACCTTCGAATGTGTAGAAGTGCACTGAGAAGGGATTTAAAGAAGAAAAAAAAAACGAAAATTTTGTTTTTGAAACTCTTCGTAATTTGTATTTTTTCTCGAATACGAAAAATAGCCAATGCAACGTCGTGAACAAATTCGATGAAAAATTGGCCTTCTCATTTTTATAATGATGGTATGTTGTACAATTTGAAGTTGTCGTTAATGTTCGGGAAATTTTTTTTTACCAAAAATCAACGAGATGGACTCGTAGGAGATGTATTTGAGTTTTCAAAACGGCACTTTAATTCCCTGCGCGATTATTCGTTGCTGAGATATCGATGATCAACGAAAAAAGGATTCTCTATCGTTCAAAGTCGCATATCTCGGCAAAAAAATGTTGTAGAGAGGATAACAAAAAACGGAATTGAGGGAGAAGAACCAAGCTAACTCGCCAATATACCCATTGAACTAAGAAATGTTTTCCCGAGCCTGTGAACCCTTGAAAATGGAAAATAAATGGAAAATTTGTGTCTCTTGATATTTCTTACGAACGCAAAATAACCGTAGGTTGAAAAAAATTTTCGCCCAAAGATATCGAAACTAGAGACTTTGAGCTTCAATTTGCTTTTTTTGCGATCTCGATACGACCATTTTTCACCGAGATACAGCGCTTCAAAGAAGCCGAAAAATAATTTTTTTTCGGAATTTTTTTACATTGGGGTATATCTATATATATATTTGCGAGTTTTTCGATCAGATTGGCGTGTTTGGGTTTGTATGGGTTTGTTTGGGTTTGCGCGTATTTTTCAAAGTGCTGTATCTCTGCGAATAATGGTCGTATCGAGATCGCAAAAAAAGCATTTTGTAGCTTCAGGCCTCTAGTTTCTATATCCCGTGGAAAAAATTGACATTCTTAAGGGGGTGAGGTGGTTTTGTGTGTATGTCTGCGAAGAATTTTCGTACCGAGGTGCAAAAAGTTTCTAGGCTCGCCGTTGTTCGGCAAAAATTTTTACTCTCAAGGAGGTGAAATTGTTTGGGGTCTATCTCTGCGAAAAATGGTCGTATCGAGATGAAAAAAAAAGCATTTTGAAGCTTGAAGTCTCTAGTTTCGAAATCTTTCGGCAAAAATTGTCCCTCTTAAGGGGGTCAAAATGGGGTTTGTTTGGGTTTGTTTGGGTTTAGCCCGTATTTTTCAAAGTGCCGTATCTCCGCGAATAATGATCGTATCGAGATTGCAAAAAAAGCATTTTGAAGCTTAAGGACTCTAGTTTCTATATCCCGCGGAAAAATTGACAGTCTTAAGGGGGTGAGGTGGCTTTTTGTGTATCTCTGCGAAAAATGGTCGTATCGAGATGCAAAAAGAAGCATTTTGAAGCTTGGAGTCTCTAATCTCGCGATCCATCGGCGAAAATTTTTACCCTTAAGGGGGTGCAATTGTTTGGGGCGTATCTCTGCGAAAAATGGTCGTATCGGGATGCAAAAAAAAGCATTTTGAAGCTTGAAGTTTCTAGTTTCGAGATCTTTCGGCAAAAATTGTCACTCTTAAGGGGGTCGAAATCGTGTGTGGCGTATCTCAGCGAAAAATGGTCGTACAAAGATGCAAAAAAAAGCATTTTGAAGCTCAGAGTGTCTAGTTTCGAGATCTTTTGGCGAAAAAATTTCACTCTTGAGAGGGCGAAATTAGTCGTAAAAGTTTGCATGGCAAATGAGATTTCTTCCGTGTATCAAATTGAAACTTGGAACATAAGCACCTTCGAATGTGTAGAAGTGCACTGAGAAGGGATTTAAAGAAGAAAAAAAAAAACGAAAATTTTGTTTTTGAAACTCTTCGTAATTTGTATTTTTTCTCGAATTCGAAAAATAGCCAATGCAACGTCGTGAACAAATTCGATGAAAAATTGGCCTTCTCATTTTTATGATGATGGTATGTTGTACAATTTGAAGTTGTCGTTAATGTTCGGGAAATTTTTTTTTACCAAAAATCAACGAGATGGACTCGTAGGAGATGTATTTGAGTTTTCAAAACGGCACTTTAATTCCCTGCGCGATTATTCGTTGCTGAGATATCGATGATCAACGAAAAAAGGATTCTCTATCGTTCAAAGTCGCATATCTCGGCAAAAAAATGTTGTAGAGAGAATAACAAAGAAGGAAATTGCGGGAGAAGAACCAAGCTAACTCGCCAATACACCCATTGAACTAGAAAACATTTTCCCGAGCCGGTGGACCCTTGAAAATGGAAAATAAATGGAAAATTTGTGTCTCTTGATATTTCTCACGAACGCAAAATAACCGTAGGTTGAAAAAAATTTTTGGCCGAAGATATCGAAACTAGAGACTCGGAGCTTCAATTTGCTTTTTTTGCGATCTCGATACGACCATTTTTCACCGAGATACAGCGCTTCAAAGAACACGAAAAATAATATTTTTTTTCGGAATTTTTTTACATTGGTGTATATCTATATATATGGGAGTGTTTGGGGCTGTTTGGGTTAGCGTTTGGGTTTGTTTGGGTTTGTTTGGGTTAGCGTTTGGGTTTGTTTGGGTTTGTTTGGGTTTGTTTGGGTTTGTTTGGGTGTGTTTGGGTTTAGACCGAATTTTTCAAAGTGCTGTATCTCCGCTAATAATGGTCGTATCGAGATCGCAAAAAAAGCATTTTGAAGCTTAAGGCCTCTAGTTTCTATACCCCGCGGAAAAAATTCACATTCTTAAGGGGGTGAGGTGGCTTTTTGTGTATCTCTGCGAAAAACGGTCGTATCGAGATGCGAAAAGAAGCATTTTGAAGCTTGGAGTCTCTAGTCTCGCGATCCACCGGCGAAAATTTTTACCCTTAAGGGGGTGCAATTGTTTGGGGCGTATCTCTGCGAAAAATGGTCGTATCGGGGTGCAAAAAAAAGCATTTTGAAGCTTGAAGTTTCTAGTTTCGAGATCTTTCGGCAAAAATTGTCACTCTTAAGGGGGTCGAAATCGTGTGTGGCGTATCTCAGCGAAAAATGGTCGTACAAAGATGCAAAAAAAAGCATTTTGAAGCTTAGACTGTCTAGTTTCGAGATCTTTTGGCGAAAAAATTTCACTCTTGAGAGGGCGAAATTAGTCGTAAAAGTTTGCATGGCAAATGAGATTTCTTGCGTGTATCAAATTGAAACTTGGAACATAAGCACCTTCGAATGTGTAGAAGTGCACTGAGAAGGGATTTAAAGAAGAAAAAAAAAACGAAAATTTTGTTTTTGAAACTCTTCGTAATTTGTATTTTTTCTCGAATTCGAAAAATAGCCAATGCAACGTCGTGAAC
Source organism: Ophion ventricosus (assembly GCA_963932345.1). NCBI lineage: Eukaryota > Metazoa > Arthropoda > Insecta > Hymenoptera > Ichneumonidae > Ophion > Ophion ventricosus. The sequence continues at coordinate 14,679,334 of OZ010721.1, forward strand.
AAATTCGATGAAAAATTGGCCTTCTCATTTTTATGATGATGGTATGTTGTACAATTTGAAGTTGTCGTTAATGTTCGGGAAATTTTTTTTTACCAAAAATCAACGAGATGGACTCGTAGGAGATGTATTTGAGTTTTCAAAACGGCACTTTAATTCCCTGCGCGATTATTCGTTGCTGAGATATCGATGATCAACGAAAAAAGGATTCTCTATCGTTCAAAGTCGCATATCTCGGCAAAAAAATGTTGTAGAGAGAATAACAAAGAAGGAAATTGCGGGAGAAGAACCAAGCTAACTCGCCAATACACCCATTGAACTAGAAAACATTTTCCCGAGCCGGTGGACCCTTGAAAATGGAAAATAAATGGAAAATTTGTGTCTCTTGATATTTCTCACGAACGCAAAATAACCGTAGGTTGAAAAAAATTTTTGTCCGAAGATATCGAAACTAGAGACTCGGAGCTTCAATTTGCTTTTTTTGCGATCTCGATACGACCATTTTTCACCGAGATACAGCGCTTCAAAGAACACGAAAAATAATATTTTTTTTCGGAATTTTTTTACATTGGTGTATATCTATATATATGGGAGTGTTTGGGGCTGTTTGGGTTAGCGTTTGGGTTTGTTTGGGTTTGTTTGGGTTAGCGTTTGGGTTTGTTTGGGTTTGTTTGGGTTTGTTTGGGTTTGTTTGGGTGTGTTTGGGTTTAGACCGAATTTTTCAAAGTGCTGTATCTCCGCTAATAATGGTCGTATCGAGATCGCAAAAAAAGCATTTTGAAGCTTAAGGCCTCTAGTTTCTATACCCCGCGGAAAAAATTCACATTCTTAAGGGGGTGAGGTGGCTTTTTGTGTATCTCTGCGAAAAATGGTCGTATCGAGATGCGAAAAGAAGCATTTTGAAGCTTGAAGTCTCTAGTCTCGCGATCCACCGGCGAAAATTTTTACCCTTAAGGGGGTGCAATTGTTTGGGGCGTATCTCTGCGAAAAATGGTCGTATCGGGGTGCAAAAAAAAGCATTTTGAAGCTTGAAGTTTCTAGTTTCGAGATCTTTCGGCAAAAATTGTCACTCTTAAGGGGGTCGAATTCGTGTGTGGCGTATCTCAGCGAAAAATGGTCGTACAAAGATGCAAAAAAAAGCATTTTGAAGCTTAGACTGTCTAGTTTCGAGATCTTTTGGCGAAAAAATTTCACTCTTGAGAGGGCGAAATTAGTCGTAAAAGTTTGCATGGCAAATGAGATTTCTTGCGTGTATCAAATTGAAACTTGGAACATAAGCACCTTCGAATGTGTAGAAGTGCACTGAGAAGGGATTTAAAGAAGAAAAAAAAAACGAAAATTTTGTTTTTGAAACTCTTCGTAATTTGTATTTTTTCTCGAATTCGAAAAATAGCCAATGCAACGTCGTGAACAAATTCGATGAAAAATTGGCCTTCTCATTTTTATGATGATGGTATGTTGTACAATTTGAAGTTGTCGTTAATGTTCGGGAAATTTTTTTTTACCAAAAATCAACGAGATGGACTCGTAGGAGATGTATTTGAGTTTTCAAAACGGCACTTTAATTCCCTGCGCGATTATTCGTTGCTGAGATATCGATGATCAACGAAAAAAGGATTCTCTATCGTTCAAAGTCGCATATCTCGGCAAAAAAATGTTGTAGAGAGAATAACAAAGAAGGAAATTGCGGGAGAAGAACCAAGCTAACTCGCCAATACACCCATTGAACTAGAAAACATTTTCCCGAGCCGGTGGACCCTTGAAAATGGAAAATAAATGGAAAATTTGTGTCTCTTGATATTTCTCACGAACGCAAAATAACCGTAGGTTGAAAAAAATTTTTGTCCGAAGATATCGAAACTAGAGACTCGGAGCTTCAATTTGCTTTTTTTGCGATCTCGATACGACCATTTTTCACCGAGATACAGCGCTTCAAAGAACACGAAAAATAATATTTTTTTTCGGAATTTTTTTACATTGGTGTATATCTATATATATGGGCGTGTTTGGGGCTGTTTGGGTTAGCGTTTGGGTTTGTTTGGGTTTGTTTGGGTTAGCGTTTGGGTTTGTTTGGGTTTGTTTGGGTTTGTTTGGGTTTGTTTGGGTGTGTTTGGGTTTAGACCGAATTTTTCAAAGTGCTGTATCTCCGCTAATAATGGTCGTATCGAGATCGCAAAAAAAGCATTTTGAAGCTTAAGGCCTCTAGTTTCTATACCCCGCGGAAAAAATTCACATTCTTAAGGGGGTGAGGTGGCTTTTTGTGTATCTCTGCGAAAAACGGTCGTATCGAGATGCGAAAAGAAGCATTTTGAAGCTTGGAGTCTCTAGTCTCGCGATCCACCGGCGAAAATTTTTACCCTTAAGGGGGTGCAATTGTTTGGGGCGTATCTCTGCGAAAAATGGTCGTATCGGGGTGCAAAAAAAAGCATTTTGAAGCTTGAAGTTTCTAGTTTCGAGATCTTTCGGCAAAAATTGTCACTCTTAAGGGGGTCGAAATCGTGTGTGGCGTATCTCAGCGAAAAATGGTCGTACAAAGATGCAAAAAAAAGCATTTTGAAGCTTAGACTGTCTAGTTTCGAGATCTTTTGGCGAAAAAATTTCACTCTTGAGAGGGCGAAATTAGTCGTAAAAGTTTGCATGGCAAATGAGATTTCTTGCGTGTATCAAATTGAAACTTGGAACATAAGCACCTTCGAATGTGTAGAAGTGCACTGAGAAGGGATTTAAAGAAGAAAAAAAAAACGAAAATTTTGTTTTTGAAACTCTTCGTAATTTGTATTTTTTCTCGAATTCGAAAAATAGCCAATGCAACGTCGTGAACAAATTCGATGAAAAATTGGCCTTCTCATTTTTATGATGATGGTATGTTGTACAATTTGAAGTTGTCGTTAATGTTCGGGAAATTTTTTTTTACCAAAAATCAACGAGATGGACTCGTAGGAGATGTATTTGAGTTTTCAAAACGGCACTTTAATTCCCTGCGCGATTATTCGTTGCTGAGATATCGATGATCAACGAAAAAAGGATTCTCTATCGTTCAAAGTCGCATATCTCGGCAAAAAAATGTTGTAGAGAGAATAACAAAGAAGGAAATTGCGGGAGAAGAACCAAGCTAACTCGCCAATACACCCATTGAACTAGAAAACATTTTCCCGAGCCGGTGGACCCTTGAAAATGGAAAATAAATGGAAAATTTGTGTCTCTTGCTATTTCTCACGAACGCAAAATAACCGTAGGTTGAAAAAAATTTTTGTCCGAAGATATCGAAACTAGAGACTCGGAGCTTCAATTTGCTTTTTTTGCGATCTCGATACGACCATTTTTCACCGAGATACAGCGCTTCAAAGAACACGAAAAATAATATTTTTTTTCGGAATTTTTTTACATTGGTGTATATCTATATATATGGGCGTGTTTGGGGCTGTTTGGGTTAGCGTTTGGGTTTGTTTGGGTTTGTTTGGGTTAGCGTTTGGGTTTGTTTGGGTTTGTTTGGGTTTGTTTGGGTTTGTTTGGGTTTGTTTGGGTTTAGACCGAATTTTTCAAAGTGCTGTATCTCCGCTAATAATGGTCGTATCGAGATCGCAAAAAAAGCATTTTGAAGCTTAAGGCCTCTAGTTTCTATACCCCGCGGAAAAAATTCACATTCTTAAGGGGGTGAGGTGGCCTTTTGTGTATCTCTGCGAAAAATGGTCGTATCGAGATGCAAAAAGAAGCATTTTGAAGCTTGAAGTCTCTAATCTCGCGATCCATCGGCGAAAATTTTTACCCTTAAGGGGGTGCAATTGTTTGGGGCGTATCTCTGCGAAAAATGGTCGTATCGGGATGCAAAAAAAAGCATTTTGAAGCTTGAAGTTTCTAGTTTCGAGATCTTTCGGCAAAAATTGTCACTCTTAAGGGGGTCGACATCGTGTGTGGCGTATCTCAGCGAAAAATGGTCGTACAAAGATGCAAAAAAAAGCATTTTGAAGCTTAGACTGTCTAGTTTCGAGATCTTTTGGCGAAAAAATTTCACTCTTGAGAGGGCGAAATTAGTCGTAAAAGTTTGCATGGCAAATGAGATTTCTTGCGTGTATCAAATTGAAACTTGGAACATAAGCACCTTCGAATGTGTAGAAGTGCACTGAGAAGGGATTTAAAGAAGAAAAAAAAAACGAAAATTTTGTTTTTGAAACTCTTCGTAATTTGTATTTTTTCTCGAATACGAAAAATAGCCAATGCAACGTCGTGAACAAATTCGATGAAAAATTGGCCTTCTCATTTTTATAATGATGGTATGTTGTACAATTTGAAGTTGTCGTTAATGTTCGGGAAATTTTTTTTTACCAAAAATCAACGAGATGGACTCGTAGGAGATGTATTTGAGTTTTCAAAACGGCACTTTAATTCCCTGCGCGATTATTCGTTGCTGAGATATCGATGATCAACGAAAAAAGGATTCTCTATCGTTCAAAGTCGCATATCTCGGCAAAAAAATGTTGTAGAGAGGATAACAAAAAACGGAATTGAGGGAGAAGAACCAAGCTAACTCGCCAATATACCCATTGAACTAAGAAATGTTTTCCCGAGCCTGTGAACCCTTGAAAATGGAAAATAAATGGAAAATTTGTGTCTCTTGATATTTCTTACGAACGCAAAATAACCGTAGGTTGAAAAAAATTTTCGCCCAAAGATATCGAAACTAGAGACTTTGAGCTTCAATTTGCTTTTTTTGCGATCTCGATACGACCATTTTTCACCGAGATACAGCGCTTCAAAGAAGCCGAAAAATAATTTTTTTTCGGAATTTTTTTACATTGGGGTATATCTATATATATATTTGCGAGTTTTTCGATCAGATTGGCGTGTTTGGGTTTGTATGGGTTTGTTTGGGTTTGCGCGTATTTTTCAAAGTGCTGTATCTCTGCGAATAATGGTCGTATCGAGATCGCAAAAAAAGCATTTTGTAGCTTCAGGCCTCTAGTTTCTATATCCCGTGGAAAAAATTGACATTCTTAAGGGGGTGAGGTGGTTTTGTGTGTATGTCTGCGAAGAATTTTCGTACCGAGGTGCAAAAAGTTTCTAGGCTCGCCGTTGTTCGGCAAAAATTTTTACTCTCAAGGAGGTGAAATTGTTTGGGGTCTATCTCTGCGAAAAATGGTCGTATCGAGATGAAAAAAAAGCATTTTGAAGCTTGAAGTCTCTAGTTTCGAAATCTTTCGGCAAAAATTGTCCCTCTTAAGGGGGTCAAAATGGGGTTTGTTTGGGTTTGTTTGGGTTTAGCCCGTATTTTTCAAAGTGCCGTATCTCCGCGAATAATGGTCGTATCGAGATTGCAAAAAAAGCATTTTGAAGCTTAAGGACTCTAGTTTCTATATCCCGCGGAAAAATTGACAGTCTTAAGGGGGTGAGGTGGCTTTTTGTGTATCTCTGCGAAAAATGGTCGTATCGAGATGCAAAAAGAAGCATTTTGAAGCTTGGAGTCTCTAATCTCGCGATCCATCGGCGAAAATTTTTACCCTTAAGGGGGTGCAATTGTTTGGGGCGTATCTCTGCGAAAAATGGTCGTATCGGGATGCAAAAAAAAGCATTTTGAAGCTTGAAGTTTCTAGTTTCGAGATCTTTCGGCAAAAATTGTCACTCTTAAGGGGGTCGAAATCGTGTGTGGCGTATCTCAGCGAAAAATGGTCGTACAAAGATGCAAAAAAAAGCATTTTGAAGCTCAGAGTGTCTAGTTTCGAGATCTTTTGGCGAAAAAATTTCACTCTTGAGAGGGCGAAATTAGTCGTAAAAGTTTGCATGGCAAATGAGATTTCTTCCGTGTATCAAATTGAAACTTGGAACATAAGCACCTTCGAATGTGTAGAAGTGCACTGAGAAGGGATTTAAAGAAGAAAAAAAAAAACGAAAATTTTGTTTTTGAAACTCTTCGTAATTTGTATTTTTTCTCGAATTCGAAAAATAGCCAATGCAACGTCGTGAACAAATTCGATGAAAAATTGGCCTTCTCATTTTTATGATGATGGTATGTTGTACAATTTGAAGTTGTCGTTAATGTTCGGGAAATTTTTTTTTACCAAAAATCAACGAGATGGACTCGTAGGAGATGTATTTGAGTTTTCAAAACGGCACTTTAATTCCCTGCGCGATTATTCGTTGCTGAGATATCGATGATCAACGAAAAAAGGATTCTCTATCGTTCAAAGTCGCATATCTCGGCAAAAAAATGTTGTAGAGAGAATAACAAAGAAGGAAATTGCGGGAGAAGAACCAAGCTAACTCGCCAATACACCCATTGAACTAGAAAACATTTTCCCGAGCCGGTGGACCCTTGAAAATGGAAAATAAATGGAAAATTTGTGTCTCTTGCTATTTCTCACGAACGCAAAATAACCGTAGGTTGAAAAAAATTTTTGTCCGAAGATATCGAAACTAGAGACTCGGAGCTTCAATTTGCTTTTTTTGCGATCTCGATACGACCATTTTTCACCGAGATACAGCGCTTCAAAGAACACGAAAAATAATATTTTTTTTCGGAATTTTTTTACATTGGTGTATATCTATATATATGGGCGTGTTTGGGGCTGTTTGGGTTAGCGTTTGGGTTTGTTTGGGTTTGTTTGGGTTTGCGTTTGGGTTTGTTTGGGTTTGTTTGGGTTTGTTTGGGTGTGTTTGGGTTTAGACCGAATTTTTCAAAGTGCTGTATCTCCGCTAATAATGGTCGTATCGAGATCGCAAAAAAAGCATTTTGAAGCTTAAGGCCTCTAGTTTCTATACCCCGCGGAAAAAATTCACATTCTTAAGGGGGTGAGGTGGCTTTTTGTGTATCTCTGCGAAAAATGGTCGTATCGAGATGCGAAAAGAAGCATTTTGAAGCTTGAAGTCTCTAGTCTCGCGATCCACCGGCGAAAATTTTTACCCTTAAGGGGGTGCAATTGTTTGGGGCGTATCTCTGCGAAAAATGGTCGTATCGGGGTGCAAAAAAAAGCATTTTGAAGCTTGAAGTTTCTAGTTTCGAGATCTTTCGGCAAAAATTGTCACTCTTAAGGGGGTCGAAATCGTGTGTGGCGTATCTCAGCGAAAAATGGTCGTACAAAGATGCAAAAAAAAGCATTTTGAAGCTTAGAGTGTCTAGTTTCGAGATCTTTTGGCGAAAAAATTTCACTCTTGAGAGGGCGAAATTAGTCGTAAAAGTTTGCATGGCAAATGAGATTTCTTGCGTGTATCAAATGGAAACTTGGAACATAAGCACCTTCGAATGTGTAGAAGTGCACTGAGAAGGGATTTAAAGAAGAAAAAAAAAACGAAAATTTTGTTTTTGAAACTCTTCGTAATTTGTATTTTTTCTCGAATTCGAAAAATAGCCAATGCAACGTCGTGAACAAATTCGATGAAAAATTGGCCTTCTCATTTTTATAATGATGGTATGTTGTACAATTTGAAGTTGTCGTTAATGTTCGGGAAATTTTTTTTTACCAAAAATCAACGAGATGGACTCGTAGGAGATGTATTTGAGTTTTCAAAACGGCACTTTAATTCCCTGCGCGATTATTCGTTGCTGAGATATCGATGATCAACGAAAAAAGGATTCTCTATCGTTCAAAGTCGCATATCTCGGCCAAAAAATGTTGTAGAGAGGATAACAAAAAACGGAATTGAGGGAGAAGAACCAAGCTAACTCGCCAATATACCCATTGAACTAAGAAATGTTTTCCCGAGCCTGTGAACCCTTGAAAATGGAAAATAAATGGAAAATTTGTTTGGGTTTGATATTTCTTACGAACGCAAAATAACCGTAGGTTGAAAAAAATTTTCGCCCAAAGATATCGAAACTAGAGACTTTGAGCTTCAATTTGCTTTTTTTGCGATCTCGATACGACCATTTTTCACCGAGATACAGCCCTTCAAAGAAGCCGAAAAATAATTTTTTTTTCGGAATTTTTTTACATCGGTGTATATCTATACGAGAAAAGAAAATAAAGTTCTCTCTCGACGCTGACTGTGTTTATGAATGTTTGTGCATGTATATACGCTCACGCGGTGCATATGCGCTCACGCGGTGTGTACGCGCTACGAAGGATGTATGTTGGTGCACTACGACAGCACACCAACATACACGCCAATACGCGTTGCGAGACGCAGGAAGGCATTTACAATCTCCCGGTAGGTAGCAGGGGTTCGTACGAATTCTGCCCTACCGACTGGAGCCGGGGCTGCGGCGAAGTCTTGCTGCGGGTACCGTTCCCTCTTAAAGCCGACAGAGGCTTTACATTCGAAGAACCCGACTTTTGACGTTTCTAGCGCGCCATTGTTTGTTTATATTAGCACCTCTCTGAAGTGAGCAAACAGTGCACTTCACGCTGAAACCTAAGCGTTCCCATCATGTTAACGCTTTCCCCAAAAGGACGTATGTAGTATAGCTTACGATGCGACCGAATAACTTTATCCCTCCAAGTTCTAAAGTGTTGAAGAATTTTTGTGGTAAAAAAGTCGCTCGGAAATTCGGCTAATATTACGAGATCTCAAGTTTGAGTAGGCGGATCGAAAAATGACCCAAACAAAATCGATAGGGAAAAATAACATTTGATTGGTAAAATGTCATTAGATTTTCGATTCGTCTCCGCGTTTTCGCGTAATGTCGATTATAAGTTAAAAAGTCGTCTGCTAAAGCCCATCTTGGCGTATAAAGAGTGCGCGGCGTGTCGTGTCGTGACAGTCGTTTTTTTTTTATTACTTGGCCTCGAGACGCTGCCGCGTCTCTTGATGAATATAAATTAAGGATTTTATCGTAATAATATATAGACATGTGTTTTATCGTTGCATCGAGAAAAAATCGTTAACATCCAGCTGCAGTAACGTTCGTGTTGGAAATAATGGAACGTCTGTTGAGAGCCTAATCTTTTTTTTTCTACTCCCGTTTATATTATTGCCATTGACTCGAATATTCTATGGCAGAGCTCAACATTCTTCTCCCTCGATCTCACTTCACTTCTCATCCGCAGCCATTATCGGAAAAACTATTATCGCCTGCACAGCGTTAACTGATAATCCCTAACAGGATAAAACTCTACATATCGCGTTCGATCCTTGGCATTTTTATTCGATTTCATGATATTCCATTGATTTTCAATGAGGCCTCCGGTATGCGCAAACGCTAACGAAATTCTCGCTTTCTATATGTTATTATTGCCTGACTGGGCGTAGAGTTTCAATAAAAATTGAAACGCAACGGAACATCTAGGTGATGGCGTTTAGAGGATTTTCCTCGGTTGGAGAAAGAGACAATCTAAAATTTTGAAGAATAAAATCAATTCCGGACGACCTTGAAAAAAAAGATGGGCTTATGGGGAAAAAACGAAAATTGCATCATTGAAACGCAATAATAATGCGTTTTTTTCCATCGCCCAAAGTTTTTTTTTTGCAGGCTCGAACTATAAAGATCACTCGAACGTTTTTTTTAAAATTCTTATTCGAAATCTACAAACTAAATTTGCATAAAAATATTCAGGACAATAGCAAACAAATGGAGAAATAAGGAATAGAAAAAGAAACTATCGTTGTATAAAAATATGAAAATGAAACTTTAATTTATACAAAAATTTTAAGCCAAAGTATATCTCTCTCGATGTAAATACGTATATCTTCAGTAAGAAGACATTGTTCTATTTTCCAATTATGTATTGGACTGAAACTGCGGTGAAAAATTGCACAAGAGCTCGATAGATAAAAGCCTCAAGCCGCAGAGATATGAGAAACCGTTTTTTTTCTTGTTCTCTTTTCATCCTCGTTTGATCGTATTTCGCAATTCTTTGCTGAGCGAATCGCGGTAAAAATTAAGATAGAAAATGAAGGCAGCATTTGCGGAGAGAAGAAGAGACGAAGGAAAAAGAGAAGCGGAAGAAGAGATAACGAGTAGATGGTAAGAGTCGGTGAGCATTCACGTTTAAAGCCTTGGGGGAATAGTAATACAAGGGGGCGGTTTTAGCCCAGCAGCTCGACACCAACAAGCGGCGGTCTTCTAACGAGAAAATACATGGCGCTTGCGTATGTGCTATATATCTAATAAGAGTAAATGTACCACATTTAACAGCTTCACCGTAATACCTTTTTGGACACGTTGCGTTTCGTACCACTGAAAATCTTTTATCTCTATTTCATTTTACGATTCGTGAAATTCATTCAAGATTTGCGATGGAAAAGATTTTATTACTTTGGAATCATCTCCAGAAAAAAAATGAAGAAAACACTGTAGTAAAAAAATATAGCAGAGAAATGTTCATGAGCCTACGCCACTAGCACGAAAATTTGTTACGCCTGATTTGCTAGGCGAAGCGAAAATTCTCGATAATTGAAATATCAAATCCAATTATCGCGGTGTAGCTCAACGAATTCTCTCAATTAACCGGGAAATATTTGATAATCGATAATAACGCCGATAGAATTTTCTTTTGATAATCAACGATATCAGAATTAAATTACCACCCCATTACTGAACACTTGTTCTGTAATTACATTATGATCGCGATAATTTGTGAAACAAGGGTTCCACCGGTAATGTCATTGAGCATCAAAACGGATCACATATGTTTCCAGTCACTAATTTTGAACTTATAGCTCTTCTAATGCCAAGGGGCCATCAAGGAGACCCATGATTTACTTTTTAAGGCCTTAGCCCACTCTAGAGGCAAAAAAAGGGCATATTTTGTGATTTTTTTTAGCGAAATCATAAAATAAATCGGAATTACAAAATAGGGGTTTTATTATACACGTAATTGACTATACAAAATTATTTTTTCACAGCGATACATGTCAAAATGGCGACTGTGCAGTATTTTTCCGATGACGCCTTTAGTTCTTGAAGGTCAACGGCCGGACCAACAGCTTCTATAATTTTTGAATTATGATGAGACACTAAAGTTTTTTCGATTATGTATAAGAATAGCTATAGAAGTACGTAAGATTTTTTTGATATATTGTTTTTTGTCAAAGTGACGCATTTATAAAACAAAAAGTATAAAATGCCATGAGAAAATCGTCAGAAAATTGTTTATAAAAAAGGAACTATGCAATATAATTTAAAAAATCCTACGTAGTGCCTCAGAAAATGTAATTCTAAATATACAGTTAAAATTTCAAGTGAATCGGTTGAAATTTATTTGAGTTATGAGTCCGGCCAACTTGAAAAATGTAGTTTTGAGATAAACGCGTTTAAAGTTAGTAGAAAGTCACGACACGAATCAAGAGGGGTTGCGCTAGAGTTCGAAAATCGACTAATTTCAACTCGACTAAGAGTCGACTTCAAGTCGACTAAAAATCGACATTTTCAACAAAAAAAAATCGATTTTTCGAAAATCCTAGACTGGCCTAAGGCCTTAAAGAATTTCATTTTTCTTTTTGCTCTTTCCATAACGAGCCTTTCATTTTCTAACTTTTGATCAAGCAAGATAAAGTGTGTACGCCTGGTGTGTATAGGGCAAGATTTTATTGCTCCGTGGCCATCCTTTCTAGAACTTCACAAATGATGTTCGTCGGATATATGTGGCTGCGTCGATTGAGCGGTTGAAGTTAATGTTCCCGATTTACCAACGCCAGCCTTTATAGTATCATTGGAATAATTATTACGAATTTCGAGTGACCAATTTTCCCAGATCTTGCTTTAGAACCTTCTATATTGAAAAGCCTAATCATGCTGCTGACAGTAGTGGTGTGAATACAAGATAATTTTGAATAGCTTTCCATTGTGATGATCCTCGCGAAAGAGGATAGCACAAAACTTGGCAACCGGGTCGACTGAATTCCCAAATATCCGAAGTCGTTTCAAGTCTTCCTGTGTGCCTCTGAGGAGGAGAATTCGCGCCATTTGACGGCGTATATGCTGACAAGCATACGGTTATGGCCTCGCGTCTCTCCGCCAGTATGTGGGAGTTGCTTTATTGCTCTGCAAAGGCAGACTGTGAGGAAGGACGGGAGAGCGAGGAAGGAGGGAATTTCCATGCCGATGCTTCGCTCGGACCTCGTCCTAGAATGCATGGATGTCGTACCACGTGATGTCTTCCTACCCTTAGTCCCCCATCCTCTTGTTATCAAAGTCTCATACCGCTCGGATTTTCAACGAGCTCTGGTTATACGAGGGCGCTCTCTCTCTCTCTCCAGCTATTGTTTCCACCAGTTATGGTCAAAATCAGTTATAACCAAGTTAGGTCGTCTGAGCCGTATTGCTGTTCTCGATTCAATATTCTCAAAGCATCGTCAACGTTCTCTGTCCTATTAATCATGTATTTCACTATCAAAGGGAACACTTCGGGTAGCTGCAACCTTTGTTAAATTTAACTTGAATAAAAAATGGTGCAAGTTCAATTTAATTTTAGGTGCTGCAACCTTTGTTCAGGCATCAGCCTCCATCTATTGCACATATGTTCAAGAATTTTCTTTCATAGTAAAATTCATCTCCGTATTTTAATCTTTTTATGCATAAAAGTGAAATAAAAAATTTATTTTTTGTAAACCACGTTTTGAAAAAGGAGTAAAAATTATAAAATAATTTCTCATAGCCCCGTACAGATTTATAACCCAATACAGATTGTCCTGAAAATGTGTGATTGTGAATTTTGAACAGCTATGAAAATAATTGTAAGATTTAAAACGAAAAACGTCGGGCGCATGCAACAGATAATAGTGAGGAGTGGAGGGCGTAGCTGTCGTTGAGAAAACTCACATAACAGTTCATATCATTTGGAGTGCAATAAAATTGTTAGGGACTTAGGTGAACTATTCATGCATCAATTATCTTTTGCATGCGCCCCACGCTTTTCATTTTAAATCCTACAATTATTTTCATAGCTATTCAAAGTTCACAATCACAAATTAACAGGACAATCTGTATTGGGTTAGGAATCTATATTGGGTTATAAATCTGGATGGGGCTACGAGAAATTATTTTATACTTTTTAGTCCGTTTTAAAAACGTGTTTTTTTAAAAATAAATCTCTTACTTAATTATTTTCTGCGTTTTAGTTTTGTGTTTGTGAAATTTTGATATCTATTTTAAACATCTTGATGAGATTATGACAGAGACATGTGGCAAATTTCAGGTTTACTTCAGTTTTTCTCACGGTCTTACATACAGGTCTGGAAACTCCAGTGGAAGGGGTAGGTAGCTTATTGAAGAGAGTTGGTAGTTCACTAGTCGCCATTAGGTTCGTTACGATCGGAGTACCCGCAGAGGGGCGGCCGGGGGGGTCAGACAAAGACAGCACTAGTCAGCCATGCTTCTATTTCTCTATCTCTGTCCCACCTTCATGTTCGTTACGCGGATATTTATTACGAGTTCGAAACACTTTGAAAAAGGGCCAGGAAAAGGCATTAGTCCTGTCAGTTTCGATTAATACAACAAAAAAATATATGATCCTAATCGTAATCAAACCGTAAACTTTCTAAATCCAAGCGAGCGTAATAAGCATATACATACGATTCTGAAGCTGTCACATTGCACGTGAGCTTTGACGGAGTGGTTCCGTACTCCCCTCATACTCGCGTTGTAGGTTCAAAGCCACTGGGCTCAATTTTTTTTTCTTCCATCCCTCATTCCCGTATTTTTTATGCAATTTAATAAAAATACAAATGCAAAAAATTCTCTGATATTTTTTATTTATATACGTGCATTTTTTTTTTTCATATCGAGGTAAGCAGAATGAATCCTTTCAAACTTTTTTATGTTGCCCCTTCATGTTTTTTTTTTATTGTTGCAAGTGTTTCGGTTGTCAACGGTACTGTTCTCAAAACGCAGAAAAAACAACAGTTATCAGCGACTCAGCGACAAGCGTTTTCAACCGCTCACTTCGTTGCTCGCCGAATTGAGGTTATGTATGTCCGGGTTTCGGAACCGCAGCGACAACTAGTGGCGGCGCTAGGACCGAAATTTGCCACGCTAAACGACGCACCTGATCGCGGCTGCCAGCATTAGAGTTTCCAGACCTGTATGTAAGACCGTGGTTTTTCTTTACCTGATCATATCTGAAATAGAAATAGCTTAAGTTGGGTGGCTGTCTCCTTGACCATTCTAGAAATTGTTACTAATGCACTATTCACTATCAATTATTATTTTTTTATTTTTCATTTTTCTCTTTCACTAAACTTTATTTATTTTTTTCTCAATTTTGTTTCTCTTTTTCGCTCTCTCTCTCTTACACTTTTTTTTAAATATTTATATTTATCTTATCTATCAGTTGGTTTGTTTGTCATCCAGTTCTGAGCTATGTTTAAAGTTCCAAGTCTCTAGCTCATCCGGAAGTTAGTTTAAAATCGATTGCAATATTTGTACCGAACAAACAGACAGACAAGAAAGCGAGCTTATAAGAACGTGGTAAAATAGAAGTTTTAAAGGACAAGACAAAATTAATTTTTTTTTCAATTTATCTTGGTGATCTGGCTGTCCAATGTCAACATCTCGACACGAAATGTTAACATTGGAGTATCTGGAAACAAAAAGTCGAGTATTTTATTATAAAGTCGAGTTGTAGTTATGGCACCTACTAAAAACATTCACCCCCCGGTAAAAAGAAAACAAAATGGCGCAATTTTGAATTTTTCGATCGTTTTTTACATCTTAAATTGTTTAAAGCCTTAGGCCACTCTAGGATTTAAAAAAAAACGATTTTCTTGGTTAAAAATGTACCTTAGTACCTATAAAATTATATTCCAAAAGATTATGGGTGTGAAAAATCTCTAAGCACTCGACTTTCGAATTCTAGCGCAACCCCTCTTGATTCATGTCGTGACTTTCTACTAACTTTAAGCGCGTTCATCTCAAAACTACATTTTTTCACGTCGGCCAGACTCATAACTCAAACAACTTTCAACCGATTCACTTGAAATTTTAACTGTATATTTAGAATTACATTTTCTGAGGCACTACGTAGGATTTTTTTTATTATATTGCATAGTTCCTTTTTTATACAAAATTTTCCCACAATTTTCTCACGATTTGCACAGTCGCCATTTTGACATGTATCGCTGTGAAAAAATAATTTTGTATAGTCAATTACGTGTATAATAAAACTCCTATTTTGTAATTCCGATTTATTTTATGGTTTCGCTGAAAAAAAAATCGAAAAATATGCCCTTTTTTGCCGCTAGAGTGGCCTATGGCCTTAAGAATAGGATTAAATATTAATGAACATTTATATCGTTAGTAGGCGTCGAAGAGATACATGCAAAGAATAATCCCTGTAAATTTGAGTCCAATCGGTGCAATAGTTTTTCCAAAATCATGTCGACAAAAAGTCGAAAACCGTTGTCTTGAGAAAAACGCGTTTAAAGTTTCTCTTGTAAAAATGTACATAAAACTTAAAAAAAGCCTCTTACCCTCAATCAGCGACGCCTGGTCCATACATTATTCCTTCAGCGTCTTCAAAAGCTTCACTTTCTTGGTATTTTTGGTTTCGGATCTCTGTTCTGTGAGCCTTGGACGCTCGACACTTATATTGTATCACTCTTTTTAGCCTCTTATCGGGCAATCCTACCTAAATAACGTTCTCTACCGTATTTTTACAGGTATGTATTATACGAAACCGATGTTTTTAGAAAATCGAAAATTTCCGAAAATAGACTGATACTGATCCCTTCAACTTGCACCAAAAATGGAACGTCAAATTGAAGCTTTAGGTGCTTCTTAAAATATCTGCGACAGCTGACTAAAGTTTTGTGTTCGTAGTAAGGTGTTCTCAAGCTTAAATAGAGCTGTCGAAGTACCAATGGAACCACGTCTACACGAGAAATGCCACTAGCAGTCTTGGTGGTCGTCAATGTTTGATTGTCGAATCCTACATGTGACTTTGTCTGCCTCATCCTCCCTCTCTCTCTCTCTCTCTCTCGCTCGCTCTCTCTCTCTCTCTCTCTCTCTCTCTCTCTCTCTCTCTCTCTCTCTCTCTCTCTCTCTCTCTCTTCTCTCGCTCTATCTATCTCTCTATTTGGATCGCCTTTGGATATTTGGACGTATCGGAGGTGTTGATACTCTAGAGAACCTGGTGAAACCGGATATCGATTGTATGGATTGCTCCCCTGGACCAGAGCGCTATAAATGTACCACTTCCCATTGACAACGAAGGTCCGGTTCCTTTACGTATTTGTTGTTTATTGCGGCGAGCATCAGGAATCCACTTTGAACCAAGTTTTCCAGTCACCGGGGAGAAACGCGGAGATACAACATTTGATCTTGTGTCCTAGAGCGTCCATCTGACACACTCGATATCACTCGAAAAGGCAATCGTCGACACGAGACTGCTGACAGACGATAGTGGCGAATCGTGTCCCCAAATCCGTCCGAACGTTTACGGAATCTTCCAGCCGTGAATACTCTACGATCCTGTGTCAAGCACTCCTACCGAATCCTCCTCCTTGTTCTCTGTATACAATTGAAAAATGAATGAGACAATCCTCGTCAGTCCCATTGGGCAATGCACTATCAACCCCTGGACTCTTTCGTTACGCAATTGTCCTCTTGCGACTCGATCTATACATATAAAATAGTTCCGTGACTGACTCCATGACTGACTGGTATATGGCAACTGGTATACATGAAATTTGAAAGATATCGAAGTCGCGGGCAAAAGCTAGTCGATCCATGTCACTCAAAATCGAAGGGTCAACGTGTCGTGAAACCTTTTTATCGCGAATAGTTCCGGACCTTCCAAGCGAATGTACTTTAAGTATGACAATGAACTTCGTTAAACTTGGGCTCCACACTATTGTGTTATGATCAAAGAATTGATTGAGCCATTTCCATCTCTAAACGCGTGACCAGGGTGACCGTTCACACCACATTTCCCTTCTTCGTAAAATACTTTATAAGAGGATTGAGAGGCTTCATTATAAATTAATTTCCGAGTTCTTTTGATAACGGAGAGAATGGCACGCGAGGAATTTAATTCAATTGAAGTTGAGGTAACGAAAGATCCATCACAAGCTAAACTAATCTTTTCCAAATCAGTACACCAGCTAACCCGCATTTCCAAAAGTTCACCTGGGGCGGAAATCCACTGCGATCAATGGCGTGGGCGTTTGTATTGTTGAAGCACAACAGACATTCTGCTTTTTAATTTAATTCTTTGTTTTCTCCATTATCCAAACTCTGTATTGCCAGATTGAGTTTGCAGATCTCCAATAAAGATTCTAAAAAAATGTATGCATAATTCTCGCAGCTTGAAGCTGCCAATAAATGGACACTTGAAACAAATCGCATTCTAATTGTAGTGTAGGGAGGGGCATGTTGAGCAGTCGGGTAAGTTGGGCAATCGGAATATCTGGAAAATTAAGCACCGCATGCGGGTGCATCAAATGGCGGAAAGAGAGGTATGGTGGAGGGGAACACATCGCGTCATCGCCCTTTGCCATGCCGCGCACGAGACGGTAACACGGGACGTTTCATTATTTTTGCACCCAAAAGTAAAAAGAAACGTGATTGAAAGATTTTCTTCTACCATTGTATGAGAAAAAAGATTTCAAAGTTCATTGCAATTAATGTTAATGTTTCAAAACCTAACTAATTAACAAGCAACTGTTGATTTATTACTGCATTGTACCAAATCATGTTGCATACGTCTGATTTTTTAATGCAATTTTTACTTTGCCCAACTTACCTCATACTCATGCTTAACTTACCCCACATCAGGGCAGGTTGAGCAAATATGGCCTTAATCATTTGAGAGCGATTATATGTGAAAGAAATAAGGATAACAGGAATTTCGTCTACAGACTTTTTTTCCCCAGATAAATTTCCTATTAACCAAAGTTGATTTCATTTTTATACAGCAGACTGTTAAGGAATTACAGGGCGATAATTCGAAGCGTGCTCAACATGCACCTCCCTACCCTAATTGCATTCCAATGATACAAGCTTCAACATCGTTCCAGCCATGCTCTAGGATTGATACTTACCTTCAACAGAGACATAACTACCCCAATGTTTCAAGGATTATCCGAGACAAGTGTGCAGTATGAACGCGATGCATACGTGAAAATAATTGCGTATCTCTTATTGTTTCCTTCCAGACGCTGTCGCTGAGAATAGTGTGTACCGATGACGTATTGGACATGAATTGGTCGTCCAGATGGTCGCGGTTGCGGGTCCTGATTTTCATTTTTCTCAAATGCGGTAAGTCCAAAAAAAAAAACATTCCTTCAAAACGGTACGCTAATTGTTATCCGACGGGTGAAAAAAAGAAGAAAGGCATTGAAAAGACTTTCAAAGTGGTCTCTCGAGGAAAGCTCCGTTCGACAATCGCTATATTCGAAGTTTCAAAGTTCATCGATAAAATTTGCTGTCACGTGACAATTTAGGAGTGGAAAAGCGGCAAAAGTTTTTCTTCGTTTGCGTTAAGCAGAGTAGATGATTCGACATTGGGATATTCGTATTTCGTACGTTCACCAGAGTGAACACGAAATCCCTGATGCACCGTGTGATAGTGCACGAAACTAGACCGTCCCTTGGTGCAGACTTCGGTCCCGAACTGATCCGAGACTCAAACGTGGTCAGGAAACATGGGAAAGGGGACGGAGCAAATTGAGAAAAGAGAAAATGAGAGGTTCGGATGTATAAAGAAACAGGTTTGGAATGGATCGATGGTTTTGAAGGTCTTGCGTTGCAATCCAGAATAAATGGCGCTCTCCAACTCTCCCTCTTTCCTTTTGCCTCCCTTTCCTTTTCACCCCGCTCCCTCTCTTTCTTTCCCTCTCTCCCTCTCTCTCTCTCTCACACACTATGTTTGACTCTTCCTTCTTAAATTTTGCGGCCTGGACCAAGTCATCCTCATTCGTCCGGGCTACCAAACCACATCCATCCCCTTCCAAGATACACGATCCTTTTCAACCGACTCTCCCTTGGATCCTTTCTGAACAAATATTCCTCTAAATGGCCGAACGTCATTCGGCAGCAAAGGAAACGTTTGGAATGGCTAAAAAAAATCGGTATTTATTTCAGCGATTTAAAAAAACGTAACTCTCACATTATTCAATTGGATACAAATAAAAAATTGTTTCGTTTCTTTATATTCAATCGAATTCGACGAAGGAGTTGTTGGTAGCCGAAGAATCAATATTTTATCAACTTATTTATTTTTCCAACGTTCCTTTGTATATTTTACGATCCCGTCCATTTAATAACCTTTTACTCCAAACTCATCACATCACTACTTTCGGTACTTTGAAAATTCTCCAAAGTATTGGCCATAGCCACTTGACTTTTTGATACTTTGATAATTGATTTTGTACGTTTTATCAGCTTTCAATATTAACGGGGAATTTGTTTGTCAATAAATATCTCGTCATACCTTCGTCGTCAATTTTAACGTTCAATATATAGATTTCGTTATTTATTTTCACATCTGCAATTCAAATTTCCGTACAGTCCAGAAAGTATTCGTAGACACTTCGGCGGCAATTCTGCAAAGTAATTCAGCTTTTTCGGAAGTCTTGAAGTGGTCCATTTTTCCCGAAGTATTTATCCTTCGAGTCGGAAGGAAACGGAGGGAAGGAAAATGAAAATAAATGACTGAATGTGACCACTCTCGATCACTATTCTTATTTGCCAGGGTTGGGTATACATGCGCACACAACTAGACAAGGGTGAACGAGGAAAGCTCTCAGAGTGTCCCTCGTGAAAAAAATATTTATAAGCCACGCCTACGAGTTATATACCACCAAATCGATGTTACAGTCATTGCCAATGTTTTCTCTAACACACCGTGTCGCAGAACAACAAGAAATCAGAGCTCTATAGACTTTCCCTGCTTCGTGAGAGAAAAAAAACGCACGAGAAAAAAATTATAACGATGTTAAACCTTCCATCGTTGGAATGTAATTGCAATTAATTGTTTTTGTATCGTTAAATTTTTTTGACAGATTCAGGCTACGAAAGTAACTGTATTTTTTTCCATCCTTATCGGAAACGTGCAGCCTAATCTGCAATCAAAATTTGTAATACTAAAAACAATGAATAAAAACATAATCAAATGTTGGTGAATGGCGGAAATTGATGGCATACGTTTTTGGTTAATGGACGAGATTGTTTCTATGATGCTTCGTACGATATTTGAGTCTTCGTCCTGTGCGAAGTCGACTAGATGCAGAAAAAAATGACTTGTCAAAACCCCTCGAGAATTGCACAATTTTCCGTCCTATCCTTGACGGCTGTCTTTCTTTTTGTCTTCTTTTCGCGTAATTTTCGTGCAATTTTTGATTTTGCTATCTTCGCCCCAAGAGAACGCACTTGTTTCTTGCTTGTGTGGGAAAACGTCTGTAGCCTCAATCCCGCTTCGGTAGAAAATCTCCTCGACACTACTCGGCACCCTACACATTAATCTATATTTTTTCGCCACGATCCAACAAGCACAGCAAGCTCGTACTCCCTGCCACTAAAATATCTTGCAGTTGCGGTTCTTGAGTACCGTTATGAAAAATCTTTTCCGCCGGTGGCTTTAATCCCTAGAGTAATTAAGTTTTTGATCAAACGGGTTTTTTTTTCCTGTCGGTCTTCACTGCACGTATATTCAGGCCCTTTCGTATTCTTGTAATCCATATTTTTGAATACATCGAAGATGCTCGACGAAATATATACGAGGAAAAATTTCTTCGACTTTAATTAAAATTCCTTATTTTTTCTTACTTTGCTAATAATCGAAGCACTAATTTTTTTTTTTTTATTCATTATTAATTCGAGTGAGAGAACTCGTTTGAATGAAATTCCAACATCCATCATTGGAATTCAATAGATATTAATTTTCTATACCGCCAATATTTTTATTGGCAGGCTCCAGATTTCGAAAAACACTTACACGGTTTTCAAAATTTTGTTCGTGGTCGCCAGACTTAATTCATTAAGGTAGTAGTGTCGCCACAGTCAGGTTGAAAAGTTTATATTCCGCTCAATCGATGAAAGCTTCGAAATATTGCGAAATATCCTTATAATGTAGGTTGTACATCTTATCGGGATGTAAAAACTTATGAAGTAAAGATAAATCGGATGGATTTGCAGATGGATCTGCAAATTTACATTTTTTATCCAATCGAAAAACTGGAGGGTCATTGTATGAAGAAACAAATACTAAATACGCTAAAACAAGATTCAAGTCGATCGGATGATTTCTATTCGAGTTAGAACTGCAGCAAATTTGAAAAATGTCTCTTTGAGAAAACGCGTTGAAAGATACGCACTTTTCTGACCGAAGAGCAGCTACTCATTAGAAGGCTGTAGTTCAAAAACTATTTGAGATCCGCACTTGAAATTTTAGTATTTTATTCTTGAAGGTATAGACTATCCAAAAATGGAAAAAAATATCGATTTTTTTTAAGTGTCACACTAGGGTGCCCCTTAAATAAATTTTTTTTTTACCCGTTTCGTCATATGTTCCTCTGTAATTGAGAATAAAAAACAAAAAATCTGTAGAAAAGGTTCGAGGTTATTGCGTGAAATGTAAAATTATCCGTGTAATCTTTGATTGTCAAAATCTCGAATACACAACGGTGAATCCTTTTGAAATTTTGCTGGTAATCACTTAATACTGTCCTGAATGGGTCCGCAAAATAAACAAAAAATCTATTTAAAAAAACGCCTTAGCGGGACTACTACCTTAAAGAAAGAAAATATTTCTGAATAAAAATCAAATAAGAAAATGTATAAAAATTAAATTTTATCGCATCCCTATGACGCAATCTTCAATACCATCTCTTTCACAGCGAAGCAACTTTTTTCCCTTTTTACTTATACGATATCCCTTCACCTTTGAAATTTTCACTTTTTCCTCCGCTCGTTACTGCCTCCGTTCGCAAGTTTCTTCAATACGTTTCCTCGACTCTGAATGCAGACCGTATCGTCGGAGCAAGAAACGGTGTGCTGTATGAAAGAAATGTACACGCAACAATCTGAGTACAACGAGGAAAAACTTTTAATGGCTAGTGTATGTTCGCGAATCCTTTGTGCGAGACAAAGTGTGATGTCAACTCTTTGCCGGTAAAATCGTATATACATCATGTACATATATATATATATATATACGACACGAGCACTTCAAACAAAAAGTGAAATCGCAAGAGAAATCACTATGAATGAGAAAAAATATTGCGGTCGGCTTTTATTTTCTGTTTTTCACCCCCTCATCCTGCTTCTTCTTCTCAAGCTCGATGCACGTTGAATTAGCACACCCTGCTCGTGTCGTGAACTCTGACCACTGCTCGACCCCACTGCGCGCATTGTGCCTCGCGAATTCCTTCCTTTTCTTCTTTCATCCTCTCATCCAAGTATCAACGTATACTCTCGTTAACACACTTTTTCTACGTGTCTTGGGGTGCTTGAAGAAAAAAAAATGAAGTCAACAGCTTTGCGATCGATAGGCAACGGCGGCGAGTGCAAGGAGTCATTTCTTCCCTTTGTCTCCTTCCGTTTAATGGGGTTGACGTATTTTTTTCCAGACATTGTTCTCAATCTCTATTCTAATAGTACACGAAAAATAAAATAAATGGCACAAGAACTTTCCTTACTCTTCCACAGTATCAACTGATCTTTCAGGGTATCTACCGACCTGAAAAGTCATGAGAAGTCTTAAATGTCATGAAATTATACTCAACCCTGAAAAAGTCATGAAATGTAATGAAAAATTACCAGTATACCTGATTTTTTTTAAGATCTCTGCAGCGCTCATTATCATGGCCGATTTTTGTATTGATTTATCCAAAATAATTTCATATTTTCGCGGGTTTGCGACAATTTACGGTATTCGAAAAAAAAGGTAGTAGAAAAAGAGATGATTCGTTATCTCAACGTATTAGTTTTTCTTTGTTATTCGTGTAAAGCGACTAGATGATATTATTCGAAGTTCCTAAATGTATGTAATATTTTTTCCAAATGTTCCCAAAATATATTTCTTTACAGCAAACTTGAAATGATGTTTGTCTCACATTTTTTACTACACATGGAATTGTTTGGTGACTTTTCGTTTATTTTGTATACTTTTTATTGGTATACAACACACATCTGTTTCAAAGTCGCACTAGAGAATTATAAAGTATACTTTTATACCAGAAAGTCATACTAAAAGTCATGAGAGATCTCTCTTCCTTGCCTTAAAAATCCTTAAATGTCATGAAATTTCAGTTATGGTGAAAATTAAACACCCTGTTCTTCCTTTAACGTCGTAGATTGGAGGATCAGATTTACGTTTTGGATGCCAGATGTCGAATGAATTTATTTTTCTGAAAAAAAAAAGTAAATTCCAGTTCCTTCCATCAAATTGGATCATCGTGAACGATAATAAAAAAGAAAGCTCCACGAAATTCCTCATCCGCGCAACGATAAAAGCCGGAAGACAAAGTTTTCATTAGATCGACGATTCCTACCTCTACTATACTTAGCCATCTGGTAATTTTAGAAAGTCCTTCTTCTATTCTTCTATCTTTCTTTTGTCCTCGCGCAATCTGGATTGACATCTCGATACCATAAGGCACCCTCAAGGTGGATGGTGGCTAAGAAAACAAACAAAGAAGAAGAAAAAAAAAACTTTTCTCGTCGAGTGTCCAAAGGAAGTGCATTGTAGCGAAGGGCTCTCGGCGAAAAAGGATGAAGCCGAGAAAGACGAAGAAAAAAAAAAATGGTGTCGTGGAATTCAAAGACGAGTGGATGCAACGTAAAGAGGTGGTGGTGTGTGCAAGGGAGCAATAGGCGGGGAAAGGCAGCGGAGAGAAAGGGCCGAGAAAGAGATAAGGGTCCTCGTTTTATATTGAGCACATGCTCCTATCCACTCGACACACCGTTCTCTCATACGACCGTGACTTCCTTCTTTGATTCACTCCGAAAGCCCTCAGCGAAAAAAAAAAGAAGCAACCCTTAATAGATTTCGCACACGAGAAAATCCCTAAACCTAAAGCGCAGCGATGGTATAACATACGAAGTGACATCTTTTTACACTATTTTTTTTAACCTTTCATTCCACGGTAGACGTATTCAATGCTCGATGCGACCGTATTACATAACGCGGTTTTTTCGACTCGGGGGTAATTTCCACCTCGCATAGCCCGCATGAAATCTGGGAAATTTCTTCTGGCTTTTTCACATTCCTTTTTTTTTTATTATTTGCATTTTTTCTCGCCAGAATATACGGTTGGTTCGGGCTGGTGGTATATACCGCTCGCACGTTTCAGGCTCACTATTAATTCTGGTGGAAACGAGGGAAAATGCACACCATGTACGACCGAGAATGGCTTCTGCCCCAGCGTTGGATGCACCTTTACCCTTTCTTTTTTATATCGGACCCATCCAGAGTATAGTTAGCTTGAATAAGGATGAACAAAATTTGTCGGAATAACCACTCGCATCGATATATACCTGCATATTCCAATATCTACCTTCGTAGGCCCTTTTGAGCTTTTGCGAACCCATCCCTTTTCGCTCGTT
Organism: Ophion ventricosus; assembly: GCA_963932345.1. NCBI lineage: Eukaryota > Metazoa > Arthropoda > Insecta > Hymenoptera > Ichneumonidae > Ophion > Ophion ventricosus. The sequence continues at coordinate 14,703,746 of OZ010721.1, forward strand.
AGCTCAGAATTTTTACTCCGCTATTTCTAGTTCCTCAAAAACTTCCAGAGTAATGCTCTCAGTCAGTCAGTCTTTTTCTTTGGACTGCTGTATAGAATTTGCACGAGGGCACCGAGAAACCGTCGTAAACCTATACGGATACAAGCAGCTATGTTTTACTGTGTTTAGGCTGCAAAAATTGTGTGAGATAACGATTGACGCTAACCAAACTCATTTACATCGAGTATCTACTGAACAGCCTCCCTAACAATGCTAATTGTTCTTTTGGAAGGAAAATGGCGGAAAATCATCTGAAAGTTTAGGTTTGTGTTTGTTTGGGTTTCTATACATAAATTCTAGTTTTCACTAGGAAAGACTAGTTGTAACAAAGGCGTTCAGACATAACGGGTTTTTACTAGGTAAAACGATTTTGAGGTATTACCGGATGGATATTAAAATCGCCAAAATTCTTGAAAATTTCGAGGAATGGAAGTGCTTGATAGAATAATAATACTTGAATTATTTTAGAATTTTTCAATAAATAATTTAGTAGTTATAAACATATTAATTAAACACGGTCGCTTATGGGAAAACAGCTTCTGCAGACACTTATGGTTGCAAAACGAATGGAACTAAATCGCCGTAAATTCTGAAAATACAATATCATCAAGATTTAGTATCAAGCGATTGATTATGCTGAGTTTCAAGTAAATCGACTGAGTAATTGTCGAGAAACTAATTAAAGTAACGAGGAGTATCGCCTATTTTAACGATGAATTAAGGCCTTAGGCCACTCAAGAGGCAAAAAAGGCCATATTTTGTAATTTTTTTCAGCGTACCCATAAAATTAATTTGGAATTACAAAATAGGGGTTTTATTATACACGTAATTGACTATACAAAATTATTTTTTCACAACGATACATGTCAAAATGGCGACTGTGCAGCATTTTTCCGATGACGCCTTTATTTCTGGAAGGTCAACGGCCGGACCAACACCTCCTATCATTTTCGAGTTATGATGAGACACTAAAGTTTTTTTCGATTATATATAAGAATAGCTATAGAAGTACGTAGGATTTTTTTGATATATTGTTTTTTGTTAAAATGGCGCATTTCTAAAACTAAAAGTATAAAATGTCATGAGAAAATTGTTAGAAAATTGTTTATAAAAAGGAACTATGCAATGTAATAAAAAAAATCCTACGTAGTGCCTCAAAAAATGTAATTCTAAATATACAGTTAAAATTTCAAGTGAATCGGTTGAAATTTGTTTGAATTGTGAGTCCGGCCGACTTGAAAAATGTAGTTTTGAGATTAACGCGTTTAAAGTTAGTAGACAGTCACAGCATGAATCAAGAGGGGTTGCGTTAGAATTCGAAAATCGATTACTTAGAGATTTTTCACACCCATAATCTTTTGGAATATAATTTTATAGGTACTAAGGTACATTTTGAACAAAAAAAAAAATAATTTTTGGAAAATCTTAGAGTGGCCGAAGGCCTTAATAGCAATCATTGGAAAACTCAATATATACTGAATTTTAGAATAATTGTTGATAATAATAAGATGATCTAAACGTATTAACTAAATTAAAAAATTGAGAATTTTTTTTATTCGACAGTTAAAACAGATGTACAGTCATTGACAAAACCTCAGTCAAGCATACGCCAATATCGTCAAATTTGACTTCAATTATTATTAAAAGTGGAAAAGTAACATTTCTAAGTGTTGTTTTATTATTAAATTAGCTATTTGTGAGGCTAAACATTTACGACATGATCTAGACTTGTGAATCCACGTTACGCACATTTTGGACTAACTTTTTGCCCGACGGCCCATCCAGTAATACCTTAAATTGAAAACGGGTATTCCTCTATTACCTATATATATATATATATATATATATAAGTATCAAGTTTCAACTTGAGCACTGCAGAACGAAGTTCATGCAGTGATTAAGACCGCTCGCCTCAGGAACTGTCTCAAACCTTTTCAACAGACCTTTTCCATCTTCACGTTGGCTTTTTTTCCCTTTTTTTGGCGACCCAGTCGCCGCTTCAAGTTCGTTAGGATCGTTTTTCACCCTCGAGACACTTTCACGGGTTCACCGATGAGCCCTTATTCAGTAATTCCTTCGTAAAGTGGGCTGTGTTTATTCCACTGTTACAGTATGTCTGTACACTCGACGAAGAAATATTTCATGAAATTTAACAACCGCAAACACAAGACCCGACAGGACACTTGGCTGTTTGGATTGTTGAAATATTTATTCAAAATTCATAAGAAACATATTTGCCTTGGATGCATTTCCACGTGCACCATTCTCGTCTATCAAAAATACCTCAATCAACAATTCAATTTTTTTTCTCGCTTATGTATGTGTGTACCTTTAGCGTATAAAGAGGATATTTACAAAATTATAGTTTCGAGATGACAAGGTTTCGCGATTCCCTTACACGGTTGGCTCGGCACTTGACTCCTTGGGGGGTCTCTCGACAATCCAATCTCCCCTTGAGGTCTTTTAGGGATTCAGACACGGAGGTTCATCTTCATACTCTACCTACTTTAACATATACTCAATTGAGTATTTGGAAAGTAAAAAACTCTTCTCGTTATTACATCCAACAAATTTGCATTGCTTCCTCGGTTTGGGATATGGTGCGATTAGAATAGTACTAAAACTAGGAACATTAATACGTACCAGTAAAATGGTAATCAGGGAGTTTGAAAGTTTCGCGAATAACTGTGATATCCACGCGAGGGTTCAGTGACAGCAGAGGTCGTGGCAAACGACTAAAGCCAGCTGTGCCAACCTCGTTAATTCTCGCGCAGTTCTATAAATTTTGCTTTATAATGAGCCACGCAGCAAAGTAATCGTTAGATGTAACATTAGTACGGTAATCGGTTGAAATCATTTCGTAAAAGTTTCACGGATATTTCGTTCTATTCATGAGAATTAATATTCGGAAAATACGTCCGGGAAATATTGAATTTGTGTCTACAAAAGTTTTATTTTGATACAATTTTCGAGAAACGAAATGTTATTTTTACTAAATACGAACGATTGGTTTTTTTTATTGATAATGTTGAATTTTACATCGTTGGGGAGCAATAAAAGTACTTTTTTTTTTCGATGGCCCAATTTTTTCTGTCAATTCGATCTGCGTAAATGAATCAATAATCGATAATTACAAAAATAGAAATAAAAAATGATTTTTGACTTTCTCCCTAGTAGAATTCGCGTTCTAATTGCAATAAGACATAATTGTCTTTGTTCAGTGTGCGTGAATTTGATTTGATTTTAAAATGGTTTGGATTAAAATTTATTTTTCAAAAAGCTTTTTTTTTTCAAATAAGACCTTTGTGTAGTTTTAGCAATAATCTGACTTTAAAAAATATATGGACGCTGTACAAAACACCCTGTATACGAACGATAATGAAAAAGAGAGAAAGGAGCATAAATATCCTTTTTTCTCTTTTTCTTTTTTCCATCTATATCTTTCGTTCTCTCGCTCTCTCGCCGCTCTTGGCCCTCGCCTGGAGGAGTTACGGACAGTTATGCCCAGACAGTTTTGAGCTCACAACTTTGATTTGTTCGTAAACCCGGCGGTTAGTTGGAAGAGCGTTCAGGTGTGGTGTTGAGCCTCGAATGAAGAGCTTTCGGGTACGAGATATGTATATGGGTCACAGAGTTAGACACCCCTGAAGGGCCAGACGAGCCCTTAGCGATACCGACGGATACTGGAAGTCCCATGGTCTCGCCAAGAAAGTTCTCTCTGCTATGCCCTGGAGATTGATCCGTGTTGCGTTAGCCATACGCGAGAATACGTTGGTGATTTAATCTTACACCCGTTGAATTAAGCCTCGGGATAATCGAAATTCTTGACGTACGAGAAGAAAGAGAGAGAGAGAGAGTGAGAAGAGGGCAACCACCAGCTCGTGTTACTTCGTGTTAAATTCCGTCATTAGTCCCTACGGCAGCGATTCAAGGGATCACACAGATATGACACAAACATTAATCTACTATTGCCAATAAACAATCACGTATAAAAAGACAGTTTGAATATTTTTGGAAATAAATGACAATTTGCAAAATTTAAAAGAAAACTCGCCTTTCTCAAATTTCATGCAAAACACAATTGAAGTAATAAAGACATGGAATGTTTAATAAAATGTTTAATTTACTCACTCGACAAGTGGTGGGTGCACGTAGGAAAGAGTGACTTTGGACAACACTCTGGGGGGACTTTCAGCATCTAGAAATAGTGCAGTCATAAGTGTGGGGTAAAAAAAATGCAAGGATATATGATAAAAAATTGATAATTTTTATATTTATAATTTCAAGGTACGTTGTATCCATTCTTCAATTTGATTAATTTCAACGTGGCAACGAGCCAAAGCGAGGGAACTCGTGTCCATTATTTGTTCACTATTTTCGAGCTATTCGCGCAATAAACAAAAAGGCTTAGGGGTCCGGAGATCAGGCAGCCTGCTTTGGGGAGCTCGCAATAGAATAATCAAACGCGTCCCGGCAATCAATTGATACGTTTTTCTTATTTGCCTCGGGTTACAAGGGCACCCGCACATTTCTGCATTGTGGACTCCTCTTTGTGATTTTTTTTAACGAAATGCAGATCATGTGTCAAATATAAAGTGCGCAGCATCTGTAATAAACTCAGCTGTTGACAGGCGGAAAAAAAATAATTTGCGTAAATTCTTCTCATGCATCATACCATCGAATGAATGGGGCAAACATTGAACTTTAATAGACAATGACAAATCGTTAATCGTTCTTAATTACTGCCGTATGCAATCACGATCATCAGAACTCAGATAGGGAGAGTAATTGGTATGAGGGAAAGTTTGGAAAAGCAATAATAACGACGAGCAATAATCGATAAATAATTACGCGGTAATGATTACGAGAACTGTTCGAAGAAGCAATGATTTCAAGGTTTATTAGAAAAATATTCTCTATTCGGTAGATTTAATATCTGCTAATTGCTTTCGTGCACGAATCATTTATGGATTTTCACTTATCGATAGGTTTAAGGAAGACTACCAGTCGAGAGCCCGGAAAAAAGGTAAACGTCGTCAAGTTTTTACGGATACCAAGTTGATGGAATGAAAATTCCCATTAGTGGCTTTCATTCTACATATCTTTGAGTATCTTTACAATTTTTTTGACAAAATTTCTTAACAAAGTGGCGACGCTGAAGCCCGAAAAGCATCACTTTTTGATAAAATGGTGCATATTTGAAAGAAAAAAAAATATTATTCTCGGTAAATAAAAGTGCCGAAAATAATTATTTTCGGAGAAAGTTTTCAACAAATAAAAAATCCCCTAGGTACTTTGATGTAAAATATTGTCATAAGGTTCGAAAAAAATCAGTGATGGTCAAGTCCATCAGTGAAAAATTGGCAATGTAATATTGCTGGTCACACACGACCAAAAAAACGATTTAATTTAAATTGGATATATTTCAAACAAATAGGTTTTTTTCCTTGCTTCGCGGCCTACTACGACCCTATTTGTTTCATATATATTTTTTTATTTGTTCAAGCTATTCTTTTTAAATATTAAATATATTCAAATTAAATAAATAAAGATTAGATTGAAATTAAATAAATAAAGATAAAACACGATATATTGCACGAATACGAAAAAGGAATATAGGTTCATGCCATAAAAGTGCGGTGGAAAAAAGTGAAATTATTTTTTTTTTTCACCAACAAGGCTGTTATTTGGAAAAAAAAGAAAGGTATCGTCGTACCTTTTATTAACAGACGCGCCTATTTATGTATAGAAGGACTAACCATTTTCCTCAACTGCAGAATGTTACAATAGTCTTCTAATGAATACAAAACCATGAGATTTTTGACGGAATGAATAGTGTACCATTTATCCGTCTGTCTCTTTTGTCTTATACTACCAGATGAAACCAAATCACAGATTTATTAGAAATAAATAAAATACTTACTTATTAAACGATATTAAATAGATATTGATTTTACGAAAAATCTAGTTAATTCAAATTTTAAAAAATCAAATGGACCCATCTAGTTAATATCAAAAGAATTTTTCTGTCAGTGCAGGACACTAGCGGGCAAAGGTGATTCGCTTCATCCAGCTTCAGCGCCGTCATTTCGTTACAAAATCTTGTGAAAAATTTTACTAAGATACTTGAAGATATGTAGAATAGTGGACAGTAAACGGAATTCTTCATTCTACCAACTGAGTATCCATAAAAAATTGTCAACCTTCACCTTTATTTCCGTCTCTAGACAGGTAGTCACCCTTAATACTTTTGAAGAAGTTGAGAAGGAAGAAGTTGCGAATCTTACGCGACTCTACACTCTCTCATTTCGTGCTCGCTTTGATATACCTCTTGAAATTCGCACGTACATGTACATATTCACCTATATGCGTACATCTACGAATACACTTATACATTTAATCAAAGATCTATAAGTCCTATGGGGCCTTACATCCATGGTATATTCCCAAACTCGTCTCGTTCTCTGTCTCGGATTACCAGCGTTCAATCCTAAGGCTTCGTCGTGGCAACTCCATTAGGTGCACATGGCTTCCGAGACTCGAATACATATCCTTTTTGCCTCTCTCGACACAAATCCCACTATTTTCACCGTTTCTTCTTCACCCGACCGTCCCTCCACTGCTCCCCTCTAATGCCCGATACTATACAGACCGGGAAGCTGATTCTTCCGCGTCATTGAGTTGCAAATCTTAACGATTGCCAGCTGCCGAAGAGCGAATATTATTGTAGGAAATTTCTCAGTTGAAAGGTGATGTACTCAATGGCGATCAAAGAGTTTACCATTAAGCCAGTAGTCTCGCTAAGGCGTTTTTCTGTAAATTTTTTTATTTATTTTCAGTACCCATTCAGGACACTATTAAGTGATTACCTGCAAAATTTCACAAGGATTCACCATTGTGTATTCGAGATATTGGCAATCAAAGATTGCACGGTTTTACACGTGTTCTTATGGGGAGCCGGGGAAAATTTCACTTTCACGCAATAACTTCGAAACTTTTCTACAGATTTTTTTAATTCTCAATTACAGAGGAATGTATGAAGAAGTGGGTAAAAAAAAATCATGAATTTTGACCGTCTAGTATCAGAGATATAGCGATTTAAATTAAGCAATGTCTAGCGACGCCTAACGTCACGAAGCGACTGGAGCAGACTAGAACTAGATTTCAGTAGTATGTGCATATCCGTATACGCAGAGCATCAACATATTAGTAGCCGAAATGGATAGTCTGATACAAAAGTGAGGGTTAGGTAAACATTATATTAGGCGTTTTCATCATTACTTTATAAGTTTTTACATACCGTTAAGATGTACAATCTACATTATAAGAATATTTCGCAATATTTCGAAGCTTTCATCGATTGAGCGCAGAATAAACTTTTCAACATGACTGCGGTGAGATGACTACCTTAAGGCCCTAGGCCACTGTAGGATTTTCCAAAAATCGTTTTTTTTTGTTAACAATGTACCTTAGTACCTATAAAATTATATTCCAAAATATTATGGGTGTGAAAAATCTCTAAGTACTCGATTTTCGAATTCTGGCGCAACCCCCGCTTGATTCATGTCGTGACTTTCTACTAACTTTAAACGCGTTTATCTCAAAACTACATTTTTCAAGTCGGCCGGACTCATAACTCAAACAAATTACAATCGATACACTTGAAATTTCAACTGTATATTTAGAATTACATTTTCTGAGGCACTACGTAGGATTTTTTAAATTATATTGCATAGTTCCTTTTTTATAAACAATTGTCTGACGATTTTCTCATGGAATTTTATACTTTTTGTTTTAGAAATGCGCCATTTTGACAAAAAACAATATATCAAAAAAATCCTACGTACTTCTATAGCTATTCTTATATATAATCGAAAAAACTTTAGTGTCTCATCATAACTCAAAAATTATAGGAGCTGTTGGTCCGACCGTTGACCTTTCAGAAATAAAGGTATCATCGGAAAAATGCTGCACAGTCACCATTTTGGCATGTATCGCTGTGAAAAAATAATTTTGTATAGTCAATTACGTGTATATTAAAACCCCTATTTTGTAATTCCGATTTATTTTATGGTTTCGCTGAAAAAAAAACAAAATATGCCCTTTTTGGCCTCTAGAGTGACTTAACGCCTTAAGGACGTTTTTGCATATCAGACAAGAAACTCGTAGCATTCGCGTCTAGAATAATCTGCAAGATGATTATGGACAGATGTATTTCTCGAATGATCATAATGATGAAGCTTGTATTGTTCGAATTAAATGCAATTTTTTTCAATCTCCGAAATTCGTTTTAGCCCATTTGAGTTAGAAAAATCGTTTGAACGTATTTCAGGATCGTCATTAGAAATCTCCGTGAGTAATCTGGGAACATTTTTTTCGGATGGTTGTAAGAATAAATTTAATACACTCCGTGGTATTCGGAGAACAATTTTCTACGGTGTAAATGGTCACCATGATGATGTGGTCGGATACGATTGATATAGACAGATATGCAATTCAAATTGATACAGATCAGTCGCCGTTAAAAATTGAACGAGATTGCTGTTCTGGGTCTGTAGACACTCGACGATCTTATTTTTTTTTCGAGCTCGAGCCAAAAAGGAGCAACGTGCCGGTGAAGTAGTTCAAAGTGGGACAGACAGATAGGTCTATCAAATATGGACTTTTAGCTCGTTCAAGGATCAAGAACCTCCTTCTCTCCTCTCTGCCTCTATGTCTCTCTTTCGTTCCGATCTATTTTCTCTCCCTGGTTGCATTTCCCGTGCGCTCTCCGACTCGAAGCCCTAAAACACGGGATGACATTCACCATTGGGCTCCATGCCATGTCTGAAAATCCCACAACAGTGAAATATTTGTTTCCAGACCTGTAGTATGAGAAATTACATTGCAACATTTGATATTTTGTTTTTTGTTATCGACAACCTATCAACACTCTCTTATTTGCCCGAAATTGAAGATACTTGGTTAATTAGACGGCGCACTTACTCGCCTCAATATGTTACATTTCACGAATACTTTGTCCATTTTCATCTTCCATCGTTGTCGAATATTGCGATATTCAATAAAGTTGTAGTTTGCCTTGAGAATCAACGAAGGTTTGTTGCTGTTTATTTCTTTATTTTTATTATAATCCAAATTTCGTTGAAATTAGAGTTTTTGGAACTCTAATAAAGATACGAAAAACGATACGCGTAATTTTCGTACCCAAAATCGGCGAAATTTTTTAAAATTAATTGAAGAAAATTAACTTAATGGATTTGCTGTTTACCATTTTTATAAGAATTTCTCTCATTTAAGTTAGAACTGTTTCACGATGCTTTTCACGTAACTCGATGGTGAAGGTTTTCCTACGAGTTTTTATGGACAATGCTCGGTCAATCCAAAAGTTTTTCATCCCTCGAATGACCCCGTACGGACGTTCGAGAGCCGACGAATGACTTTTTTTCTCACGAACTCCTTCCCTCGAAACGTCGATCGGGAAGAATCCCTGGAGATCATCCGGTCTTAACACACTTTATATTGTAAAGTTGTGACGTAATTTGGAGTAGCTTAAAAATAAAAGAATTTTTTTTCTTCTTCTTTATTTCCAACGTTGCTCCGTATGCCCTTGCGTGCTTTTACGATCCTATTTCTTTTACGTTTGCGCGACACTTGTCACTTCACTATTTCCACTTTCATCACTTTTTCCCAATTCGCAACCGTATCGTATTTGCACGAGGGCCCAGGGAAGCTGTGGGAAATTTTATCATCGCAACTCAATTCACGACTGCAAAGTCAACGGTCCGAGAACCCGCGTTCTACTTGGCAAAATTAACCAATTTTCTTTTTACCGCACTTTATATGAACCGATAAAAGAAATTCTAAAATGACGTTGTAAGAGTTCGTTCCAAAAACACCGCGAATACGATGGCCCTATTTCCCATTCGCATTAGAGAGCGAAATGGACGTCGTTAGTAGAAAGTGCAGTGATCCAAGTAGAACAAGGGCGCAGTGGTCAGACAGGAACACCTGGTCCATTTTCATAGAGCATTGTAATCCTGCTCGCGTCCTTTAATTAATGAGACTCGTTAATCCGGATTAGCGAGATAATAGGTGTATTTACGAGGTTCGCGGGAGAGTGGACAGTGGTGATCGAGGGCCTCTCGTCCCTTCAGGCTCGTCCCTATTTCACTGAATCAGTAAGGCATAGCTCAATTTCTCTCGACGCGCCAATGACATCCGGAATGAATGATTGAATTATCCATTGAACCCGAAATTCAACCGACAATACTTCAAGATTGGACAATACATTATCACTCGTTCTTCAACTCGTATCTCCAAGTTTCGAAATGAAAAAAAAAATGGTACATCGCTCAATTGTAAAGTTGCAAAAATAATATTTCTGATATTTGAATGGACCAAAGCCTTCGAATTGCGGTCACGTATATTTTCTCTCTGAATAAAGTTAGAGAGAAAATACAGGAAGTTTTTAAGCGGTTACGTGGGTTTATTTAAATATAATATATAAATTATTTTATTCAAAATGTTAAGCATATAAAAGAGCAACATTTCAACAATATTTAAAAAAAAATTCATCCAAAAATTTGGGAAATTCAGCTGGTGGGATCTGGTTTCTGGAGACCCCTCAAAAAAAAAGTGTACTCGTGGTGGTCAGGATAACTCATCATAGCTTTATCTGATATTAAAAAACCAAATTTTTTCTGTTAGTAGATAAGTATATCTCGTGATTGAACGAAGGATATTTTCAAAAATTGAATTTTTGACAGAGTTGTATGCAAAATATTGGAGTACAAATTAATTCGGTCCGTTTTTTTTGTGGTAAAAAATCCATTTATTTCAAAATAAAAGATATGAATAGATTAATCAAAGTATTGTCCATCGCTGGCTACTACTTTTTCCCACCTCTCAGGTAATTTTCGAATTCCATCTCGAAACAAAGTCTCGTCTTTTGAGGCGATCCAAGTTTTGAGCCAATTTTCGATTTCTGCGAAAGAAGTGAACCGGTAACCTGCTAAGTCCTGCTGCATCCGTCGGAACAACCAGTAATCAGAAGGAGCAATGTCCGAAGAATACGGCGGGTGCGGTAAAATATCCCATTTGAGCGTTTGCAAATATTTTTTTAACGACTTTTGCGACATGAGGCCGAGCGTTGTCATGCAGAAGAATAATTTTGCTCATGTCTTTGCTCGTATTCCGGCCGTTTTTCTCGTAATGCACGGCTCAAGCGAATCAATTGTCCATCAATATTCCATTACGATCGCTCGTAATGGAATATCGAGTAATGCCTCCAATTGATTGTCTTCGAATTTTTTTGGCTGTCCAGGGCAAGGCTTGTCTTCAACGCTGAAATCACCGTTCTTAAAGCGTCGAAACCATTCCCTACATGATTTATCAGTTGGAGCATCATCACCATAAACTTCAACAAGCATTCGATGCGCTTCAGCTGCACTTTTCTTCCAATTAAAGCAGAAAAGTAAAACTTCCCGCAAATGCTGCTTAGTTGACACAAAATTTGACATATTCAACACAGTAAAAAACAAGGTTTTTAATGGAACTCAAAGCGATATAAACTGAATGTTATTGACAGATGTCTAACCTCTCTGAAACCACCGAAATCAGCTGTCACTATGAAACATTCATAACAGCCAGAGCCATCTCTTGAAAACGGATCGAATTAATTTGTACTCCCAATAGTAAAATTTTTGGTACAATTTACATTACGTATAGCCTTGTAAAATTAGTTGTAATCGAAAAAAAAACCTTCGTTCAATCACTAGTCAATGCTATTTTGAGGAAGTGTGCAAAATTTCAATAAGATCGGTGCATTAGTTTTTGAGAAATCGTGTCCACCGACTTCGAAAATAGTGTTTTGAGAAAAATTCGTATACCTGCGTCGCTCCCGGCCGATCTTTCCCAACGAGGAGAATTCCCAAAGGCTCTCTCTCCTAGACTTTTACTCCGATTGACTTATAACTTTGGAAGAATATTCTAGACATATTGTACTATTAGATAAAAAATCTTAAAAATGGATTTTTTGAAATTTTTAAACCCAAGTAACCCCTCAAATAAAATTTGAATCTTCGGAAAAATATAAAAATTATATTATTCTCCGGTTTACAATGCACAGAAAGAAAAAAAAATATAGATGTATAACTATAAATATTTTATATCATAAGATTGGGAAAAGATTCATATTATGGAAAATAATAATAAACATATTAATGATGTATAAAAGAAAAGAAAAAATCAATAATGTATTATCTGCGCCTCGAGGGACGATTAAAAAATATCTCACGAGCGTAAAACTCAAGCTTTCAAATTTTCCAGGAAAAAAAAATTATGAAACTTCCGTCCACCATATTTTTCTGTCCCTTCAGCGTCCACGACTTCGCCCCCTCTCGTCGCCACTATGTTTCATACGTCATTGGCAAAGGTCTGCGAGAAAAAAAATCACAATCTCATCGTGAGTGTCGAAAAAAATAGTCGCATCCCTGAAAAGCCCTCGAGTGTATTTAATCGAGCGTAAAAACGGAGTAAAAATATTTTGTCACGTCTGGGAAAAATAGCATTCGCTTTTTGGACGATGGGCACCCAAAAATGGCATAAACGAGAATCGAATCTCAGCCATCAATAAAAAAAAAACATCCAAACTTACGTAATTACTTTCCTCTCAAGTTTCCCCACATCATCAAAAACTTGACCTCAGCAAAAACATTCCCAGGCGAATTGGAAGCCGAAGCCCAAAAGGGTATACGAATGAACATTGGAAAAATTAGCCACCATCGCAGAAAAATCGTGATTCAGCACGTTTCACGCTCAACCAACTAAGCACAAATTGAATATTAGTTCCAGAAGATTAACCCAAAAATAATAACAATGTAAAAACTATACTCGGAGGAAGAGTTCTTTTTGGAAAAAAAAAAAGACAGCGAAGCATACACATATTCGCGTGAATTCGTAAAATCCTTGTGAAAATGGACTTGTGAGCCTCGAGGGCCCAAAGATCATCCTTCTCGATTCTTCATCTTCTCGAGTCAACCTACAGGAAGATTCGCCCGTTCGTGCATTCGATCCAGTTACCGTTCGCGTTTTACGACTCTTGTCCTTATACTCTTCCTTTTCTGGACGTTGCTTTCGTGCGGCTCCCTTGTAAGAATATCCGAGCTTATCATGTGTGAGGTCACAGGTGTAATGTTACCCCAGGGAGCAAGGTGAAGGGTCGATATTACCACAAACACGATATATCCCTTATTCCTCACAATTTTCGATCTTTCGAGACGATGGTTCTTCGCCGCGAGCTATCTCTCCAATGTGTACGTGTGTATGTGTATATAGAAAAATATTGAACAAAAAAGTGTTCTTTTGGGGCATTGGCCTTCGAGAACGATCCTTATAGTAAGTCTATTTCTTGAAACTCAACTTCATGTAAACCTGAGAGTCTTCAAAACAACCTTTAGATAAATGGTAAGCATATATATATTTAGGGGTTTCTTAGAATCGTCCGTAAAATTAACGATATTTTTTTTAACAAAATTGAAGGATCGTCTTGTAAACATTGCAAAGATATAAAGGGTTCAAAATATTCTTATACAAGTGTGTGAAATGTAAAAGTTTGTATGGTAAATTGTATTCCTTGCGTGTATCAACTTGAAACTTGATATGAATATTCTTCAAAACAAATAATAAAACGCATATTATTTTAGGTCTTTTTTTAAACAACCCCTAATTAGGGGTGCAGCGGTGTGTTGAAGTTTGTATGGGAAAATCGAATTCCTTGCTTTTATTTCAATGAAACTTAAAAGATATGTTCCCCAAGGCCTTAGGCGACTCTAGGATTTTCCAAAAATCGATTTTTGCGGTAATTAAATCATCTAATTTTTTTACCGAAAATAGGTGAAAAAAAATATTTCAAAAAAAAAAATCTGAAAAAATTTGCACGACCTCAACGAAAACCGATTCAACTTTTTACTATCTTGATATTTTCCTTGAATCCTTGTTGTTTTCGCGTTACACGTTATTTTCCAAATCTTCTGTTTGTTCAATCAAAATATCTTTAGAAAAAAAAATCGTACGAAGCTTTAAAAAAAAAACTGAAGCTCGAGCTTCCCCCTTTATGTTTCCGGTCAAAGAAAGGCATTAAAATTTTTTTGTCTATAAACGGGGTCCACCAGTAAAGGAACAAAAAAAAGCGAAAAATGGTCGTTTTCGAAAAAGGATACTAGTCGTAAAAAAAAATAGTAAAAATTTTCAAAAAAAAACGGAATGAAGGTGAATTCCTCCCCTTCAAAATGCCGTTTATTAAATTCATTTATGTCAACTATCGGCGAAAGGGCATAAAAAATCGTTCCGGAACTTTATTGAATTTTTATCCGGAAACTTTTCGCCGGTAGTGTATATAGATGGACATTTATTATACATATATATTAACGTGGAGAAAAAGCATATACATTTTATCACCTATAAAACCACGAAAATGCTGAAACGTTGTTTTAGCCTGTCGAAACTGCATCTGCCCATCCGCCCAAACACGTATTTTCCCTAAAAAATTTACGAAACATTATTCCTCCATATTTACGGCAAATCTTTTTTGCCTATTAAAAAAAAATCTTCGAAAAAATAAAAAAGCGATGGCTCTTTTAGCTTGCAGCTCAGTTGCTGCTCAACTCACAAAAGTTACCATCAGAAAGTTTGTTAAAACGAAATCTCTCTACGTTGAAAATTTAATTGACCACCGAGAAGCCATATGCCCGAATAGGTGCATCATATTTTTCAAATGATATAGTCTATTCAAATTGTAATGTTATTCCATATCGGTATCCCGTGAGAGTCAATGCAGCTGAGCAATGTCGAATGTGTATGCGCACAGTATACAATGGGAGATTTCACTAATTGTTTCCTGGATCAATTATACAACCAACACGGTCAGATTAGGGCTTGGTACAATTGGCAGCATCGTGTGGCACATTGCCAATACTCGAAGACTTGGATGCACACGCATGTGTGTAGATATGGGCGTGCATATAGATCGAGCCCGGCTCACAGCCTCTGTACGGTATATTACACGCTTCATACCCTTACGAGCACTGTATCCTCTTGCACGATCTTAGTTACACGTAGTCATAAGCAGCCAGCTCATGTCATTATTCTCGGCTCAACGTTGATAGATGGCGCTACGACAAGATCGCGCAAGCGGACACGAAATTTAGATCCAAAACGTGATGTCCCCGATGCGAACGCAGCACTTCCGGGATTTAGTGCACATTGCGCGTGTAACGGGACGAGCGATTGCCCATAACGTTTTCACGTGTCGTATGTGTAGGAAGGCTGATGCTCATTCAGAGTCGACGAAAAAGAAAACGGATGGGTGACATTTTTTTTTTTTAATGGCCATCGAGATACCTGTGCGTCAAGATATGTATATATCATGATATATTTTTCACGAGCTTGAGGAATTACTTGATGATGCTTTGACATAAAATTAGTAACGTAAAATTAATGCACACACCTAATAGATTTTGCGTAGTTTCTGATTTAAAAAAATTAAAAAAATGGAAAAATAGAAATAAAGAAATTGTGGTTACCGAATGCTTCAATGGGAATTCTGTAGTTAACGACAGCGATTAGTCTGCGAGTATAGTACTCACTCGGAAGCAGAATAGTAACGCCGTGAACTGTCGGAACGTACATTGCATTTGGTAGAGAATGCATCGTTCGAGAATGAAGCATTTGCAATTTTATAGCCGATCGTGAAATTATAGCAACAAATTTTCTATGTTTAAAAACACTTTAGAAGTTATGTTTGTGGGGGAAATTTTTCTTCTAGTCAGTCCATGTGAGTGAAAACTGGTCCTGCCTCCATATTTTACAGATTTACAAAGCATAGAATCACGTGATTTTATGCGAATGTAAAGTTATACATTATTATGCAACGATTTTTGCGAACATTTTTATGGCCACACTCTAATGGCAAGCTATTGCTGTGCTCTTTTTTTTTTTTTGCTGTGCGACTAAAAATATGATGGAGTTTTTACAGTTGGAGTGCAATAACATTTTTCTTTTTACTATCTATTTTTTGTAGCGGGCTTAGAAAATCAGTGGAACGTTTTTTAGGATACAGAGATTATTCTTATAAAAATCGGCAAAAAAAAATTATTCTGCATAATAATAAATAGGAAGAGAGGAAAAGAATGTCGTTGGGTTTCAACGAGGTATACTTCAACCCAGCACGAGAGTGAAGTTTCCGTAGAAAAAGAAGAAGCCGCGAAAAATTGAATTTGCAAGACGCCGAGTACTTATTTTCCACTCTCGTTGAAAAAATTGCAAATTAATTTTCAAAAACGCAACAGCAAATTTGAAAAAGAAATGAATATCACTCGTCTGCGTTCAGAAAAAATAGGATGAGCGTGTGTGCTTTAGAAACGTTTGGCCTCGTATATCCTTGGATATATTCACTCTTCTCCAGCCTCGAGTGACAGCTACGTCTCTCCGGTACCTTTTCAATCTACGCGACGTGAAAACCGGAAATAGACGTTTATCCCGTTTTCCGAAGAAAATGTCATCTCCTCGCCGTCGGAAAAACTTGCGAGAACGAAGCGGAGGAAAAATACTTCTTTTCCTTCATTTTTATTCTCTCGCTCGTGGCATCCCTCTTCTATATGAGTTCTAAATCTCATCTCTCCTCGATTAAGAATTATCCGGTGAAGAAAAAACACAATTTACGGCCTGCCGGTTGTTCCATCCGGGGATTGGTTCGATTTAAATAATAAATTGAGAAACAAAAAATTGCCCAGCCTCTTTATACTTTTGTAGCTTTTTATAAATAATGCGTAAAGTTTTTCTTTTCTTCTACTTGTAAATTCCACGTCATTTGCTCGTAATATTGCAATAAAAATATTGCTTCACTTTGTTTACGTTTCAGTGCTAAACGACAGTAGCATTCGAATAATTTTCGTATTGTTTTCTTTGTTTATATTTATTACAGGCACAATGAGTCCTGCGGCGACGATGAAGGACGGTCTAGTCCCCAGATTCGTCGTGGCCGCATCCCACACGGCTCTATCGGGCGACCTCGCCGTTCTCATTCTCGAATTACCGCCCCTAGAACGACGAGTCAAGACATCATCCCGAGAACCGAACGTCGGGAGCACAATTACGACTACGTCGACAATTTCCTCGAGCACGGTCACGGATGACATTGATTTTGCAATGGAAGAAGACGACGAGGACGAGAATGATCCAACGAGGAGCCCGAACTCGCAATCCGATTCGCTCGTTTTGAGGTACGATCCAAGTGCCAAACGCGCAAGCAATCGATACTTTACACATAGTTTTTCGGAAAAACCGATAATTATAACGATTAAAATCACGACAGAAAAAAAATACAAATCACATTAACAGAGCTATATTATCAACGTTCGCAAACGAAGTATTCATTGTACCGGACACTGGCGGGAAGCAAAATACTGGAATAAAAAAAAAACCGATGACAGTAGTCGCAAGTTTGCATGGATCTTAACTCAAGAACTCATGTACCATTTTTCTACCTTTTAACCTATGACTGGGGCAGATACCCACCCCACAAGTTTCTTGTAGGCACAATCGCTCCATTGAGCAACAAAGAGAAACATCAGTACAGGAATCTCTTCATGTTTCGATGAGGAATGGTGTAAGGCAAATCTATGTTTATTGAAATTTATTTAGTGAAAAACCCGTTTAAACACCGACATAGGCCAAAAATCAGCGAAAATCACATTTTTCAAACAAAAAATTCGTTTTTTTCCCTGATTAACAGATCCTCAAATGTCACACGGCGTTTTAAGAAAGAAAAAAGAAAAGCGTTTTAAAAAAGAAAAAAGAAACGCAACAAAAAAAATAGTATATAATTAATACTAATGATAAAAATGAAAATAGAAAGGATATTTAAAAATTGTACATTCAACTCATTTTACTATCGCGCAAATGCAACAATGCACCGTTTTGTACTCCTCGGAAACGTCCCTTTGGCATCGTTGTCAGAGACCCTGAACCTTGCGATTGCTCTTGAACAGAATGCATTTATCGTCGCTTTTTTTGGCCGAACCCTTGGTGCTGTTGGTTTTTCTTCTTGCAAAATGGTACTAATGGAAACTTGCGAGTCCAGCCGGAGATTTGGAATGAGTAGCCTTGCTCGCGAATGCGACTCGATGAGAGAGTTGCCGAGACTTTTTATGAAGATCCTGCGATTCATATTTTCAAGATCCGCGTTGAAATTGTAGCGGATCGTCGCGTTATTTCTTTTTTCTTCAAATCAAATATAAAATATATGTCTTTAGATAATGTAAGAGACCATTTGCGCTCAAATTACGTAATAATACGTAAAATATATTGATTTTGGTAAAAAAAAATAGTAAAATTCACTTACCGCCACGAAACACCATTGGCAACTTTAGACTGGGGTAGATATCCACCCCGGACGCCCTTGAGAACCGTTTTGCCTGACAGCTAGCGAATAACTAATGCGATTATCGGCTTGCCCTCACAGCCAGGTAGCAAAACTGAATTGTCATAACGTTCCCCAGTTGACAATGTCGATTTATACCTTAGAAGCGCAATTTGAAAGTCGACTGGGGTATTTTTCTACCCCGTACATGAGTTCTAAAGTTAATTTCCAAACAATCACTTAATTTCCAACTGTTATCGTAATTTCGTAAAAAGTTATTCAATATTTACGGTGATTGGTGAACTTTTTTATTCCACCTGTTACAGAGTCATGCATCTCGACGGTTTCACATCCGAGCTCGTGGGTGAAGTGCCAATCACGCGCACAACGAATTACACCGGCAACATTTCGCTCACTGTGCCCTGTGGCTTTTTCTCACGCGGTGGAGTTTATTCTCTGCAGTTGCAAGAAGAATCCTCCTCGCCCACGAACCGTTTTACCTATATTCCGGATCTTTCGGGGTTCGAGGTAACGCAAATATGCTTATCAAAATTTCGACGGTACGATAGTCGTTGGTGATGTTTCGTTATTTATTTATTTTATTTTTTTCGTTTCTCAGATGAGAACAACCCTGGATGTACGATGGCCAACACCATCGCTCACTTTGGAGCCTCAACACTTCAACACTTATCCCGGTCAGCCGGTACTGGCGACCCTCGAGTACACCGGTATAGCCTGTTCGCCGGTTAAAGGAATTCCCGTCACGAGCTACTCCCTCCAGCTCATATATTGTGGCTCGAGCGTTTTATCCTGCGATCCACGAAACAAGAGCCACGTGCAGGTCCGCAACGGCTTACGTAACACGCTTCTACCATTCGTACTATCTGTATTCGTCCAGAAGGCTTTCCTTGTCAAGTACCATTGTCTTCTCTCGGCTATTCGATTCAACGATAGACTATCCTTGGAATTGCATGGCCACCGAGGATCCCCGTAATTCCGGCATGTTCGCATGTCCATCACAGTAGACAGGCCCATCCTATTCTTCCAACCATTTTTTCTAAGGGGAGAGGCGTGAGAGAGTCCCGCCTGATAAAAACTGATGTTGGTCACAATCATATTGCTTTTTTAATAACATTTACATAATAGACGTTAGTTAATAATAATTATAAATATTATAAACGATAAGTAATCATTTATAATTATCGTATATGTATTTGCTTGTGCAATGCCATTGGTCAATTGAGAGTAACTCCGGAGGCCCGAAAGGTTTCTAACCGTTAACAGGAAAAAAATGTAGCCGTACACGCTTTTTTGTGAAACAGACTGTATATTCATTCATCTATATAAGATACTGTACCAAATCGTATGGGAGATACACGATGTTTTAGGAGAACGATCATCCGACCGAATTGAAGAACGCTTATAACGTGTTGCACAGTACTAGCTTTTTGTGTCTCTTTTCTCCCTCCCTCTCTCTCTCTCTCTCTCTCTCTCTCTCTCTCTCTCTCTCTCTCTCTCTCTCTCTCTCTCTCTCTCTCTCTCTCTCTCTCTCTCTCTCTCTCTCTCTTTCTTTACACTTGCAAGGATCCTCCCAAAAGGATCCTCGGACCACTTGATTTCTTTTCACATGCGCGAACGCGCGATATGTTCAATCCATTCCAATTTTCACATATTCGAAATTGGTCGTACCGACGTTGCACAAATAATCGTGTTCTCGCGCATTTTTCGTCTCGCGACAGAATTTTTTTTTTTGCACTCGACGAATAAAAAGCACCTCGCATATTCGCGAAAAGAAATTCTTTCTACTCGTCGCTTCTCCTTTACCGTGTTCGCGATAATCCAGTTTTTTTCTCCCCTCTCGTTCTCTGCCGCTCTATTTTTCACTCTTTTCGCCGCTCTATTTTTCAGATGTTATACTCCGAGGATGTTGAAGGATTTCCCGAGCAGAGGATTCTCAGCCTGAGATGCGAATTCTTCGGTCTTGCTGGCCATTATGCCCTCAGATTGAAACCCACTAATGCAAATTCCAGCGCGCCGACCACCAGCGCTTACATAAAGGTGAGATCGAAAATACACAATTAACAATTTGTTACATACGTTTTTTTGTGTCAAAGTTGTTTTGCTGAAAAAAAAAACAAAATACGTGTGCAGGTGTAAAAAAATTGCTTGAGATTTTGAAAATATTTAATTACAAGAGTGTTCGGTGAACCATTCTCAAATTTCAGAATATTGAGCTGTTTTCGCATAAATCGGGGATTATAAATATTGGAGAAAAAAATCGTGCGGGAATACAATGAACATTCTTTTAGTTGTTCAACATTTTTTGCTGATTAAAGCTATAAAAATCACTCGAGCGTTTTCTAAGAACTTTGTTAATTTGTTCAGGCTGGTTTGAGTTATCGAGCAAACCCAAACGAGTGTGATCTGCAAAAAAAAAGATTTTAGATGATTATAAAAATGAACAAATGGAAAAATTATAAGCATAATAGAAACAAAAAGTATTTCCGTTGCGTTTCAAGGATGCAAACTTCAACCCAAGTCCTTATCATTCTTATTTCATTTTTATTATTAAAATACCAATATTGAAGTGATTAATTTTGAAAATGTAGTAAAAACTGTACCTTTCTCAAATTTCGAGTTGTCGGACATTTTTTTCTTTTACAAATTGAATTATCGTAGAAGAATCATTAAGAAAAAAATCGTGCAAATTAGGGAATTGCACATTGCTATCTTATAATTTTATTTCGTTCGAAAAGTTTCTCCTACGAGTATGTCGTTCTTTGAGAACGAAGTAAAATTATAAGAGAGCAATACGCGAGTCTCTAATTTGCACGATTTTCTTTTCTCCGTGCAAACTCTTCAGTTTGTTTCATTTCAACCCAACTGTTTTGCGAGTCTCAATTTTGCGTTACTCGCCAATTCAATTTGCTTTCGTTTCGCACTTAGGAAAATTGTCAATTCGAGGGCATCAGGGAACGACGCTACATCGGCGCAATTAATCGTCGCGTATTTTGCACGCTACGTATATCACGATAAAGCGATGTACGCGTAATGCAAAGTAGGAGTAACATCGTCAACGTTGTTACTCCTACTGATGGAAAACGAGAGGCTGCGGACAAGAACGTATAGTGTCGGGATCCCTATCGCGTTTACAAACTTTGTTAATAGACTGGCCGGCGTTTCGAAACGACACATGAGCGATGTCCCAACGGTATTTTATACTGTGGATTAGTCCATCGGTTCATGGTCCAACGGTTAAACAGGTCTC
This sequence comes from Ophion ventricosus, assembly GCA_963932345.1. NCBI lineage: Eukaryota > Metazoa > Arthropoda > Insecta > Hymenoptera > Ichneumonidae > Ophion > Ophion ventricosus. The sequence goes on from OZ010721.1 coordinate 14,725,471, forward strand.
GACTCTGTCGCGAATTGGACGAACTGAATACACGTGGGATCGTTCGTATCGCAAATTTCACGAGTTTCGATAGTTTTCCTACTCGAATTACACGAGTTTCCGAAACTCCTGTCAAACATCCGTGTGTCCTCGTTCAAAACCCACTTTACGGAAAAACGGGGGACAAAAAACGCGGTTTTTAGTTACACTTGCAACGAGTTTTTTTTTCCCCTTCCTACCCTCAATTATCACAATTTCGTTATATATCGTTTGAAATTTAATCGTGAAGCAGCAAAATCGAAAAAAGTTTTCAGAGCGATTGTGAAATATGTCTGTGGAAAATAAAAAATGTCATTGTAATTCTTAAAATGGAGTTATCGTTTCTTTGACTGGAAGTAATGGATGCTATCCCTCATATCAAGCTATCCCAACCTTGGCCGATACTAGGATGGGTGACCACTTTGCCGCGCACTGGCTTGCAATTGGCGGACTATCCGACGTAAAATTGAAAGAAACACGATTGTGAAAACCCGTGATGACGGGCGAAGAAACAGTGGAAATCCAATAAACATTTATCGTTCTCCAACATGCGAAGAACCAAAAAAACGCATAGGCAATGCTCTTATCGATACTGGAATATCTGGTATCACATATGAAAACGACTATTGGAAATTACGACTCTTAAGGAGTTAGGCCACTCCAGATAAAGAAAAAACTGGCATATTTTGGGAATTTTTATATTGGCAAAATAATCAAATTAATCGAAATTCCAAGTACACGTCTTTATTATATTACTAGTGAACTATAGAAAGTATTTTTTTCGGCGTAATTAATAACAAAACAGCGACTGCACAGTATTTCTCCATTGACGCTTTTTTCGGAAGGGTCCACGGCCGGAAACGTACCTAGCTCATGCCATTTTTTACGTAGTATAAAGGGGGCCGGGTTGGAATTCCGGACTTAGAAGGCTCCGACGGTTTGAAAATTCCTAATTTTAATGTGTCGAAACGGAAAGTTTCGTAAAGATCATGCCAGCGAAAGTCTACACAGTTGTCTGGAAATGATGTAGAACGGTTAGAGTAGCGATAGAAAAAGGATACAAATATGATATCTTACACGAGATAATTTTCATAAATAGTATGAAGAAGATCAACGCTTTATTTGAACGACCAGTAATACGACATACAAAACTCTGGATATGGAATATTGAGCTTGCCACAAAATTTCGTAATTTTTATTATAGAAAACGAGCTATATCAGAAAGTTTAAATATAACAAAAGCCAATAAGAGATTCGTCAGGTTCACGAAAGTTTTGGACTCCAGAAATCATAGCTTCGATCATCCAATTTGCGAATACTGAAGTTTAGATGGTGTAGGATTCCGATAAAGAACGTTTAGAACATTCAAAATTCCGAAAATTCACACATAAAGCCGATAGCATGTTAGCCTAACGCGTTTAGATGGCAGCACCACCACTTGTTTTGACGGTGTTCAGATTTTCGAAGTTTTGGTCTTTCGGATACAATTCTTTCGGAGTTTTGATCTTTCGTGGTAGAATTTTTTCAGAGTTTTGATCATCATTGACGTTTTATTGTGAACATACAATGTAAGGATGTTTAGCTATCGATGATTCTTATCGATATTCACATTATCGGAACTTTTCCCTGTACAAACCTTCGCCATTCAGGAACTCGAATTTCTAACACTACAATTTTTTGGAACTGTGGACTCTCTAATTGTGGAAAGTTGATAGTTGTTTTATGTGCTGTGTTTTCATGTCGACGCTTTGTCAGTCGGTCCCATGATTATTGCCATTTAATTCCTTAATGTAATATTATTTTCGGTTATATGATAATTCTGTTTACAAAATTCTGGAATTATAAATTTCCAAAAGTATTGCGTACTAACTAATAAATACAGAATTTTGAGCGTTCTAATCATTCAAGGTTCGGAATTTCAACGCGGCCGCGAACAAAGAACCATTTTTTTCAATTCTACAATAAGAACAGCTACAGAAGTACGTAGAATTTTTTCGGTACATTGATTTTTTGCCAAAATGGCACATTAATAAAAGAAAAAAGATTATAAATTTCAGAAAAAAATCATCGGATAACTGTTCATAACAAAACAAATATGCAATATAACGAATAACAATGTACAGCTAAATTTTCAAATCCATTGGTGAAGATTCGTTCGAGTTGTTTCCGACCAGTCCAAAAAAAACGTACTTTAAACCCAAATCAATCGTTTTCATGAAGAAAAAAGATCGAGCATTCTTTTTCGAGCACATTGACACTCTACATTGACGGCATCGAAAAATAACCTTTGGTATTTAAGAATATGCACACGCGTTTTACTTAACTTTTCAATAAACGTGAATTAACGATGAAATAATCTTTTTGTCGCAGGTTGAATGGTCCGATGAATACGTATTCAACGTTCGTGCGAGATCGGTATACCCTTGCGACGGTGGATCGGGTGGACTGTCCGTTCTATTCGAATATCCGTCCTGCCGTCTGCAGGGTGATCGTGTTCGCGTCTACGGACGTCTCCGAGCTGACGTAGCCTCTCTCGCGCCTCCGTCGACTCTCAACTATGTGGCCGAGCTCAAAGCCCCACCGGGAAGACATTCACTCACATTCGACTGTGACATATTCACCGAGAAATTCGTCGAGTATTGCTTCGTTTATGTCAGCCAAGCAATTACAAATGCAATGGCTGAAGTCAGGGTTGATTGTATACCAACATTCCCAATCAAAGGTACTTTTTCTCATTTTTGGCGTTCCGTGAAGATAAAAATAGATCGAAACATTTTTTTTCGACTTTTGCATCATTTCGAAGGTCTTTCTGATGGGAATATTTCTGCCGATCCCAAATATTGTGGCGTTTTTGTCGAAAGCTCAAAATTAAGGTGGCTAAACGTGAAAAACTTGGTTCTATACATGTTCCACGATTTTTAAACCCTTGACTGTGAGTGACACACATATGGACGGAAAAAAAACGTGACACTTTGTGACACATATGTGAGCATTTAAAAAAAAAAACATGTTTTTACTATACTGATTTATCTGTTACTTGGTAAATCATCGTTTTTGAGATCGCTGAATCCGAATCTTAAATTAGATTTTTTTAAATTCAGAATGGTGGATGCAGATTTAAAAAATCGTTTGATTTTGACGAAAGTGACCATCCTATGGTTCTTGAGATTGCTGAAGTCGCATCTGGAGTTAAATTTCCAAAATTGCTGAATATTACTGAATCTATGTATAATTCCGTAGCGAAAATCGAGTAAATATTTCGAGTTCTTCGCGCAAAGAAGTCATTCAAGTGTTTTTTGAAGATGTCCAAGGAACTGAAGGTTTCATTACTCAAACTGTTCTTTAGCGCCCGGAACAAGCGATAGATAGGAACAAGATATAAAACATCCTACCCAATAACACCCAAGCACAATAACTTGTGCCCGGAGAAACGTATGGTCTGGTGGAATACGACGCCCTTTCTGTCCGCCAATTCGGGCCGTTTCTGATCGATAGCTCGCTTTAATTTGGCTAGTTGTGAGCAGTACTTGGTCGAATCAATCGTTTTGTTGGGTGGCAGCAGCTCATAATAGACGATTCTTTTCCAATCCCACCAGATACAGAGCGTGACCTTCTTCGAACGTAATCCAACCTTTGCGACTGTCTAAGCAGCCTCAGCGAGCTTCGTCTATGATCTTTATCAACTGACATTATTGCAGATAATCCACTTTTCATCGCCAGTAATTATTCGCTTTTAAAATAGTTTGTTTTCATGGCGTTTGAGCAGCAAATCGCAAGCTCAAATTCGATCCATTAAATTCTTTTCGCTTAGTTCATGCGGCGCCCAAAAATCAAACTTATTTACCATACCAAGCTACCATAAATGTCTCGAAACGGTTGATTGGTCAATGTTGAGGTTATGTCGGTCTCTATAGTCGTCAAGTGCCGCTCGAAGTCGTCTGAAGCCTTGATTGTATCGACATCAGTAGTGACTGGGCGACCGGAGCGAGGAGCGTCTTGGAGATCAGAATCTCCACAATGAAATTTTGCAAATGAAAGATAAAAAAATGTTTATGTATTCAATAAACGCTGAACAATTTATATCTAAAAAATTCTTTTTTCAAAACAAGCTCTTATTAAATGTCCTAAAAAGTAGAAAATAATTTTTTTTAACAAGTCACCTATATGTGACTATAAATAAAAGCTCGGGGCGCTCAACTTTTTAAACGTTTAATAAATTTGATTTGATATTGAAATTTGAAATTGAATTTGGCACAATAGTAATTAGAGAAATTATTCTCACACGTTTATACTCAGTTTACAGATTTGTATTTAAGAAATCTAAGGTTGTTTTACAGTTAATTAAATACAGTTGATATGTTAACCGATTTATGTAAATTAAAGATTATATGTCTAAATTTTGATCGCCCTAAGCTTTTATTTATAGTCACATATTGGTGACGTTAAAAAAAATTATTTTCTACTTGTTAGTATATTAAATAAAAGCTTGTTTAAAAAAAAAAAATTTTTACATCTAAATTATTTTCTACTTTTCAGTCTTTAATTGATTTTACTAGAGGTCTGAAATTGCAAAGAGGCATTCATTCTTCCAAACGAACCGGTATTATTATTGATTGATTGTCAGGAGAAATCCTGGAGAACTGTGATAGGTGGCATCTATCATAGATGTTAACTCACCACCTATTGTACCTTACCTTTTAACATATTTTATCTATTCAACCCTTTTTGCATGCACCTCTTGCAAAATTTCTGGGCTCTAAGTAGTCGGGCAGTTTGTGAAATATCGATTTTTCATTTTGCATCTCACAGAAAATCATTATTAATATTTTTTTTAACTTGAATCATGCATTGTGCTTTGTCACCTCTCAGATGCATGTTTGCAAAATTTCAGAGCTATAAGTAGTCGGGAAGTGGGTGAAATATCGATTTTCCGTTTTGCATCTCACAAGTGAAGTTAAATAAAAGCTTATAAAAAAAAAAACTACCTATATTTCCGATTGTCAAGTGTAACCCCTTAATAGAAATTGAGCATTTTGGAAATAATGAATGTTGAATTCGTATTCAGGAGGTAAAAATACATCGATAGAGATTTATAAAAAGAAAATATTACAATACCAAATTGTAAGCAAAAAAAAACCCCAATTTTTCAAATATTTTTCACAAAAAAATATAAATCGACGTTGAAATATTTTCGCGATAATGTTGACGCAGACGTATTGAGAGAGCGACACAAGGGCCGAGGTCTCTGGGCTTCTCGGCGAAGCCAGAGGTGGTTTGGCGTTTTATTTTTTTGCTCATGGGCTATTTGGAGCACCGGAACAATCAAGTATTCCGCGGACCATTGGGAAATTGCAATTATGCAAGAGATGTATCGATCGCGCAATTTAACGTAACTTGACGAGACTGCAAACACGATTTTCATCTCTACGGACGCGGTGTAAATTTCAGTTCGTCCGTCCGTCAACCGTGCCGCGCTATTAGGTATTTCGTTTATAACGAAGCACTATTGATTAAATGTTGCACACGCCGAATATCCTCTCTGAAGCTTGCAAATGTATCCAATTTCTTGCTCTCCTTCGCGATTCCTCTTTCTTCGGATAGCCCCTTCACTATATTCGAATGCGGTGCGGAGATAAAAGGATCGCGAAATACGACGTTAAAGGTTACATCGTTGGAACACAATGTATTTTTTTTTAATTGCCTTGTTCTCTCGGTGAATTTGGGCTACGGAAATCATAAAATCATGAAAATTATATAAGCTCTTCGACTTAAATTATACCAGGCATATTTGAAGGCGTACAGCCCTCACAGCCCTATTCTAAATAAAAAGTGTAAAGTTAAAATATAACATTTATTTGTTACAGTTATTCGATATTTAAATATTATATATAAAAACAAATGTTTATTACAGTCCCAACTTACTTTTTTTTAACTCAGGTTGATGATAAAAAATAACTTTGTATTTCAAAGTATATTTGGAGCAATTAATTTATTATGACCTCAAAGTGGATTGCATCTAAGTAGAAATAATGTTTTGCATTTGTAGAAAGCTTGCAATAATATATTCTTTTAACTTTATGCTGAGTGAGACTGAGAAAAATCGAGTCAATTATTCCGATATCCAAACGGAAATATATTTGCCCGGTTTCTCTTAATTTTTTTGTAGTTCGTGAAATTTTCTTTAATTTTTTGATGCATTTGAACTGAACGAATGTTATGTATCTCTCGGGCTCTCTCTTCTGAGTAATTCGTGAACGTAATCAAGCTAACGCGTTTCCCTGGAACCTCTTCATCCACGATGTTTCCATAAATCCTGTTAATTCGGCGGCACTCTCCGCGAGACAGTAACAAAGCTTCGTGGAAAATCCGGCTTATCAAAATACGTGTAAAATTTAATGTCCCCTGTATGCCAAAGGCTAATACGGAAATCCAGGAAATATTAATCGAAATTAATTGAATATCGTTAATTGACTATTGCACACTCTTGCGGTCCTATTCCGTCATAGTAAAATGTTGCCATTCGACAAGTCGTTGGACAATTTGCCAAACTCGATAACAACGTGGATGCTCCGTTGACAAAAAAAAAATCCTCGACCATCGAATTGCGAATATATAATTGTCTACGCTCTTTTTTACATACCAGTTGTCCGTAGGCTCGAAAAAACGACAAGTGCTCAATTTTTTATGCACTCGAGTAGCAATAGAATTGGAATTACGGAATTTGGACTCGATCGTTTTTTTTTACAATTATTTTACACTCTTATCACATAAGCTTATCACTGATTGCGAATGCGGTAGTTACATGATCGAAAATTTGAGTATTCGGAGTTGGCAGCTGTTACAGGCAGGCCAATTTTAAGCATAGGCGTTCCCCTCTTGCCGCCTGCTCTGCAACGACCCTGAGCAACGACTTTAAAACAAAAAGAAGATACAACTCATTATATTAGCTACAAAACATCGATAGAGGTAGCTAATACTGCCGAGGCACGATTAACATGTTCAAAAAGGATAGTGCTACTGAGATTTATTGATTTTCCAGAAAGGGGCATTGTCACATCGATTAATTATTCATTCAGGTATATTACGAGATTTCACCGATGAGCGCTCGTTATGTGGAGGCGTGTAGGTAGAATATTGGTCCATCACGGTTGAACGAGACCGACGAAGAGCGCGGGAGAAATATCTCGCTGAGCGAGGCTCTGACATCGGCCGGTTGAACACCCTCAAAGAGAATTTACCTTCTTCCGATGGCCGCGGAGACGATAATGTGAGGGAAACTCGAAAAACATCGTTCTCGCGTCTCAACTTTCAAGTTTGTTGCGGACAATTCAGCGAGTCAATGAAGAGAAGAAGAAAAAAAAGTAACGATAAAGTTCATCAAAGCCCGTCATCTTAAGAGAGAAAATCTTAATCAATCTACCGGGAGAATTGCCGATGAGCCGAAACGACTTTGAGCAAAGGCGATTAAAAAAATTGAAAACTGTGATAAGAAAAATCGGGCAAAAAAAAGGTAAAGATTTGTCAGATAGACGCAAACTACTTTGAGTATTATTTAAAAGCGGGAATATTATTTGTGGAAGGAAAAGATAAATAAGAAGGAAAAAGAGAGATAGAGAGATGTGAACAATTAATTTAGAAGTCACGAAAATATCTCGTTAACAGGTCATGGAAAGTGAATGAAAAAAAAGGCTGTACACGCCAAGGACTTGTCGAGTTTGAAGATTTATTCGCGTCATCCAACGGGGCGACAACTTTGCCTCGTTAAGCGCTAAACTTTGACCAAGGACGAATCGACGTCCGTGATACAATCGCAAGTCGGTGTGCAGCCCGAGGGGAAAAAGTGAAGGAAAAATATAACGGGTTTGCTAGGGAAAGAGACCGAGAGAGAGAGAGAGAGAGAGAGAGAGAGAGAGAGAGAGAGAGAGAGAGAGAGAGTGGGAGGGAGAGAGCTATTAGATAAATTTGCGAAGAAGCGTGTCAGGGACTTGATCTCTCTATTGCTTGTCGGACATACACACCGAACCAGGAGTTATGTTTCCTGGATCGAATAGTGAAGCTTCAACGTCGAGGCGCTTAACTATTGTGTCTCGCTCAAGTCATCTCGAGTAAATTAATTCCCACTGGATATAGCGAGGAAGGGAGAGAGAGGGAGGGGCAGAGAGGAGAGACACCCCAAGGGAGATAAGGAATTCGCCCGATCCATTTTATCAACTACGAGAAGCTTCCATCGATCCGTCCAAGTACCAAGTGTACCTTCAAACTTTCGACCAACCTGTATACGATTTATTATCAAATGTCAACGAGGTTTATTTTACGGATAGGTGCAAGGAATTTCTCCCAAGAATTTTAGAAGACAAGTTATTTTATCAACGAACTTGCCACATATATCAAAATGACTGACAATATCGATCGCGCTAAATGCACCCTATCGTTGCCAAGACTAAGGCCGTGCACAAGCAAATTTCACCTCGAATCTCACGCTTTGGATTCTTTTCGAATAATGATTTATTGCAATAAACGTTTTGATTATTTTCTCACTTTTAATGTTTCTTCGGACACCCACACGGGCGTTTGCGACCTCACCCTTGCACCCGTTACCCCACACGTGTCATTGTATATTTCCCGTGCGAAGAAATGTGTGCAGCCGAATAATTCTCGTCAGACAGCGAGGCAACTGTTGGATCGAAAAATTGATCAAACCTCCCCCCCTCTCACTCTCGTCTACAGTATGTACAAATATAGAAAGATAAATATATTCGTAACGATATTCCAAAATATTCAGCAGGAGAAAATCGGAGATTGCAAGAACGAAGCAAAAAAAAACACGAAACAGAGACGCGACAACGTTTCGTAATTGGGTAAACCCGAGTGAAAATATCTTGCCTCGACGTAGTATTCTCGAAATATCGTACCTCCATTAATTCCGCGCTACAGCCGTTCATGAAAAATCACGGTACAATTTGCCGAGAGTAAAATGCGTTTGCACTTCATACGTACCTCGAACATAAAATACCCAATCATCCGCCTTCACTCACTCGTTCGAAAAGTTTTGAGGCCTCTTCGACTAGAGCGATCAACCTGTATATTGGATGAGAGATACGCTGAACTCGCAATATCAATATCGACGCGAATCTAATAAAATATTATTTAGCGAAAAAGAGGAAGCGAGTACTATCGTACGAGGCTCTCATACTAGTTTGTGAACTCAAACAGAATTCATAAATATCCTCAGGTCGTCTTTAATTTCCAATGTATTTCACCTTTATTCCTGTCGGCAACGACGAGCGTAATTGTTTTTTTTTTTTGAATTCACATTTTATCAAATATAGTTGTTTCTTTGATTTTTCATTTCGAAAAATATAATTGTTTCTTCGATTTTTAATTTTCAAAGATATAATTGTTTCTCTGATTTTTTATTTCGAAAGATATAATTGTTTCTTCGATTTTTAATTTCGAAAAATATCATTTTTTTCTTTGATTTTTCATATCGACAATGTTATTCTATTACCAAACTCAATTTTTAAAATTTACTTCGTCTCAATTTTTCCTCTATTTACAAAATCCATTCTATTGCTCTTAGCTTTCCTGTTCCGAAATCTAGCACAAATACAACATTTTTTTTTAACCGCGAATAAAATAGAACAAACATTATCGAAACCATCAAATTGAGAGCCGTATTAGAGACTATACGTCGGGCTTATTGTCTGCAAAGGTCAACTCGATAATTCTTTTTTTGGATCTCTCGTCAACGTGCACTTTAGCAAAAAGTTTTCTATCGACGAATCTTCTTGTTCGTACGATGAAAAGCCTGAGTCTTCCTTTTATTCGGGTTCACAATGGGCGTCTTCTATTTTGAGCTATTCCGTGCCACGGTTCTTCATGTTGGAAGGCAGCTGAGAAGGCGAAGAGATTTCTTCTTGATTGAGTGAACGCTTGAAGCATTTCTGATATGAGAATAATAACACGAATGCAATCACGTACACACAGATACATATATTTATGGGAAAAGAATATTTCGATGATGCTGAATCTATGTAATTTTCGATATCAGAAAATCGAGCACTTTTGAAGTCGGTCCTTAAAATATAGTCTCACAATTGTTCAATGAACATCCGTTTTCTGATAGTCCGACAGGCATTCCATGGTTTCCTCTTTTATCGGCGTCATACTATCGAAGATTATTCGAGAATCGATACCACGAGATTAAGAACGACCTTTCGGGATCACTTTCTCATTCCTTTGCCCAGTTACTGCCTTTCCTTTATGTACAAACTCTTCAGCGTATTTTCAGCCAAGAGATTATTGGACCCGCGTTAATCCAGCCTTCGCTGGAAATGACGACTTCGCGATCTTACTTCCTCATTTTCCTCGTTTTGAGAGAAAACGAGTACGGCCTTCAGGCCTCGATGGACTTCTGTCATCGAGTTTCTACCCCTTTTATTTTTCTTCTTTTCAATTTTTCAGATAGCGACGCCGGCGGATGGGGACATTGGAGCCAGTGGGGTCCTTGCAGCAGCACCTGCGTCGGAGGTGTGAGAAATCGGTACCGTTTTTGCGACACACCACCACCCAGATACGGGGCCAAGTTTTGCCAGGTGAATAATTTTTAAAGTGCCTATGCTCTTGCTTAGAAATGTTTGGAAATGTTTTCTCCGTAGGTTGATTTTGTATATTTGGCTTTCGGGTTTGTTGAGAGCCCATGGAGGATGCGGACGGCCTTCACTTTCATTTGCTAGGAGAAATAGAGGGAAATCTTCTTCTGTGCAATTAATTTCATTGTAAGATCAATTGTCAAATCATCCACGGGTCTCTTCCACTTATTTTTTTTTCTAGGGTTCCGTAGCCAATGGGAATCCTTCAAATTTCTCCAGTCTCCATTATTGTAGCCTTATCAATGAAAAATTTGTAATAATCGATGCAAATAGAAATATAGTGAGTACTTTGAAGTAAAATTATTGCAGTCACTTTATATTCGTTGACGAATAAAAAAAAATTACCAAAAGTTTTTCAATTTGACAAGATTTTATCTGCCACATTTTCAAAATAGTTCAGGAAATTGTACACAGTAAATATGAATGATTCCTGGTCTTTGGAAAACACAATTGTTTCATGCGCAGCAAGTGAATTCCCAAATAATCAATTTGTTGTTCGTTACCCCAATTGTGCGAGTAATACAACGAATCATAATAAAATTCGATATTCCGTGCGAAAAAAAAAGCTAATTGCGAAAACCAATGGATTTCAGGGCAAAGCCGTGGAGACCGAGGAATGCGGGGGCGCTGGTGAATTGAATCTTCAAGGTAATTGGAAACCTGGCGATTGGGAGTGTAGTCACGGAAAGGGAATAGCTGCCGAGAGACCGGAAGTTAGCGCGGAAATCGGCACAAAATGCCGCTGCGGTTGTCTCGTTAATTTGGCCAACGAAACAACGAGAAGAATTCTCGCTGCGAGTACACAAGCGTGTCCAGGACGTTCGTTCTGGCTTGTACAGACCGACGCCGACTTTGCCGTACGACTTCATCTCGATCAAACGAGATTTCCATGCCCGGGCCAATACGTGAGAGTCCGAGACGGCGATTCGCTCAGCGCCGAATTACTCGCCGATATTGCGTGTGACAAGAGCGCTCCGGAGTCCGGTACAATCGTCTCCACCGAGCAGAATCTTCTGCTGGAATTCTTCAGCGACGAGATGACCGCCGCTGGAGAATCTTGCATCGGTGGCTTTCTCGCTCACGCGTCATCTTTTCGTAAGTAATCGCATAACAAATCAATTTAAAATGATACGTAATGAAATTTCGTATTTCTGCCCAGTCATAGATGAGAGACGAGGCATGCCTTACGTGATGGAGTGTTCACGCCTGAGTCTAAACGTAGTGTAAAGTTAAGGAGTTTTGGGGGCGATGATGAAATGTTACCATTTGATTTAAATTTATAGAGTAGATTTTTTTCTTATATACTGAATGCACCCGCCAAAATTTTAAATCTATCGTCTATACCGTTTCCATAAAATTTACAATTTAAATAACGGTTTTCAACATAAGGAGATGCCTAAACTTATCGCTGATCGATGGTTTTACGCACGAAATAATGCGAAAAATGATTTTTATGGAAAACTGTCAAACCACTCAGCACATTATGACAATTGTCACCCAAAAATTAAAAGATCCGTCTACACCGTTTGTTAATTATTGACCTTTTTGTGGTTGAAAACGATTGGTTTTTCCCCCACCGACGAAACGTAGAGGCAAAATGTGGCAACGTCGCACGAGTGCTAAATGGCACGCGTGTTTGAATTCAACTAATCGCCATGGCGCTCCTATGCGTTCAATAAACACACATTTTCAAAGAGAAGTGATATATTTTGTTTTTGACACTTCACATTTATCGTTCAAAATTGATTCGGTTTAACAAAGAAATATAAATGTTTTTTTTCAATGCACTGTATGGGTTGCTGCGCTCGCTGATGCTCGCAGTGACAGAATGAGTGTCGCGAACCGTGAAAAAACAAACTCGCAATAGAAACAGTGCGCTATCGCCAAATTTATCAAATTTCTTTTAATATCAAATAATCGAAAAATACACATTGGTGTAACATTGAAAAAACGTTATTAATACGCTTGTGTAAAAATAATAATAATCTTACATGCACGACTCGAAATTTATTATAATAATCGTGTCGTTTTCAAACGAAATATTGGTGCGTAGAAGTTGGTGCCTTGCTCGAGAACAATAGAATTCCCACCCAGATTCTCCCTAAGGATAAGCTGTTACGAAACTCCTTAAGTGCCCGGTAGGCGTTTGTCCGTGGATTTGGGCCAATCTCGAGAATCACGCGATTTTGATGCGGTTTTTAAAATGCTCTTGGAGAATAATTTGCAATGAAAAAACCAAGTTTTTATTATTAAATATACTTTTAGACCTAAGCATTGATGGGGCCATTTTTTTAAGTATTCAGAAATTCGCATGTTAAGAGATTAATAAACAAAGGTTTCGGTAAAAAAAATTTTCTACTCTTTCATCATGCGATCTTTCCATGAATCGAAAAGGTGGCTCCAGTAATGCATAGGTGTAGAAGGATATTTAGTCAAAAAAGAACTTGGTTTTTTTTGTTTCGGATCATCCAAAAAGAAACTATGAGGGGCAACCGTCGAACATCTGAAAAAAAAGACCAGCGACTCGAAGTCCGCTCATGGCATTATTTATAAAGATTTTTTTAACACAATCGTCGTTTTTTACTTTTTTAAATCTACTTTAATTCAGAGCAAAACCGCAAATTCCTCGGGTGTTCAGTTTGCTTTTTAACCGCATCAAGATTTCGAGAATTATCGTTACAGTATTCCCCCTTAATGGTAGTCAGGAAAACCGATTTTTTTCAAAAGTCTACTGTCGCAGATTCATAATAACTCCCACGCGAAACAGGGCCGTTAACATTCATGTACAATTGAATATTTTTACAGCGAAAACGCGACTGGAAAATGGTACGGATCCATCGACAATTCTTCTTCATCCCGAAGTGGTAGCTGCTGCGGGTAGATGGGCGCTCTGGTTGTCACCGGCTCATTTGGCAGCCGCTTCCCTCCTCCTACTCATGTTTCTCGTTTCCGTATTTCTGGCTCTGCAGTACGCTGTCAAGTATAGAAAGTATCAAATCGCCGAGGACCTTGACAGCTTGACGGATAATTCCGGTAAGAGGATTACACGCGATAACGAGAACCCGATTTCCATACATTTAATACTCATTTAACGGGGGAAAAAAAAATTTCAGCTTGCAGCGGGTCCATGCAAGGCCTGGCCAGGCGCGCGAGAGCAATGTCATCCTCAACACTTATATCCGAGGTAGTCTCGCTGGTCAGATTACCAAGGCGAGGCTCACCAAGGCACGCCAGACTCGAGCAAACACCGAACGATCTCGAGGATGGCTACGATAGCACGGAAACTCAGACTGAGTAAGGAATTCGAAGTATCCGAATTTTTTAAGAGAACCAAATGAATGTTGAAGGACACTGATTTTTCGTCCAGCCTTTGGAGTTACAATAAGTTGCAATAAGTCGTTTTCTCGAGAAAAAAAAAAGAATGAAAATCTGAGAAATACGACGCTCTTTAAGGAGTTAGGTCACTCTGGAGAACGAAAAAATAGGCATACTTTGGAATTTTTTTTTAGCGAAATAATAAAATAAATTCAAATTCCGTGCACAGGTCATTATTATATTACTCATGAACTATACAAAAAAAATTTTCGTAGTGATTAATAACAAAAAGTCGGCTGCATAGCATTTCTCCCATAACATTTTGGTATATCATTTTCAAGACCCTTAGGTACCTTTTAAACCGAACAAATTTTCATCGAGTTTTCCAAAATTGTACAGTGCTTTTTTTTAGCTTAACCCCATTACTATTTTTTAGCTTAACCCCTTAAGCTAAAAAATCATTGTCGTTAAAAAATCATTGCTTATCGTGTGAAACGAGATTCAAGATAACGATAATCATTTGTTTAAGATGCAACGAATTCACGTGTATGTAAAAAACACAATTCATTCGTTCTACACGTCGATACGTCATTCCGAGAATATCAGACATTTGGTTCAATTTTCTTACGGATATTTTACTTCTTCCAGAGTCGAGGACGAGAACACCGCGGACTCGGCAACTCTGAAGCAAAAAGATCTGGATGACCACGGCTCTCAAAGAACCATAGTCGGTAGTGGCTTGAGCACGCCGTCAAAACGTTCGTCAAGCTCTGGTACTTCGACGAGCGGACATCCAGAGATCAACTACGCTCGTCCAGTAAAGTAAGTTTCTCTGCACTTCTTCTTATCACTTTCCCCTCTCATCCATCTCACAATCTTTCATACTCATTGAAGCACACCTCCCCTTCCCCACCTTAAAAACGAAACATAACGTTATTATAAAGATACGAAAAAAGACATCAAACCAACCAGCATTTTCATTATTCATTCCAAACAGTCCACACGTGATTCTTTGGTTCGACGAAGATTCTCGTAAAGTAAAGTGGCGAACAAAGGCACGAGTAGAATTTAGACAATAAATATGAATATCTATATTTATATTTAAGTACATAATATTTATATGAATTATGTACATGTTATTTTTCTTTATATATATCTATATATATATATATATATATTTATAAACTTAGAAAGAGTTCAATGCCAATGTTGCATTTAGAATGCGCATGAATATGTTGATAAACTGACTGTACGTTTCTTTGTTTAATTATGTATTTAAATATTGTCTATTTAGATTATACCGTTAAATTTATATTACCGTCTACCAATTTGCGAACGAAAAAAAATGTACGTTTTTTTTCGTTTACAGCTGAACCATAATAATTTGTTTTTCTATTTTTTTTCTTTTCTTTCGAAAATCTTCGTCGCCAGGCTACGTACGGTTGGGCCTATAACACCAGTGTCAGAGGAGGCATCGATGTCGGAAGAGAGCAGACGTTTCAGCACTACGAGCGCCTCGACCAGCGTGAATAATGTAAGCGTCACACAAGCAAAAACGTCTAAACTTCTGCAGGCAAAGGTACCCGCATAATTGTACGCTTTTATTCGTGCGTATGCAATTTTGTTGAAAGGCTCGTAGGCGAAACTTAATTAACGAATGAAACTACATTTTTATCAGCGATTGTCCGATTAAGGTGGTTCGATCGTGTGTATATCAAATATTTAAATTTCACATCAAACTCACTGATCGAACCTCCTTGTTGAGATCCTGAGTGCAGAGTGCTAAACCGCCAACGATGCTAAAATTCTGAAAATCCTCACGACTTTTGTTCGTCCCGCAGGGTTTTTCGCCAGCGAGCACATCCTCGAATTTGTCGACTCTGCGCTGCGGCAAAGAGACGAAGGATCGAAGAAATCGCGAGCGTTTGCTCCAAGGACCGGGATCGGAGTTTAGCTTAGCGAATCCTGACACGGATCTGGAGCTCGATTACTACGATTATAACGTAGTTAACGCCGCAGCGGCACCGGGTTCGTATCTCGGTATGGATCCAGCCTTTCTCGTTTGGATACCACCGCTCGCGCCCGGCGAGACAGAAATTCTAGGGGCTATAGAGGAAGACCATCATTACGAGGAGATTGGCGAGGGACGAAACGACACGAAACCAATGAGGCTCGATACCGAGGGCGCGGCTTTAACACCGGCCGAGTATAAAAGGATTCGCGAGGCAAACTGTCTCGATGAAAAAACGGACGAGACCGCGACGAAGGATGATGAAATTTTACCGAGAAGATTGGATCCCGGTGAGAGCAAACTGCACGACGAGATAATAATGGAATACAGAGCTCGTCTGAACGAGGGCATGCTGCCAATTCATCGGATACTCGAGGAATCGAGAGTTCGCGTTAGCGAGGAATCGCTATCGAGACACACCCAGGATGATCCTAACAACGATCCAATTCCAAATCGTCTTACGAGAGAGAACAACGGTGAAAATCGTACAGAGGCCAGATTTACCCCGAGAATAACGAGAAATCGTTTGATCGAGGAACATGATAGATGCAGAAGCGTGAGCTTACCGAGAAATTCGAACAACGAGGAGAGAAATGGTTCCGAACAGGCGGCGATATCGAGCGATAATTTATCGAAAGCTCATTCCGGCTCGTCGAGTATCGTCACACGCGGTAGTGGCGGCGATAACGAGAGAAGAACCGCCGCTAGCGTGAGAAATCGCTTGCAAGAGAGTACGGATTCATCCACGCCGAAAAACACGAGAAGGAATTCCAACATTTCCGATGCAGCGATAAACTCAAGGGATTCCAGTCCGAAAATGGCGACTATCATTTCAACGAGAAAACATTCTCATAGTAGCCCTAAGCCTCGTCACGATGCAACGCGATATCATACGAGTCGCGACCACGAGCGTGATCTCTGCGAACCCAAGGACGAAGTCACGAGAATGGACGTGAATCTCGCAAGAGCGAAAACCCCCGTGCTCCAACGTAAATACGAAGATATTACGGATTTCAATGCGCTCGTTGAGAGCAATAAAATCTTACACGCCGAGGATATTCCAATGAAAGAATTCTCGAGGGGTCGCAACGAGTCACCCGTCAAAGTTCATCGATGCAAAGACTTCAAGAGAGAAGTTGTCGCGGTTAAGGAAATTCAGAGCCCGGATTACGGTGTCGAAGCGGATATGAGAAACGACTCGAGAGAATCGTTTTACGATTTTATCGGCGAGGACGAGGACGGCTTTAAATTCGCTGACGATGACGATGAATACATTGACAACAAGATAGGGGCGTGAAATTTTCGTGATACGAATTTTAAAAGAGAAAAAAAAACGCGCTTCTGAGACCAACGGATCGTTGCCGATTGGATTCGATGATTGGTAAAAGTTTATTTTTACAATTATCTGTAAATATTGACATTTCTACCGTTTATTTGAAGTTTTCTCGCCCGTGAAACTATCGAATGTTTTAGTCTTTTCGTTTGTTCACGTCGAAGAAAAGCTTCAAAAAAATTCCATGGAACGATTTTTGCGCAAGCCGCAGTCACTGGGAATTTATCTAGCGGACGAGCTTATTTTTAAAATGAGTACGAAACGTCTTTTTTTCAATTTTAACTGCTAAAGATCATTTTTAGCATCTTCGGATATGTATAATAATTGTAAAATGAATGAGAATAGAACAGACAAGAATTCTCACAAAAGTCTCGATGCGATATTATTGTAAATAAGATGAGACTCGCCATTCGGTAGAATAGATTTTCTTTTTTTTTTCTTTCCAAACGTTCTCTTGTAATAGAGACGACTCTGCCGAGACGCAATTCGAGCTATCGTGATATAGATACATAACAAGAATTGACGAGATTTTCCTGGAACAAAACTTCCTGGGATATTACAAGAAGTTCGATCCACCGCAAGAACTTTGCGTTACGAGACTGTTTTGTTTCATCTATTTGATATTCAATTATCAGTGTCTACAAATAGACTAATGACTAACGTGAAATTACGGGGGCCTCCGCGGAAAATAATCTAGGCACGTGACGATGTAAATCAAATTCATCGGAATGTAGACACGACTGCGGAAAAAAAAATTGAAAAACTCGTCATTCGGTAAAACTTTGTGAAATAATTGACCGATCGACGAGATATATATATATATATATTATTCAAAAGACTGTATTTTCGAAATAAACCTCTTGGAGTATCGAAAAGCCCAAGAGCGATATACTATAAATTAGCAAGAGTGGGAACAGACGAGGTAACAAGTTTTTTTTTTCATTCAAAATGACAAGCTTTTATTTCACGAAGAATAACTTCAAAAGAAATGTGTATTTGAAATCATTGTACGTAATTCACTGTTATTTGTATCGAATAACCGACGAACAAAAAGAGCAATTCCGTCAAGCTCACTCAAATCGATGATCAAATTTATCAGAATGATCAAATGTTTTGACAGACTAGAGGCGAAAAAAGCAAAGCATTGAGACATTCAATCGTAATAATAAAAAAGAAAAGCAAAGAATACATTATATAATGGCATTAATCACATTAATCACGTGTAATAGCATAGATTTCGTATGTATGTTAACATCGTTCCTAATGAGTAACGAAACATTCCGGAACCACGAATATCTACCTGACGAGGGATAAAGAAAAAAAAACAAACGAATGGAAATCAAATCACTGTAACATAAGTGTATTTATTTACATCTACACTTTTCTTTCTAGTCAATTATTCATTGTGAAGAGGAACATCAACAAAAGTACCAAATTATATATAAATATAAATACGCGAATATGATAAATGTTACCAAAACGACGTAAATGATAAGTGATCAAGCGTATAATCTAGAATTTACGTTTTTACATACTTCGTTTTTTCTGCCTGTTCGACGGTAACTTTTTTACCAGATTTTATTTATTTATTTATTTATTATACTAGCGTGTAGCATCCACGTCACCGGTAATCGCAATTTTCGACGTCGATGAAGGACTGATTACGATATCGACTCGCCTGTATTCGCTCAATTTTTCGACTGATTTTCTTGATTTTCCACATTGATTAATCGCTTCGAACGGATTGAAAAATTTAGTCCGGTTACTATGATTACACGCCCGTATGTATTTTGTAGTTGTTGATTAATAAAATATTTACTAGAAAAAAGAAACTGACGAAGGAAGGAATCGGTTATGAAAGGAGAACGAAGAATAACTTATTCGTCAATCGAAACGTTTGGATCGATGGTAAAAATATTTATTGTACATTTGTGTTTTATCTCTATGGATTGAAAAATTGTGTTCTAAAAATGATTTTTTTTTACAGCTATAAGAAGTTAATTGTACACTTTCGTAGCGAGTAGGAAATGTTGAGTTCGGATATAAGAATGGATAAGCATCTTTGATCGTAATCGATCGAAGTTTTACTAATTAACAAACAAATTTATTTATCTTTTTGTAAATAATATAAATATGTATTATATATTTTCTGTTGATTGTATACATGTCGAAAAATGCATTAATTAGGCACGTGTAGGCGTAGCGCCTCGTAACTTATTGTTTTCTGTTCGCGGTCTTGAAAGAACTGGCCGTTACTTCGAATTAACATCATTGTGTTCATTAATTCGCCAATTTATTTATTATCCGCTTATTTTATGAGAACTTTCTACGATATTTATAATTTCACGCACAACTCTCATTTGTTTTACAATATTCGAAAAAACTCGCGAGACCAATGCATTCATATTACGGAGTAGAGCGAACGTACGGCGTTGCAAATACCCGCGATCGTTCTCTAAAATAATTCACAATAAATTAATTATACGAATAGTGAACGAGGTATTTTTTGTTCGTAGTAACGGGAGCGATACCCAGCAGCATAATATTACACATCCTACTTTCCATCTCCGCGATCATCACTTCGTAATACATTACTGGACTGAAAACATAGGGTTGCCATGTCTTGGGGAAACCAATGTTCAGCTACGTAAAAAAAATCCTGCCCCTTTGCACATCTTCACAAACATTAATACTCCGTATTTTTTCGAAAATGCGTCTTTTAACGTGTTACGAATTATAAATGTGAAATTCGTTAATTTTACTTCAAATTCAAGGAAGTTTTCGT
Source organism: Ophion ventricosus (assembly GCA_963932345.1). Classification (NCBI taxonomy): domain Eukaryota; kingdom Metazoa; phylum Arthropoda; class Insecta; order Hymenoptera; family Ichneumonidae; genus Ophion; species Ophion ventricosus. The sequence goes on from OZ010721.1 coordinate 14,745,585, forward strand.
AAAGATACCAGAATAATTCCGGTGTAGCTTAGTTTTTTTTTTTGTAAATCAAGACAGTCTACTAAGTCGAAAGAACGTCAAAAAGTATGGAGAAAAAAAAACTCGTCACGAAATATTCTTGCCCGAACTTCGAAAGCCTGCCGTTTTTTTTTTTTCAAGACGAAACGAATTTTTACAGAAGCCATACTTGCTCTATACTTCCAGACACTTTTGTTTCTTCGTCACTTAACTTACGCCTGTTTTCCTTCAACAAATATAAATATTAAATCCAAAAACAGTTTCACACACTTCTAACGTTCACACTCATTTTTCTAATTTCCCTCAGTTTATCGTTGAATGTTAAGATATTTAAGAGACGAAGATATAGAAAAATTGGCAAACCTCGATGAAGAGGACAAAAAAACTCGACGAAACTGAACGAAAGTCCTCGGTCGTACGAATGAGATTCCGTTTCGAAGAGCTTCTAAACGAGAAGCGCCGTGGCATCCAGATCAAGGCCAGAATCTGCAATAAAGATTCGTGTGTAAGTTAACGAGCGATTTTGAAAAGAATCCGGAAAAGTGAAAAAAGCAGTCGCTAAAAAATTTCAATCACGATACTCATGCGTAAAACAGTTTTTTTCTTTCTTTACCGAGAGTGTCTCGAATGTGGGTTTTTCAGTTTACTTTTACGAATACAATGTTTTCTCCACCCACTCCTCCATGGTGAAAGTTGCTGAGTTAGTATTGTAGGGATCGCGTTCTCGAAAGATGTCTGTAACATTAGTAACAGTCGTGTGAGACAGAACGAAAAAGAGGGAGAAAGAGTGACACATAAAGGATAAAAAGACAGAGAGACGAGAGAGAGAGCCAAAGGGAAAGAGGGCTCCAAAGTGAAGGATCGTGCGAGAATTAATGGACTTTTCGCTTTTATTTTTATAACCTCGCTGAATCTTACCAATCATTGTTTTTAGGCGTACGGCGCACATGATGTAATCGTCAAACATGATCAAGCCGTCTTTAGTTCCGTATCGGTGCACGAGAATGTTGAGTATGTGATTGTTGAGCCGATAACCAGCACTGTTCAGAGCCTGCCTCAACTCAAAAGCATTCAAGTGACCGGAACTATCTCTGTCGTAGAGTTTGAATACTGCCTGCGATACAAGAATGATCACGATAAGGAAAAAGGGTTAATACCATCATATTTTGGTTTCCCAAAATATTCACAAAAGATATAATACTATTGAGACAACATATTAAGATTTTTCTCGATACTAAATAGCGCACGAGCAATTTCTCTGAGACCATCCTTTTCGCTGAAACTCTCCGCAATAGGAGTCTTCTAATTTTTAGAATTGCGGTGCTAAATACCAAAGTGTTTTTCAGCGTAGATATGAACCACCAGAGAAGTATCAAAGATTTCTGCAATCTATTGAAAGATCTTTACCAACTAGCATTTTTATGAAAAAAAATATTGCTCCAAAACAAAGCAAGCGTGGGACATTTCTGCAAGGGTCAATGTGTTCTGAATCTTGATAATTGTCGTCTACTTTACTTGGACACTGAAGTATGCTTTGGTATTTGGTTCAGGTTCAATGACAAAAATTGGAAAAATTTCACCGCGGTGGGCTTCAGCAAAAAAAAATGGCCTCGACACATACTGGTACTTCGCCGCAATTTGGTATTGAAAACTAATCGTAAATTTCCAATGAAATTCAATTTTTTTTAAATCTACTTCTAAGTCCCTAGATCAGTTTTGGGAAGGATATATGACAATGTTACTCCTTAACAGCAACTATTAAAACGAAATTAATTGACCCGTCAATAAAATTATCATCTGAAAATCAACAAAAATTCAATTACCCTCCAATTTTTAATGTTTTTCCACAATGTCCTGAATTCATCGTATCCGAGCTTGCCGGAGTGATCGACGTCCATCATTGCCACCATACTCCGACATATATCAGGGCTGAAGCCTTCGTTGTGGGTTTCTAAAAAGAATACATAATTTTCACGCCAATGAAATGTGAAGATTTTTTTTCGATAGATCTCGCTCAGAGACATAAAAAATGTAGAATCGATGTGAGATTATTCCGCTGCGTTTAGAATCAGGCATTCCTTGTAGGTGTAAAACAGCCACTCGGCAAAATTTAATACGACTTTACATTGGCGATTAGTAAAAGCTATTAGCTCGTTTTAACAGCAAACTTCACTCAGTCGACACTTTTACGTACCTTCGTTTTAAAAGACATTTTTGCCCTTGGGGCGACAATAGACAAGACGAATTTTTGAGACAGTACGGACGTAAAAACAAAAAACAAACGTCTCACTACCAACGCCACGAACAATTACCGCAATGACAAAACAAATTGCTTTATTTGTAAACGAATGTCATTTCTTTTTTTAGATGAATTTGATGAATTAATGGATAGCATTATTGATCAAATCGATACGAGGTTTCGGATTTCATAAATGCCTTGTCTTTCAGTGCTGCAAACTACTTGAATGGCCTACTAATATTACAGTCTAGTCTAAGTAGCGAACATTTGAAAAACAGAATTTGCATATTTCCTCATAGATATATTGCATCGATTAAACTTTTTTGAACTGACGAATCTGCAGTATAAATTGAGGTGTACCGGAAAAAAAATTCGAATCTTATAACATAACAACTAATTAATATTTTGCAAATGCAGTTGAAGATTCTTGAAGCTGGTCCTTGCTACTTTCAAAAGCTTTTCCGAAATTCTCGATCAAATATCTTTTCTACACGAAATGCAGCTATTCGAAAAATACCGTTTTTCATTTTCAATACAAATACGCGCATTTTTATAATACCTCCAATTTGTGTGAAGATAATTATATCGAGATTTAAAAAATAGCTTTTCAAAACTGCACGGATCAACTTTAAGAATCTTCGACCGAATTTAACAAGTATTAATTCGTTTTGAAAATGACACAAGTTTTAACGTAAAGAGTGGACTTTCCATGTGGAACCAACAGGAATAAAAATAATTCAGCAAATTATCACTTAAACTTAAGACAAGGAGCCGAAATTTGGCACGCCCTTTTTATATGCAGTTATATTATTTGTAGCGCTAAGAGATCATTTTTTTATCACATACTAGTATACACGAGCATAGAAAGGAATTAACAATCAGCAATGTAACTATGAATTGCCTATTTTATTGCAATTACTTGGTGCAGTTAACTATCAATGTAAATATTCGACTATTGTTTCTTTTCTTTGTCGGATTCGCAAAAAAGAATAACTAACACAGATCAATCAGAAACAAGCTGGTCGCGACTTTGCGTCCATTATACAGGGTGGACCACGCAACGTGTGCACCTCTTTTACGACCAAAATATGCGTTGCACAAAAAAATGTTTTATACAAAAGTTACATGGTTTATAAGGCTACACTATGTAGTGCATTTATTTTTTTTATAGGTGGAGGCGCTTCGAAGATTTGAAGGTCAACTTTATTTTTTCAAATGGAATGCTATATTTTTTATAGCGTAATATGATAGAGTATCGAATTCTGAATAAAAAAGTATAGACCTTTATTAGCCCTAGAGTTAATAGCTAAGGAGTAATTTCACTTTATTACTTTAAAATTTTCTTCACGTAATATCAAGTTGGAGATTCATTCATTCATTTTCACTTTTATCTTTCTGATAATAATCACGCACAATCACCGAAGGATACTTTAATACTGGATTACAATCATTGAGAAGATTGTGAATCATGATAAGTGTGTGTGATGTGGTAAATGTGTTCATATTGATAAACACTGTGTTGTAAACACTGCCATTCAGAAATTTGTAGTAGATTTGAATCTCCAACTTGATATTACGTGAAGAAAATTTTAAAGTAATAAAGTGAAATTACTCGTTAGCTATTAACTCTAGGGCTAATAAAGGTCTATACTTTTTTACTCAGAATTCGATACTCTATCATATTACGCTATAAAAAATATAGCATTCACCACATAGTGTAGCCTTATAAACCATGTAACTTTTGTATAAAACATTTTTTTGTGCAACGCATATTTTGGTCGTAAAAGAGGTGCACACGTTGCGTGGTCCACCCTGTATATCTGGAAGTGCGATGACGATGACAATTATGCTATGGTAGGATCTTACCTACAGACTTATTGTATTGTTCATTATTACAAACAATACCGCAGAGTAGAGAGATGAGAGTGTCGACGATAGAGCCATTTTCTTGGGTAGTATCGGGATTATGAGCCTCGCTACGTCGAGCTGATGGTGGTAGGTCTAACACACACACTACATGTTAGCTCATATTCAAATTCCATAGATGCATTCGGGTATTTTTTAATTTTTTTTATTCACCTAACTTTTCATCACAGGCTTGATAAAATAGAGAGAAGAAAAACGACAACTGCTAAGAACCCGAATGTATATATGAATCTGGTACATACATGGTTCGTCACCATTTGATCAAATAGTAATATCACGTAAAATCCAAAATGCGGCAAAATCATACGCAATTTTACAGAAAATATAAACAATAAGGCCAATTAAATGATGCTAAAGACAATAGAAGAGACGATTGTGAGAGGATTCATACGAGAATTATCAATTTGCGATTCACGCGAGAAATATGTCAGTTGCGATAAATATATCGAAATTGAAATAGATGCAGTGATTGGTTAAATCGACCATGTATGTAAACAAAAAAAATAGTTAGAAATTGCTACGTTACTCACATAGAAGCAAGAAGAAGAATGAGCGAAGCATAAAGATAAGCTGCGGTGCACATAACAAAGAAAATAACCGAATCAAACGTTAGAGTCTACAGCGCGTAATGTAACGTAATGAAATGTTGATGAGACTCGTCGGCTGTTATACGTTTTTGAGATGGCCGAAAGTCTCGAAACGTAATAACGTGATTGGTCTTTAGAGGGCACAAGAATAAGCTTTACCATCTTGCATCGCGTAATCGAGAATATTTTTCAATTCCATCCAATCGACCTCCATGTCTTCACCGGCAAGTGTCCTGAAGAATTCACTTATCTTCTCTTCGTTGCGCTGCGGCTCGGGTTGATCACGAATCTGAAACATCGAATTCCGTTTCAATAAAAATGTAACGTTCTACCGATTCGTTGAATATCCAGCACACAGAGAACGTTCTTTATTCTACGGTCAAACCACAAGAGGCATTCTTAATTTCGTTAAGTGCACGTTACTCACGACAACGCCATTCTTGCCCGGGTCATCGTCGTGCTGGTTAATTACCTAAAAGCCACAAGCAACCGTAATAACGATAAAACAAAAAGAAGAGCATGCAATTTTAGTGCTCACGAGCCCCGCCCGTTCAGTGGCCTGTAAAGTTGACAAATTGATCACCCCTCCCTATTCACGTTCACCATGCTATTAGAATTCTCATTACTTTGTTAGAAAAAGGTGTTAGAGTGACCCGTTAATACGGCGACGTAATCAAGAATGTACCGGCATTAACGAGAACCTTTGTTTAAATAATTATACTTTTCCCACAAGGTATGCTATGACATTTATGAAAAATGTTTAAACCTCACTCGAAAATCGAAGGCTACTTGAAGCGATAAAGAATTCTTATACTTCTCGAAAGGAAATAACGTTGCAACATTGACGCATTGATTGAATACATTGCTGGCTATTCAATACATCGTTTTATGCTTTCAGTGCTTAAGGCATACTTGAGTTTCCGGCATTTAACGTTCGATAGCTAGAACATCCTCCGAATGTTAATATTTTCAAGTGATTTTGTTACAGTTGCGTGTGCGAGCGTTATTAATTACGTGTTATAGTGTCATTCAGAGGCGCTTTTTAATGACACCTAGTCATTAGGTCAGTACTCTGCTTACCCTATCGTCCACCTCTCCGATTCCGACTTCATCGTCGTTTTCCCTGCAAAAATAAAATCAAGGGATTAGTTGTATTATTGGTTCGTTGCTGTGCCCTTGAATGGATCACGAAAATAAGAATAATCGTACGTTTGGAATGTTCGATGAGATTATTTGGCGCCAGTGTAAAGAAAGGGCGTCGCTAACGTTTTTGCATCAATTTCGTAGTGAAAAACGATATGAAATTAACAACAGGGCAGTATTTGGAGCATGAACACTTACTCCATGTTGTTCTTGTTTTCAGAGAAGATCCGAAGCAAGAATTCGCCTTCCTCGTTAGGATCGAATGTACTTGGCACGATGCAATAAGTACCAGGCGGTAATTTGAAGCGGCAGCTGACTTCGCGGAGATTAATGAAGGACGGTGATCGTGCGACGGACGCGTTGTACTTGAAGAAATTAATGTCCAACGGCTTCGGTAATCTTTCCGGATAGTCGAGCTGTGGATGAAACAAAAATCAATTGATACCGCAGTGGAGTGATCACGCGCAGAGACAACGATGAAGACACGTACGTGATAAACGGCGAAACCAATCGTGAGACAATCGGCGCCGATTCGTCGCTGAGCTCGTCTGTTCTTTTGCATGAGGGCGACGATGACGGTACATTTGTCGTCATCTTCGTCCGCATACTCCAACGTTATTCGGTACTGCGGATTGTGCCAAAAAGTTTCTGAAAATTTCAAAAAAAAATTTGACTAACAATTGCGGAGTTGAGAGTCGATAGTTGAGGTGTAAGATTTTACCCAAGAAATTTCGGCAACCGCCCGCGGTCACCCCTCGCACCCATTCGCTCTCGAAAACGCTCATTTCCCATTTCTTCTTTCCCGCGTTGAGATCGTCCTCGGTCAACGAGTCCGGATTCAAATTGCATATCTCCAAACGGGTGAAGTATTTCTTGAAGTCTTGGAAAGACATCCAAAATTCACCGTCAACGTCGAAAATCAAACCGAGCTCGTCCTTCTCGTGATCGGGAATGAATCGCCATTCCGGTGATCTTCAATTGAAAACTTGGTATTAAACGGAGATATATTTGGGTGGGGGAAAAAAATTAATTAACGGTTGAATTACTGATCGCTCCAAGGCCCGTTCCATTCGGCCTCGTTTCCCCATGGATTTCTCAATCTCAAGAGTGGAATTTTTCCCACCTGATTCGGGGTTGCAATGTCGACGTGTTTGACGCGTGTTATACTGTAGGCGTGGCCCCTTATCAGACCTTGGGGTGTTTCAGCCTCTAACACGTTTGGATCGGGCTTTGAAACAGGAGAATTTAATTATTACAAAATTTGTATTTTTCAATACAATACTTCGGATTTCTATGTTTTTCAAATTCTAATTACCTCGAGAGAACAACCCATCAAAGAATTTCTTTCGTAAGCCTTGAGCAATATACTGAACAAATTGGGCGGCGTTTCATCCATTTCGTACAGTTCCGTCACACCACCCGTGAAATCTTCCATTGCTTCGCAAGTCGTGCCACCTTTCAAGGCCTCGTAAGATCCATGCAATTTCGCGTAAGCTTTCTCGAGCAGAGCACTCCAAAATTCATTCGGCTCGGTTGAATGGAGGTACATCAGTTGCCCGTGATAAGTGGGAAGACGATCGTCGATAACGACATCCACCCATCTGCCGTATTGCCAAAACCTGATGAAAAAAAAAAACATTTTAATTGCCAAATGTTTAAAAAAATCTAAAATTTCTCTACGAATTATACTATTCATGTTTTGAAGATTTGAGTATCAGGAGACAAATATTTTTTTCCATGTTTAAAAAGTCAATCAACACTTTGGATAAACATTTCACTTATGCGTTCCAAGCACTTTTAGAAAACACCTTAATTTTTTCTAAGCCCTTACCGGAAGTGGAATATTCCTGCGTAATCCTCATCAAAACTCTGGTCTTCTGGTACAATGCTCATGAACAGATTTGGATGTAAAGTGAGATTGGCAAGTGCCGCGAGTAACCAACAATCACCAAGTTCTCCCTGTTGTACGTCGAAGCGAGAAAACCCTTCGATGTACAGCTGCGGGTTATCAGCTATTTCCTAGAAAGCGAATGGAAAAAAGGTGACAATACTACTCTTGTGTACAATCCGAAATAGTTTCAAGCAAATATTTCAAGATTGATTCATATCGTATGAATGATTCACAGCTGCAATTATTGAAAACCAATTACGAATAATTATTCCAAGTACTGAGAACGCATGACGTTGAAGTCTGCATCATTGAAACGCGCCAGGAATTCTCGTTTCTTTTATTTCGTTATTGTTCTTGTTATGCAGAAGCGAAGATTTAGATTGTAGCTTTCAAATGAGGATCCAAAAAAATGTGAGCATAGGTTAAAGAATGCAAAAAAAAATTGGTTTGTAAAAAAAAAAGCATTGTCATGGCATTTAAACAACGGTAGCTACAAAACACTTTACACGCGATCGTTAAAAGGCGTGTGACTTATGATCGAAGACGATGTTGAAATTCGCATAGTTAGAATAAAAGGAAAATTGTGATATATTTTCTCAAATTTCTTTTGGCTGTTCTTAGCTACGAAAATTTTTAAACAATTTTTTATTTTCTTTATTCAGCAGCAGCAGCAGCGGCAGAAAGAGAGAGAGAGCTGCAGAGATCTGAGAGAAATATAGATAAGCTATATTTGTAAAGAATTTGTTTTTTGAAATAATGAAAAGGAGGAAATAAAAGTACGAAAAGAATTTTCGTTGCATTCCAAGAATGCAAACTTCAAGAGCATGGACAAAAAATATACAATTATACAACTAATTATCTGTGAGTAGCATTTTTGTATTTTATCGAATCCTTACCATCGGTCGTTTCCACTCTATGTACCTGTCGGGGCGTCTCGAATAGAAAAGAGACGAGTCGATAGCCAGGAATTCTGGATCCTCGAACAATTGTCCCGATTCGAGACATTGTTGCCTCAATTGTTTGAAATCTTGTACATCACCGTGCGACCTGATGCCTGATCCTTTTTCACCCAACTACGAAAAATAAAAACCATCCTTAATTTCATCACCATCCTTTTCCAAACATTCCACCGATCGCATAGTTTTTCATTTCCCAAATTATTTTTATTTTTCTCATCCTCCATTTGTGATAGAAAAAAAACAAAGATTTCTCTGTGCAATGAAAATTCACGTTATCGTCGCATATCCTACATTGTATATTGCTTTTCCAATTGAGCTTCCAGGAGTTCTCCTCAGGCTGTCGCTGTGCGAATACTTTTTCTTTATCAAATGACCAGCGGGCTTTGGCGACCACTTCGCAGGGAAGCTTTCATGACCCGTCCGGTTGGAAATCTCACTCTCTCGACTTGTTACTGTCAGACACGATTTGAAAAGTTGCGGTTCTTTGTGCATTTTTATAGCGGCAGGTACAGCGGATAGGGGCTCCACGGTGAATATTCTTTGAGTTTTAACATCCCTTGGATAAACTTTGTCAATGTCGATTTTTTTCGATATACTAAACTGCGTCACACGCTTCTCAAGAAAAGTTTGGCATCGTCGACTGCTAACTGTGCAATGTTTTGGATCAGCTGACATTTTGGAACACCGGATTCAAATAATTACTCTAAGACACGGACAATATAATGTTCCTCTTGATTCGATGGAACACGAGTTACTATGTTACTCTCATACGGTTGATTCTAACGCGACGAGCTTGACCGTTTCTAACGACTCTACAAAGGATACTGGACATATACATCATGAGAAATATCTTTATCAGTCCAGGAAGCCGGAGGGCTTGATAATACATTGCGGAACATCCGTGACCACAAGATTATATCGCTAGGTGTGTCGCAGCACTTTATGTAAGTACATAGATATCTTCATAAACGTGAATGTACATATATGTGCGTTAACAAATATATATATACATATATATATACAAAAATGAATTAGGCATAATGATCAGGACATTTTTATAGAGCAAAGTAATTATCACGAAACGCATGCATTATCTTAATGCATTCTTAATGCATATTGCGTTACTAATGCCATCCATAATTATACATTTTTTGTTTATGGAAGCAATGGTGAATAGATACAAATATTTACGAAATGAATCATAAGAATTTGAGTTTTCGAAGAATTTTTTGTAGTTTATACTCGGCAGTGCAGATAAAAATTCAAAAATTACCACAAAATCAAGCCTTATTCCGTTAAAAAAAAATGAATGCCAGGCTGTTCTACACATGCACAAAAATTATTTTATTGTTATCTCATTTCAGGAAAAAGGGCCAAGGCTACATCGGAGATTGCAGTGTAAGAAAGTCATTGGAAAGTAATAACATTTGTTGTATTGCAGAGATTTTTTGAGTACGCAGGTTGCTCAGGTAACTATTGTCGCAAAGAGACAAGTTGAACGTTGATGAATCGGACGATACCGAAAGCTTGGGAGATTAAAGGTGTGATTCATGCAATCTGCGTCAAGCAGATAACGTGATCCATAAAAAAAAACAGAGATACAAAGAATAAAGATAGAAAGATTTTATTATTAATTGCGAATAGTACAAATTAATAGATTAATTGTTATGATAAAGGCATTGAGAATGAAGAGTACATGGAATTTCTGTAGCGTCTTCGTACCACTTTGATGTTGAAGAGCGACGGCAATGTGCGCTTAACCTCAACTTCCCTTTTGACAAATACATCTTGATCAGGATCGGACGCTTCGGCATAGCTACCAAAGCCATAGCCACCTTGATAAGGTGGATAAGCACCGTAATAACCGTCACCCATTGTCAGCGGATTATTGTCACGCGGAGCTCAAAATTAACAGTTGTAATTCGAGCTGTCAAAACACTTTTTGCAATTGAGATACTCCCGAAGAGTACTTTTCGTTTAACGTGCCACGTTCATATACTTGAGTATTATTAACGTTTGTTATTATTCAGTTGATATAAGAATCACGAATTTGTGATCCCTACGGTTTATCTTAACGTGTGCGTCGCGATCGAAATATGACAATGAGTGAATCGGCCCGAAAGGAGTGCCTTCTCTATAAATATATCCAGCGAAGCAGTGACGATGGTGTTCCCCTAGGCTAACATTCTCCTATGCCTATGTGCATTCCCTTGTATTTCGTCATTTGCGCCTGCTTCAAAAGTTTTCTCATGGACGCACAGTAGTGATCCGTATGCTGGATATGCGACTAGTTTTTAGTTGTTTCGGGATTCATCGTAGGAAGAAACGGCATAAACGTCATTTTGTACGTCGGGGATTATTCAGAATTTATCTGTATTGAACATTTCTTTTACCTCCAATTATTTATTTGTGTTTTTAATGTGTATAGCGTTATTTGTTTTTCGTGAGCGAGTGTAAAGTTATTTCGCGATTTACGATGTGTGCGTGGTTGCGAATACGCATATATTACGCATTGCCTGGTGCCGCGCAGTGTCGCGTATGCCGATCAGCGGCCGGGGGGTAGTGTGCGCAGGCGTGCCACACTACCGAATCTCGCGGCTCAAGCGGCATCGGTCGTAACTCGTCGTGAGGCTGGTTCTACAATAAGTCGGTTGTCGGCGTCGGATGTCGCGCGCATGCGCTTCTGCGATGTTTACGCCAACATTGCACCAACCGACATCGTAGGAGCGCATGCGCCCGATGTCCGACACTGACAAGCGACTTATTGTAGAGCCAGCCTACCCACGCAACTCCACTGATCAGTCGCATTGCAGCCATGTCGTTGAATATAATGGTTTTTTCTTCGGCATGTATCCCCTACACTCGCAACTCTCCGTCCTTTTGGTTCGGCAAATATTTGATATAGTAATAGATGAAGTATATCCCTCAAAGTCGCGTATGCCAAGATGAATCTTAACCTCGCAACGCTATTCTTTCCCATTCCAATAGTATCCAACACTTGCTTGCGTCCTTTCGATAATCTTGACTTATTTTATGCTCGCATTATTTCATATAAATTCTTCCTGAAGATTTCATTATCGAGTTCGTTAATATTTCGCGTTGAGAATGAAACCGGCTTCGAGAAGAGAGGTTATGTTCAATAGGAACACAAGAATATCCGCTGCATGTATAAAACGTATTTGAAGTCGAGTCGGGGATATTCAGCACGTCGTGACGGCACGTTTTTATGCGTATCTTGATAACCCAATGGCTAAAGTCATAATTGCGCTGCATGTTGTGCAACAAAATTACGTTCTCGATAGTTACGCAAGATAACCACTTATCCAATTGGAAAATGTGCAGATGTACAACGTCTGTGCCTAATCAACCCGATTCCAGTCGCGTTCTATTGGAGATCTTTTCCTCCCTGATCTGTTTTTTTTTTTGCTATACACCGTACACGAATCGATGATATTTCGGGAAATGCTCATAATTATTTCGTTTCTTTTATCATGTCGCGTATCTTTTTCCCTTATAAAATGACAACTGTATGCACGAGTGTTTGACTCATCGTCCATTGCACGATAGGCGCGCGTTGATAGCAAATTAGCGAATTCAAGGTCACACGACGGTTCGTGAATCCCAAGTGGCTACAATATAATCGTTCGGCTCGCTGCACACTGATTAGTTCCCTCTGGTAATAAAACCTTTCGGACTTTGGCTCTCGTTGATCTGTAGAGCCGCAAGTCATCAATGTTTCTTCCATCGAACATCAATATTTGATCGTGAATTCGTTTTTTTTCTCTCTCATTTTTTCGAACACACGGCGACTATACCTACCTCGACTTTCTTTGATGCCTTTCGAACGAATTCCGGCTCGCACACGACGTTCATGTTCCATCCATAGCTGTTGTTCGGCATCATTGTGATTAGATTGTTGTTTTTTTTTTTTTCGTTCTGTGTCGCGACACTATGATGAGCACACGCGGACTTTAAACTCTTTTACTCTTGGCTGGGTAACGGAAAAAAAAAATTAACTCGTCTGCACTGCACATCGTGCCGCAGTTCTCACGTCACTTCGGTTTCTTCCTGTTCCACGCTCGTGGGTCACGTGGCCAATTAGAACGCTTTTGCTTTCCGCCTGGCGCGTTTCCACTTGGCAATGACCTTGATATTGGCGGGATAAAATTACGTTTCTGTATGGGAAATTCAATGAGAATGCGGTCAAGTTCGTTCCGAGTCTTCTTATATGGACATGTACTAGGTCAACTAGGTTGATTAGGTCAACATAACGTCACAAATTTAAGAACAGTGTTTTCTCATAGATCTTTAGGTTATTTAAGAAAAAAAAACTTTACACTACGAAATAAATATTAGTCTTTGAGAAATCTCTGTTTGAAAATTCTATCGATTTTGCACTCATGTGTCACGTAGTAAAGCTTCCGCTTTGAAGGCTTCGTAGCTCCTTTGGTACACGCCTCGTTGTAAGAGTTGAATTGAAGCTTAGAACCTTATATACCTTTGGATGGTCGGAAAACAAGGCTTTTTTTTGCGAAAATACTAACGAAGCAATGAAAATGAGATTTGGAAATAAATTTTTTATTTTCTCAAACAAAATAAAAAATTGCGACTCAGTGGCCGGTGGAAAAAGAACGCCTTTTTTTAAGCCCTTTAATTTTTTAACAAATAAAATTGTAATCTACATGAGTTTTGCTAGCGAAGTACACAGGATCATTAGAAAATATTGATTTTCGCTACGTTGTCACCATTTCGAAAAAAAACGTCGCATTTTCGACTAAATAAAAACGGCCTTAATTTGTTTATAAAAACCGTAATTGTTAATCGATCGTAAAAATCATGTGCACTTCGTTAGAAGATCTAGCTAAGAAGCTTTCGTTGAAATTTGAAGTCGTTCGGTTGAAAGTTGTATGAGCTACGAGTCCGCCTGATTTTTAAAACATGGTTTGAAAAAAAAACGCATTTAAAGTTTCAAAAGCCTAAAATAACTTTTGCATATCATTCTTGGGACGTTTATACATCATTGAAGACAATAAAAAAAGAATTTTTTTTCAAAGGTATGTAAGGCCTTAAGAGGTAACGCCGCCATGTTGGGCGAACAACTCATATTAGAACTTTGAAGTTTATTCGAAGAAAAGTAATAAACGTTATTGAAAATTGACACTTGGTTTGCCAAAATGTACACAAAGTGTACATTTTCTTCAACAATTTTTTTTTATTTTGCACTTTCTTGCGTATATTTTGAGGAACTGATTTTATCATCCTAACTAATATTACAAATCTGACTTCCTGTCTGTCTGTTTGTTACTCAATCACGCCAAAACGGCTTGATCGATTTCAATAAAATTTAACATGTAGATAGCTCATGGCCTGGATTAAGACATAGGATACTTTTCATTCTAGTATCTAATATTTTTCTAATTATAATATTATTATATAATTGAAATTATTATATAATCAATGAAATAAAAAATGTAGATAGCTTATGACACATAGGATACTTTTCATTCTAATTCTAATATCTAATATTTTTCCAATCTGTATGCCCGATGTTTGTTCAACTATGACGCCTAAACGGCTGAACCGATCTTTATTCAATTTGGCACACATGTAGAAGAGTTACTTCGAATAACACATAGGCTATGAAAAATACATCTAATATTTTTCTAATTCTAATATTTGATTCGAATCAACTGGAAGAGGCCATGAACCAGGCGGGAGAGGGACAAATAGGAGACACATTAAGGAGGAGCAACAGAAGGGAGTGGAGAACGAAGACAGGGAGAGCAGTGAAAAACATGACGGATCAAGAAATACAAAGTGGAAAAAAATCGAGAGGTCAGGATTTTGCGCCGAACATAAAGACAGGAAGGAACAGGGGGGGATGGAGAAATATTGGAGGAAAGGAACGACGAGGGGTGAAATCAGAGAAACCTGGGCAAAGCTGAGGTGTGGGAGCGTGGGGAAGGAGAAAGAAAAGGGATTCAAGAATACGAGATGCAGAGTGTGCAACAGGGAAGAAGAAACACTGACGCACATAGGGGAATGCGTGAAAGTAATGACACAAATGGGCCAAGAGGTGAAAAGGAATTATCAGCGATGGGTGGAACAACAGGAAGGAGAAATAGCAGCGGGATGGAGCAGAGCTCTAAAAGGAAAGAAAATAGTGGAAAAACTGTGCGAGGTGGTCAGGGAATTCTACAAAGTCGGGAAAACGAGGGAGGAGGAGACAGGGAGGGAAGTCTAGAAGGAAAAGTGGAGGAGAAATATAAATAACAGACAACATTGTAAAAAGAGAACTTATTGTAAAAAGAGGAACAGATGGAAGATTGTAAAAGCCCGCAAGGGTGTACAAGTGGAAATAAATACTACTATTATTTGATTCGAAACTAATTCAATTATGAAATTATCAGTCTTATTTAATTCTTATTATAGGATACAAACAAATTAAATCTAATTAAAATAGATGACAATATAATATCAAATCTAATATAAATATATCTAATATTTTTCTAATTATAACATTCGTGTCAAATCTAATGTAATGATTAAATTCAAATTCTTATAGAATACAACGAATCAAATATAATTTGAATTTGATAAAATCTAACGTCTAATATTTTTCTAATTATAATATTTAAAAAATCTAATGATGAAATTTTAATTCTCATGGAATACGAACGACCAAAATATAATCAAAATCGAATAGAATCTAATATAACATATTTTACTAAATTCTGAATGACGTATGACAGTCTTCAAAAAAAAAAAATAATCGATTAAGGGGTATTTTAATACAAATTGCGAGATCCACGCAGACGAAGTCGCGGGTAGAAGCTAGTTTTTAATAAAGTTCATTAATATTTTTTAACAATTTCAGAATTTTCGCGTGAGTTTTTGTCCCGACACGGGTTAGTGTAACCCCTTAAGCTTCATAGGGAGCCCCGAAAAGGAATGTAGTCTTTCCTGGCATTGAATGTTTCCAAACAAATTCTCCATTTTCTTTGGACTGAGGAGAGCAGGGGGGGGCGGTGGTTTCGAGCTCTTTATTATCCCCACTACGGCCAATACGGGTCATCAGCATCTTCGCGGTTGCGTTGCCAACACTCCGCGAACTTCGACGCGGAATAATTGACAAAGACCGAGAACTTGCCGCTCCTCTCTGCGATCCCGTTATTGGCCCCCATATTTGGCGCGTCAGACAAAAATAAGGTTAGCCGGCGACACAAAACCGAGGCTCATCGTTATTGATCCAGTGCTCGGAAGTCACAAGGGCGCGGTCTCCTTTTTTTCATCATTCTTTCTCCTTTTATAGCACCAAAAAGGCCGAAATAGTATTTATCATCCTCGAAGTTATTTTCATTATCTTTTAGTCGCGCAAGAAACAAAGATCATACGGGTCAATATCGTTTTTCCGCACAATTGCAGTCTCTCCCGTGCATATACAGCCGACCGGTAAACATTGGATCGAGACTCGCGGCAAAATAGCTTGCATTGTTCGAGGCCTATTAAGTTATATATGGGGCATTCCATACCAATTCGACCTGGGTCTGACCCTCGACCCCTCAAATCTGGTTCCCGATTTTTCCTATCATTACTCTCACTCTATCAAGCAATTACAATTTTTTTTCAGATTTTTCAAAATAAATTTGAGCGCGTCATGAATTTTTGAATTTTTTTTTTTAACACCTCGATGGCCGTAATCGAAAAATCCGAAAAAATTCCCAAAAATACAGTGTCAGATATAAAAAATGTTGGTGTAAAATTCATAATGTCTGGGCTTTTGCTTCAACCCGTTTTTTTAGCTTTTTGAGCAAAAAAAAATGAAAAAAATACGAAGCAGAGGTCAATTTACTGTAGACTGTTGCTCGAAATTTTGTATGCATAGTACCAGATTAAAAAAAAAAATTCTCCGATTTTTCTAGAGTGTATTTTGTAATTTTCGAATTTTTTTTTTTTATCATGGTTGACAAAAACCCTAATTAGGGATTTGGAAATGATGCGAATTGCACTAACAATAAGCGTAAGATGCCTGGTGAGGTTCGGTACACTCTAAACTACTATTGAACTACTACTGTAGACAGTAGCTTGAATATTTTTGATGATAGCGAACGGTTTTTGGAAATTTTTAAGGATTTTTTAAAGCATTTTTTTCTGTAATATCATCGTAAAATCATGATTAATTAAAAACGGTCATGATGACCCAGGTCGAATTGGTATGGAATGCCCCATATGTAATCCAAGGACGCGCGATAAGAGGCTTTACAAATCGCCGTAGAATTCTCAACGACGCTTCACCCATCCCCTTTCATCCCGACCTCGATTACTCTTTTCTTTTTGTATTGCAAGTATTCGTAAGAAATTCGTCTCGGGAATGAATCATTTTGCGACAATTGATGACGACAAAAGTGTGCAGATGTTCGGAAACGAGCTCGTGGAACAGAATGAAACAAAGCCATGTGCATTCTATTGTCTCGTATCAACAGATCCTAAATCCTCGAGTCTTTTCGGCCGTCAAAATTTACTCTCTGTACAAATTGTGGCATTTTTGCCATTTTGCGATGTCAATCCGAAATAAAGAAAAGAAAATGAATTAAATCATACTAATCGAATGATAAAGATACTTTTTGTTCCTAAATACCAACGATGGAGGATGTATGGGAAATGCAATGCACGCTCTGGATGTTAAGTAAAAATGTTGACGTTTGCATCAAATGCAGCGAAAAAACGTTTTTCTTTCTGCTTATTAAGCAAAATCTTTTCTTTTATCGATCGTAGTCGTAGATCGCTGATAATGATACGAAACAATTCGAGGGATTTTCGTAGGCTAGACGGACGGAAAAATATTGAGTAATGAAAACAAAATTAACTTCCGTTGCGTTCCAACGATGCAAACTTCAACATCGTAAGAAAAATCGATCGTAAGTGGCGCAATACGTAGATCGAGAATCAAATTCGCAATTTTCGATGTTTTTTTTAACCATTGTTACACCTGTCTTTTTTAGTTTTTATTTTTACGAGAGCAAAACTTTTGAGAATGAGTATGCCGCGGCTCGCGAGCGACTGCCACAACTTTCAAGCCGCTTAAACCGCCTACAGCGTTGCCATAGAGTCTGCGGTGACGCGCGAACGAGAAAATAAGCAAAATTTCAGCGCGTCACCGTTACACTACAATAAGGTGGTAAATGATTGTGAAATTTTTCCAAAAACTTTCTTCCCCACACAAATTATCCACGCAAAAATCTTAAACGTTCCGTGATATTTGTTGACTATGCTTTTTCTTAATACAATTCTTCAACGGAACAGTGGATCGATCCCAAATTTTGCGTACAAGCTTAGGAAAAAAAAAGTAACGATGAAATTCAACTTTTATCGTTATGGTAGCACATTTGTAAGGCTCCCATACATCCTTTGTCAAGTGTAGGCAAAATCGAGTGTCTATTCGAAACAAAAACGACTCGCGGATATAATCACTAGGCAGAAAACGCGTAAGCGACAGACGGATTCGCACAGAAATAACTGCAAAAATTACACGAGTCTGGTCCTCACTTAGTCGTATTGCGATATACGATCCCGTCAGATTATTATTCGTTTTTTTTTAACGCTACTCGAGACTATATTCGATTTCCAAGCTGGATCTGTTGTATGTCGCTCGGGTGAAAAATCAACGCGACGATACGCTCGTGCCAACAGTCACACGACGACTGCCGGCATATGGGCAAGTTCCCGCCAGCGCCGTTCACAAACCGGACGAGAAAAATCAAAAAGCAAAACACGCACGTGAGATTCGCATAGAA
This sequence comes from Ophion ventricosus, assembly GCA_963932345.1. Lineage (NCBI taxonomy): Eukaryota > Metazoa > Arthropoda > Insecta > Hymenoptera > Ichneumonidae > Ophion > Ophion ventricosus. The sequence goes on from OZ010721.1 coordinate 14,764,142, forward strand.
CTGACTCACGGATGATGATCCGCGACCAAATGGAGCGAATTCTTCGAACGAGAGAAAAATACATCGATGTGTTCATTTTTTTCAACATTTTTTTCAATCAATATCTAATTTATATTTCCTCTCGGATATTTGTGCATTTTCGATAATTCTCCGTAAAATTTACATTTATTCCGCTTCATCGTTAATTTAATATCATTCCTCCTTTTCATCGTTCCTTCTTCGCTTGGGCATTTTTTCTTCGCTTCAATATTTCGGGTTTTCTCGTGAAATCCGACTCCGACTCAGCTTTACGAGAAGTGTTGAAAAAAAATGTCTCTCAATGCTGTTATGACGGAATTAGAATGGGAGGATTTTCCCGTCGCTTTTTTTTCGGGGGACTGGTACACACATGTGCTAAGAGTACGAACGAGCTCGGAAATAAGATCGATCTCCGAGTCTTTCTTCTTCCTTGGGTATTCCCACCGCGTGATGCTGCGAAAGAAATACCCAGCGGATGAAACCATTGCTCCTGTGTTCAATGCTCTCGTTTTTTTTTCTTCGATTGACTCATTCGGATGTCTTGTACTGCGAACTGTTTCACTTCAAGCCATACAACATTTTTTATACGATGATCCAAAAAATGGTTGAATTTGTAATTCTCAAATTAATTCCTAAATTCAATTGAGCCGGGTACGATTGAATGTTTTTTTTCTGTAAAATAATTGTTTCTCGCACGATCGAAACTGTTCAAAAAGTTCAGTCTGAATTTTAATCGTGATTTTCTCGCCGAGGAAGCTTTGCTGTGTTTTTATCTCGGGATATCAGTTGACATTTTCACAGAAGGTATATTCGATAAAATATGATCTGTTTGTACGGGGATTTTTTTTACTCGCATCTAGCTTTACCAAATTTTGAGATACCAGGAGGAAGTTTTTAGAAACTTGAAGAACAGTTTTTTCGAACACTGAAGAACGACGGCTTTTTTTTGGTACCTTCATCTATTTGTTAATAACAAATGATTAAAGTTGGTTTTTGGTCAAAAATTGAACTTTTTCTTCTACATCTTGCCGTTTCGTAATTTTGAAAAATTCAATGAAGTATTCGGTCGAACGAAAGTTTTACTATTATCCTGTAAGTTCAATTTATATTATTCATTTCTGATCATCCTAGTTGCCAGAATTTCTTGCATCAATTGGCCATGCAGCACCGGTGGCACTTTGCTTAAATCATAACTTCATTGTTTATCGATATTTAAAACAAAACCAAAATTGCCAAGCCTAGGTATTAATTATGTCTAAAATCCCGGCATTGTCGTGCTAATACTCTCATTAGAAAAAAAATTCCTTGAATCTCTCTAGGGTCGGGGTTTATGAAAATTTGAGAATAAAAAATTATTCATCGCTGTACTTTACTTCATTTTTGAACCATCAAGCGACTCTTCTCTACATACAGTAATTACGGAATGAAGGTTTGGAGAAAAATTCCGCTATTCAGAGACTTGCGCATTGCTTCCTTATTGTTTCATTTCGCTCGCGAAGGTTCCTCGATTGAAGAGCCACCGTCGAATAAACGACTCGCTTATGGGCCATAATTTTTTTCATTTATCTCAATCGAGTGATTGTTTCGCGGAAATATATTACATGAAGTAAAAAGTTCTGAGCGTTTTATCGCTTTATGTCGACGATGAAATCAACATAGGATTATCCGATTTAGATCAAATATGCGCCGTTTTGATCGATAACTTTTGTCCATTTTGAAGGCAATTTCATAATTCCGCGATTGAAGAAGTCCTCGTCCCTATTGGTAAAAAAAACTTGACCAGCTCATTTTCACAAGCCTCTCTTGAGGCCAGTTTTGTACCATCAAGAAAATTTTGCAAATGCTTGAAAAGGTGATAATCGCTTGATGCCAGGTCTGGACTATACGGCGGGTGCGATAGAACCTCCCATTCAAGCTCTCGGAGCTTCTGGCGCGTCGTTAAAGATGTGTGCGGCCTGGCGTTGTCTTGATGGAACACAAGACCCTTCCTATTGGCCAATTCTGGCCGTTTCTGGTCGATCGCCTGCTTCAATCTGGTCAGTTGTTGATAGTAAAGGTCCGAATTGAGTGTTTGGCCCGATGGGAGCAGCTCATAGTGGATGATTCCCTTCCAATCCCACCAAACACACACTAAAACCTTCTTGGCCGTTAATCCGGGCTTGGCGATCGTTTTGGCTGGCTCACCGCGATTGGACCACGATCTTTTTCGGCTGTTGTTCTCGTATGTGACCCATTTTTTATCGCCAGTCACCATCCGCTTAAAAAATGGGTCGATTTCGTTACGTTTCAGCAAAGAATCGCAGGCATCAATTCGGTCCAAAAGGTTCTTTTGCGTCAATTCGTGTGGCACCCATACATCGAGCTTCTTCTTGAGACCAGCCTTATGTAAATGGTTCCAAATGATTTTCTGGCTAATCTTCAGTTCCTGGGCAATGGAATAAGTGCTCACATGCCGGTTCGACTCGACGATTTCCATGATTTTATCGACATTTTCGTCGATTGGCCTACCAGAGCGTGCCTCATCTTCGACGTCCATATTACCAGAACGGAATCATTGGAACCACCGCTTTGCTGTTGCATTCGATACTGTATTGGGTCCATAAACAGCACCAATTTTTTTGGCCGCCTGCTTTGCCTTTTCACCTTGGTCGTAGTGCTACTGAAGGATGTATCGAATTTTCTCTTTTTTTACCTCCAATTTTGAACGCTGCAACACACAACTAGCTTCACCAAACACAAAACTGTCAAAGAACTTTTTTTGAAGCGCAATGTCACCTTTAAATCGCCGTATATTATGACCCGATGCGATGTATACAACGTGAGATATGGCTCACTAAAGACATCTAGCGGAAAACGCTCAGAACTTTTTACTTCACCCAATATGTTTATCCTCAAATTTACGAATCGAGCACGCGCTAGTTTCTTCAAGTTTACAAGTGACGTGTCCATTAAAATCCATCAGTCGCGAGTACATACAGACTTCTTGACTATACAGGTCCAGATGTTATCGGAAAATCTATTTCCGTTGTTTCTCGATGCATATACACGTAGCTTGGATCACGTAAGGCGGGCAATAAATATATCGAGGCACGATCGCGTGGCACACGGAAAAGATCAACGTTTAGCATCAAAGATAACACGGTAAAATATATGAAGCCTTTAATGTTCATACGTCTAGGTACAGTTAGCGAATTGCAAACAGCTCAAAACTAAAAATATGAATTAGTTGGAGGGTCCGGGCCTGGCTCTGGCTCTGGCATTCTTCCAAGGGGACTTTTGAGAAAAAAGGAAAGAATTTCTCGCCGTCGTATATATCTCACTTTACATTAGGCGCCCGCTCGGCTGATCAAGACGTTTAAGCGTTTGAAAATAAAAATCGTACGATTAAGCTCTATAATCGTTGAAGCTCCCCAATTTACGAACAGTTAAATTACTTATTTGAAAATAATTTTTGTTAGGCTTTTTTGAACTAAAGAAATATTGCGATATTGCGTGGAAATAAAATGCAAAAAAGAAATGACCTTGAAAAGTACACTGGCTGGATTGTGAACGTCTCCGGAACCGGAAAGACCGCCTCTCATTTGTCTCGTGAGAAGCTTGTACCGACCGTGGGTTGACCAGACATCGTGCCTCGCGTCTAAAAGATCCGGATCTCTGAAAACCCATCGCAATACACACCATCCACACTCTTCACGAACTTCGTGTTTAGACACAATGATTCGCCACTTAATTCAACGCCAATGACGTCGACGTCAAAACACCGAATTCGAAAATCTCGTGAATTTTACGAACGAAAAAAGAAAAACAAAAATCAAAACTTCGCCAGTAAAAAAAAATGAAAAAGAACAAAAAACAAGTTTTTTTTTCCAATTATAAATTCTCTTACCCTTTGTGGAATTTTTGAGTCCTGACAATTCCGTCACCATCGGCGACCGCTCGGACGTAAAAGTACGAATAATTTGGCATTTTGAAAATTTATCCAAATCGAACGTAGAGAAAAAAAAAAATACGAAGAAATTCTCCTTCTGAACTCGAACTCTATTGATATTTTTTTCGTTCCCGCGCGCAATGAAAAAAAGAAGTGTGCACCCGAAAATGTGAACTACGAATTGTCGCGAGAGATTCTGTTCGGAAGCCTGCTGGCGGTTGAGCGCTCGCGACTACTCTTCGTTTCGGGTCCTTTAAAGCGTTGCCATATATATTTAGACGATGCACACTAAATAAACGTCGCCCCACACGAGAGCACGAAAAACAAATATATCTTTGTATTGTCTTTTCGGCGCGCTAGCTTCGAAGCGGTTGGGCGATGAGGGATACAGGTGGACGCGCCGTCTGATTAGACGCGCTAACGACTGAATAGTAAATTATATTCATTAGCAAGTGTTAGAGGGGACTAGAGAGGCATCAAATGTCAAAAATGTGCTTGCAAAAATATTGTTCATAACTCGAATACATGTAAAACTTCTTTTCTTTTATTTTTCTATTACAATATAAAATAACAAAATTTCTCCAAATTTTTTTATATCTTTAATTATAAATTTGTATATGACTTTTATAACAAATTATAAGATTTTTTTGTAACTTGAACTATAACTTATATAACACGAAAATTTCTCCAGATCTTTCATAACATTATGAAATAACAATATTTCACTAGATTTATTGCCACGGAAATGTTATCGTAGCTCCAACGTAATGAGGCAAATTATGTAAAGTCCGATTTTTCCATGAAATCTCGAAAACCGCAGGAGATATCAACTTGAAATTAATACAGGAGTTATGGAACACTATAACGCATTCATTATACCTAAGAGCTGATTGAAGAACCAATTTTTTGATAATTTTATAGCGACAAATAACTCAATTTTTTATCGTTTTCATTATCTGGACGCCATTTTGTTAATTTTCTTTTCCATTGTCAATTTTCCAGGTATAATCGATAGAGGAAAGCCTCAGGCGATTAAGTATCCCTGATATTTCTCAAAATCTTAGTCCATTCGACTGGGATCGTAGTAAAATCGGATTTCCCATAATTTGCCTAATCACGTTGAAGCACCGGTATTACTGACCTGGGAATGGATATCAAGAAATTTTCCTGTTTTATAATATTATAATGAATATCCCTAAAAACAAAAGAATTGCATATTTATATGCGGCCTCGTTATAAACAATTAAACGAAAGTCAATTCTTAGAATGTTAAACTTGCCTAGTCTCTTTGAATGGAATCTTTAGCGTCGCTTGGGATATTTGTGGCACTGACAATTTTAGTTCTACGAAAATAAGTTTTTTTTTTCTTCATAGAATTAGTGCGAAATAATTTTGCACTATATACCGAACCCAAAAATAATTATAATTTATCAACTTACGCAGCAAGGAAAGAATAAAGGGAAAAGCGACAACGACAAATTTCATTTTCACAAGCACTTGAATTCAATCGAAAAAAAAACAATATTGCAGTTTGCTTGGTAGGAATGCACCAAAAATTCCGTTTAATTTTAACTTTATTTTTGCTATTAATCAAATCATTTTTTGCCAATCGAGGCTATAGATCATTCACAAGTAACTTTAAAAAATGTCTGAGTTCCTTTCACAGGCAAAAGGAGTAAAAATAAAGTAATTTTTTTTGCTCCATTATACTAAAGTTTAAGGCGTAAAAATGAATATTTTTTTGCTCCTTTATCTTACACTTTGAGACGTAAAGAATATTTTTTTCTCTTTTATCCTAAAGTTCACGGCGTGAAAATATAATATTATCCACTCCTTCAGCCTGTGGAAGGAACTTTACCGTTTTTACACGCTTTTATTTAACTTCACTTGTTGCGAGATGCAAAATGGAAAATCAATATTTCATCCACTTCCCGACTCCTTCTAGCTCTGAAATTTTGCAAACATGCATCTAAGAGGTGCATATAAAAAAGGGTTCAATAGATAAAATAGATTAAAAGGTAAGGTACAATAGGTGGTGAGTCAACATCTATGATAGATGCCATCTATCACAGTTCTCCAGGATTTCTCCTGACAATCAACCAATAATAAAACCGGTTCGTTTGGAAGAATTAATGCCTCTTTGCAAAAATTTCAGATCTCTAGTAAAATCAATTAAAGACTAAAAAGTAAAAAATAATTTATATCTAAATTTTTTTTAACAGGCTTTTATTTAATGTACTAAAAAGTAGAAAATATTTTTTTTAAACAAGTCACCTATATGTGACTATAAATAAAAGCTTGGGGCGATCAAAATTTGGACATATAATCTTTCATTTACATAAATCGGTTAACATATCAACTGTATTTAATTTACTGTAAAACAACCATAGATTTCTTAAATAAAAATCGGGAAACTGAGTATAAACGTATGATAATAATTTCTCTAATTACTATCTTGCCAAATTCAATTTCAAATTTCAAATTCAAATCAAATTTATTAAACATGTAAAAAGTTGAGCGCCCCAAGCTTTTATTTTATAGTCACGTATAGGTGACTTGGTAAAAAAAATATTTTCTACTTTTAAATATATTAAATAAAAGCTTGTTTAAAAAAAAATTGAGATATAAATTAGTCAGTTATTGAATCGCAATACGAAAAAATTAATTTTCTACAAGAAAAATTAATTTTCATTGCATTCCAACGATGCAAACTTCGACGGGTAATAAAAATCTTGTTGGTACAGTCCGGATTAGGAATTATTTTTCGTGTCTCGTTCTACAAGCTGAAAAAAAAACGTCGCAGTTAAAAAAATCGCATTTGCCACTACGAAATTCACTTACGATTTTTTATTTGCCCATGTATATGTATATACATACATGCCTGCAACATGGTACATATATATGAGTTCTTTCGCGCACATATATATATATACACACGCACCCACTCGAATTATTCTCTTATTTATATGTCTCTCTTTGTATATGAATAGTTGGTACCAATATCAGCTACGTTAGTAAAATATTTCATTATAATAAAAATAAAAAATACTTATACACCAGGCTTCTTGTTATCAATTACTCGTTAGCAATCGTTTCAACGCGTTTATACGTTTCATTCTTAATTGCGAAAAAATTGTGCCGAGACATTACGTGCCAATGGAGAATGACAACTTCCTGCTTTCGGACCGAACAAAAATTCATGTTTTATTTTGTTATTTTCACGTATGAGGAAGAGTCGCATGACGTCTCGAGGGCCCGGGATCGATCGTCATCGATATCACTTGTAAATCAATTCGGAAGATACATATAGCGTATATCGTCACTGTACATGATGTTTTAAATATATATATGTGTGTGCGTACATACTCAATTCTCAAAATTCTACACTTGGGTTATTCGCTTATTGGAGTTCACTCTACAACATACATTTTTTTTTTGGTACACCAGTACACCTTTCTTTTGTTTTTTTTTAGTTTTTTTTTACTTATAGATTTTTTGGGGATTTTACGTCATTCAATTTTCATTATTTATGTACAAATTTAAAACGCACGCTCGTATTTTGATATACAATACCGGCGAAAAGTTTTCGGACAAAAATTCAAAAACGCTCCGGAACGATTTTTTGTGCCATTTCGCCGATAGTTGACATAAATGAATTTAATAGACGGTATTTTAAAGGGGAGGTATTCACCTTAATTCCGTTTTTTTTAAATTTTTTTACTATTTTTTTGACGACTAGTATCCTTTTTCGAAAACGACCATTTCTGCCTTTTTTTGTTCCTTTTCTGGTGGACCCCGTTTATAGACAATTTTTTTTTTTCAATGCATTTCTTTGACCGGAATCATAAAGGTGGAAGCTCAAGCTTCAAATTTGTTTTTTTAAAGACTCGTACGATTTTTTTTCTAAAGATATTTTGATTGTTATGAAAAACGAGACAATTTGAAAAATGACGTGTAACGCGAAAACGACAAGGATTCACGGAAAACCTCAAGATAGTAAAAAGTTGAATCGGTTTTCGTTGAGTTCGCGAGAATTTTTTCAGATTTTTTTTTACCTATTTTCGGTAAAAAATCAGATGATTTAATTACCGTAACTCGAGAAAACAATGTCGAAAAAAAATCTGACATCATTCTATTGCGTTGAAAATAGAAAAATTAAATTTTTTCCTCTCTTGAAATTTTACCACAAACCTCTTAGTTCTCGAGTTACTGTAATTAAATCATATGATTTTTCACCGAAATTAAGTAAAAAAAATTTCGAAAAAAAAATCTGAACAAATTCTCGCGAACTCAACGAAAACCTATTCAACTTTTTACTATCTTGAGGTTTTCCTTGAATCCTTTGTCTCTTTTTTCAAAAAAATCAAAATATCTTTAGAAAAAAAATCGTACGAAGCTTTAAAAAAAACAAAATTGAAGCTTGAGCTTCCCCCTTTATGACTCTGGTCAAAGAAATGCATAAAATTTTTTTTTATCTGTAAACGAGGTCCACCAGAAAAGGAACAAAAAAAAGGCGCAAAATAGTCGTTTTCGACAAAGGGTACTAGTCGTGAAAAAATAGTAAACATTTTTCGTAAAAAAACAGAATGAAGGTGAATTCCTCCCCTTCAAAATGCCATTTATTAAATTTATTTATGTCAACTATCGGCGAAATGGCATACAAAATCGTTCCGGAACGTTTTAGAATTTTTGTCCGGAAACTTTTCACCGGTAGTGTGTATATATATATCTGTTTATTTTTTATCTTCTTTTTTCCCTCTTTCTTCCCGTGCGTCTCATCGGACCTCGCGGCTTAACAAAAAATGGGGAAGTTTTCTTTTTTTACGCTGCGTTCATAGACATGGAAAATTCAGCGTCGGCGCTTTCCAGCGCGAATTTATAGCTGTACATTTTTGTCGTTGTAGGTGATAAGAAATATCGTTAAAAAAAAATGTACAATGTACGAATTTGACGAAGAAAATCGAAATACGAAGTCGAATGGTTAGATCGATTTTTTTTTCCGCACGCACAACTGAAAACTTTCATTCTCGTTACTCGTCTCCGTGGCGAATTCCAATGTCTTTGCGTGATAAAAATGAAGAACAGTATTGCTGAAAAATATGTGCGCGTTGAGCTTTTGTCAACTTCGGACTCTTTGCACGGTTTTTCCTAAAATTAAATAGTGGCCTAAAGTCAAACGTGCGTGATAAGATGACACGATTTTTTTGTTTCACGTGCCACAATTCTCCAGGTGTTTTTCTTGTGTGTGACCAATATAATTCCAATACGAAACCACGCATCCGGCACGATTATGGGAGAGATCCCTTCATAACGTAAAGAAGAGCTTATAGCCGTAAATGAAGCCCACCAGGAAATTGACGAACTACTTTATGGCCCTGGCCTCACAGATTAATCGGTAGGCCATTAAGTCACAAAATCATTGAGCCTTGAAACTTTAAACGCGCTCTTCCTGAAAACCACTCTTTCGTGAACCTCGTACAAGACAACTCACAAACTATCCGATCGATCATTTCGAAATATTACACACTTCTAGATCACGTAATTATCGTCTATGTGAACCTAAAGTTACTTGAAAATTATTTTAAAAAACTACTTTTTTTTTTATTAACAAACACTACAGTAAAAATCTCAATAAAAATAGAACATTATTTCAAGCACGTACCATTTTTGGAATTTTCACTTTTCTTTGAATTTTTTAGGTTCACATAGTGCGTGTGGATCTTGGAAATCCAAAACTTCTTGGCTCTGACGTTTCGGATCAATGCACCAGACGCAAGGCTGTACGCCGCGGAACAACTCAGGCGGCAACCGTCTCTGAAGCAAGTGTGTCCTACGGCTGGCATTTTTAAATATTAAAAAAATGTAAAAAATCAAAAGACAATAATATGTACATAAAATTTTAATTATGTAGAATAGATCGTTTCAACACAAAAAAATCTTGAAAAATGGATTATTTGTGGCTGCCTAAAGGGATCTCTCTCCTTAAAAATTATTACAATCGGTAACGATTTTTTTTTTCTCGATCGCACGTTCGATAACATCTTCATCCGTACAGCCTTTCTCGCGCCATCGCGAAATATCGCATCGTGTCCTCGGTCTCGATCGAGTGTGGTATAAAAAAAATCAATTAGCCTTTCTTTTGCGGCGATTAAAAATTGAGTCCAAGCATAAAAAAAGGAACACCGCTTCGGAAAAGGAGACACTTGTTGGAGTCGCATTTACAAAAGTTGCATGTATTCTTGACGAAAAGCCATAATATACGATTGAGCGAACGAAAATCTTTCATTCGAGTGGAAAGATTCGGTCGTTTCGGAAGAAACGATTGTTTTTACATTTTTTACAGTCATTATCGGTAATTAGGTCATCGTGAAATTATCAAAAGCAATGTTTTTATCCGAGCTACGTTCGTTCCTGACGAGGTCAATTTACCAGGCAAAATATAGCACGTATTGATATTGCACAGTGTGTAGAACTCATCACAGAATTGCTTATCGACAATATTTGCAGCCTTGAGGCGTAACACCACCATCAAAGGCCTCAAAATTAATTTGGGCACTTTAAAGTCGAAGAACCCAATTGCAAGTGTTCAATGAAGTTCATTAATTAAAAAAAGGAAGAATTCCAAGCGCCTGCCAGTTCTTAGCCTAACGTGGAGGTATTGGCTCTTGAATAAAAATAATCCTTGACGTCAATTAATTGTATATATGTTAATAAACAAAATGAAAGACCAAGCCGAATCCCTAAAAGCGTGATAACGTCATACGTTGATAGTGAAAGTTTTCATATTTTTTTCCACTGTAGAGATCTAAAAAAATAATTATCATTTCATTGAGCATTTTTTTTTATCGCAATAAAAAAATTATGCCACACACCATCAAAATTGTGCGGCCCCGGGCGCGTTATACTTTCAAGGGAGTGGGCATATAATTGTATTTTTCGTGTTGTTGCACGGTCGAGAGTGCAACTTGTACTTCGTGTGAATTGCTATATAAAAGTATGCCAAGATCAGGGTAGTCATCTGAGGTCGCGCTCTCCACAGACTGTTCCACTTTTTCGACGCAATTGCAAAACCGAGACACACGCAAAGTTATATACTTCGATGGTAAGAGAAAAGCAACGAAAAGCCTGTAAGATAAATTATTCAATGATCGAAGAACTGTGAATAATTCTTGCAAATATTTAAAAATATCGATATATCCATTTAGATTTCTGTCAATGTTTGCCTTTCCGATTTTTAGCGTTGACATTTGCATCGTCGGAATGGACAAATTCTTTTGTATTTCTTATTTTTTATTGTTATAATCCAAAATATATCTCCGCAGATTCAGGGTGTAGAACTCTGATAGTGATCTTCACAAAACGGTTGAGTGATTTTCGAAAAATCTGGGCAATTAAAATAAAAAACGAATTTTTTATCGGGTCGCGCAATTTTTCTGGCAAATTCAAGCCACGAAAATTCCTCGAAGCTTTTCTTAGAATTCTTATCAAAGATCTTCAACCTAACCTGCCAACAAAATGTTTAAAACAATAACACAAGTGAAGAAACAATAGAAAAATAATCATTTTCGTTGCATTCCAAATATGCAAATTTCAACATCATTTTTATAGTTTTCTCTCCTCCTTGCCACTCTCCCGCCGTCGTTATTAAATATTTTACTGCAATTGACAATAATAATCTGCAACCGACGATAATTTGCAGTTTCGTACATTCGTTCGTGCGTAGTTTGAGAAACGACGAAATCCGCTTTTTCCATAAAACTCGTTTCCCGGAATTGCTAAATGTTTATCAACGACAATGACTAGTCGGAACTGAGATTCTAAACGTACGTTTCCTTGGCACTGTATCAAAAAGATGCTCGTTAAACTTCCTAGAAGTCTATTTCGTTTGCTGGCTTTCGATTCTCGCGAAAAAACGCGCTTCAGCGCTCATTGGTCGATCATACTTCGATATCCTGGCCAAAAAGCTCGTATATAGAGTGTATATTGTCGTGCAAATTTATCCCTCCTATAGTGTCGTTCTTGTCTTTTGTTTTTACCTCAGAGACACGAGAATTTCGGATTTCTTTCCGGAATACACAGCCACGAACTAAAATTTGGTTCGGAGGAAGATTTGAGTTCACGAACAATGGGACATAGAGCTGTAGAGCAAAGATCGTAAAGCGAAAATAAAGAATTGTAGGTTCTTCTATCAGATTCTCGATTGCTCAATGAACTTGAATCTTTTAAACCGTAACAACGAACAATAATGGGTTTCATCTACAGCAATACCGAAATCCTGAGAGTAAAAAAAACATAATTTCGAAACCAAATAACAAAACATTTTCTCTCAAGCCAATTAAAAAAAATAATTGCGTAGACGAAAAATTTGATATTAAAACTTGCATCGCTGGACCGCAATGAAAAGTTTCAAAAATATTTTCGATAATAATAAAAACAAAGTAATTGAAAAATAAAAAAGATTTTTCCGTTGCATTCCATCCAAAAATCCTCCGTGCGAGGCCGGCAAGAGCATTGTGCACGAAACACGAATCTGAACCTTCGCCTTGTGTGAATCGTGTAATTACGTTTTCCATGCTCAATAGTTGTTGCAAGAACTACAACGGAAGACCAAAAGAGTGAAGAGAAAAAACAAAGGTCTCTCGTTTTACGCAACTGCAATGTGTGCAAAAATCCCTACGCGGACAATTTTTTCATGTCTGTACGTGATTATTCTCTTTTTTTCCCTGTCGATCACGCGTACATGTACGACTCTTATGTTTCGATTAAATTACTCGCGATTACCGTTATAATATAACACTAACGTCGAGCTCACACACAATCTTTATCACACGTTTTCGTGTATGTTTCGCGATCTAACATATTTTAACAGCAAATGTTCTTGGTTTTCTTCTTTTTCTTGTCATTTTTTTGCCTACATCAAATTTGTGACTACACAGCGATAAGCTAAAAAATTAATAGCACTGAGTGAATTGAAAAAATACTCATATATTAATATTACTCATATATTAACAAATATATATATATGTATATATATATATATTTGTGTATATGTGTGTGTGCATATATATTAATATATACATTTTTTAATTCTCCGTCCGGTGCTGTAAACATGATCTCTCGTACGGAGATTACAAAGTGAATAAACCTTTTCTTTGTTGCTTGAGCTATCGAGATCAACTCGATCAAATCCAACACTTTTTTTGTCGTTTGAATGTTCTCTCGGTAAATGAAGTATTTTCATTATTTTTATTTTGTAATCGCTCGCCAAGGTCGACGTAATATCGGCGATTGGTTCGTTGTTGCTTCATCTCGATGATCAATCGGACAGCTGATTACAGCTCAAAAAATAATAATGCCCCTCTCGCAAGACCCGCAAGCAAGACGAATAATTTAGCAATTTTTCTTTCGTACATCGCTGAATCGCGTGTATAACCAGTATAAAAATCGGTCGAGGGACGCGAATCGTCAGCTCGATTAAAACCCGTCAACGAAGATATGAAGTTGAATATTGCATCGCTACAATGCAATTTCTTTTATTGCCCAAATGTTTTTTTTTGTGGATCAAGGCTCCGAAAATCACAAGGCAATATTTGAGGATCCTCATTAATCATTTGTCGACTGGAACTGTTGAAAAGCTTGCGGATAATAAAGAGAACGAAGACGTGAAGAAATAAAAGAGAATTTGGAATGGATTGCAACGATGCGGGTTTCAGCAGTGTCCGAAAATTCGAGCATTCGCGTCCGTAACATCCGTTGCAAAATTATTTGTCTCTTGTTTTTTTTTTTGCGCATCTCACGTATGGCGATGCAGCGGGAAAGGATTCTCACGGTGTCCTTTTTAGTATCGTTTTCTTATTACCGTTCGTTTGTTTCACAGTCGATCATAAGCTCGGGGTAGAAAAAAAAACGATAATTCGCATCGCACGACCCGTTAAAACCCTTCGGAACTTCGACTACTGCGTGTATTTTTTTTTCTTCTCACAGTCGCCTAGGATTCTTTGGCTTGTCAACAACCGCGCCACTTTCTCTTCGCTTCTTATGTCGTATTGCGAAAAAAAAAGACGAAGGGCGCTAGGGGACGCAAGATCAAATGAGCGTCTCGTCCGAGGAATTTCGCGAGCTCTTACGTAGACGCTGCGTCTCGTGGCTCTCTTGAATCTTAATCGCTGGCATCGTCACGGATCGTTGTAACAATCTCATCTCGTTGATACATTCCGGACAATCAGGGAACGATTCGTACGATGTGTCACGTCATTCATCGTCCCCCGTCGACTCGTCTCAGCAGGAACATTCCTCGGCCCTCGCGAACTCATGACCAATCGAGTCCTTAATCGGTCACGTGAAAAAATTCTTTATCCATTTATTTTTGGCAATTGTTCCAACATTGCCGTACTCGGGAACACGATGGATCGATATGCGATACGACAGTAATATAACGAACGTTGGATCGTAACTTTATTTCGATCGTGACACATTGTTGCGCGACGGTTTTCGACAAAGGAAGCCAAAAATTCCTACGCAATTCCCAATTGCACCAACTGAATTTTCAAAATTTGGGAACATTTTCGTTAGCACAATGACCTCGAAAAAAAATATGCTTTGTGTACTGAGTATCTTTCTTTTTTTTTCGGCTCGTCAATTTGTCAAGCAGGCTCAAGGCTTCGCGAAATTCGCGAAAATCCAAAGGACATATTCATTAAAAGAACTCTCAGTACGGAAGAAGGATTATAAAAATTTATTTTCGCATTGCACGAACTAAATCCTAAAATAAGTGAAACAAATGATCTCGTCTTTTGTTCGAGCAGGCTCGAAGAGTTCGTAAAATTAGAGAAAATCGAAGACCCTTTCTCTGGAGAACAAACTGTTGTAGTACATTGAAAAATATCGATAACATCGATCCATCGTGTTGACAGAGGGATACAGAGCGCGAAGTGAACACGATGATCATACCTTACGCAATTCTACGCTGCCAGGATTACTGAGCCGGGCTGGGGGTGTCGAGAAAGCAATTTTCTCGTACGGTATCGTACCCCGGTAGAGTGTGCTTGGATCGAGACTGAGCGCCGCTTTCAGTGCACTCTTTCGTATCATTCCGTTGATGTTGTTAGCGTTGCTGTTCATCATAACGTGATTGGGCGACGAGGTGCGCGTGTTCGGGGACGAGACGATAACCGTACCGGCTTGCGTTCTCGTTGAATTTTGCATCGATTCCGAATTCATCTCGTTACTGCTCGGCGTACTCTCGGCGTTACCGTTGCTCATGTTGATACGTTCGACGCAACAATCATTCGAGTTCAAATTCTCCGTGTCCAGATTCCCCTCGATATCCGTAAACTCCCCGGGAATTCGCGTCCTCGCGTTGTCATTTGGTGCATCGGTCGTCTCGTTGAACATCCCCTGAAAAAATCAGACACTCATTGATATACCTCATTCCGTTTAAATACATTTTTTTTTCATCTTGAGAATTGGTGGAAAAAGGTACTCTGAACTATCGGATATTCGTTAATTCAGTGTAGTAATTCGTATTCGAAATAATAATTATACGTTTGCGTAATTATATTGACTGAATATTTAACAACTAACTAATTTCCGGCTACAATTGAGTAAATATAGTAAGTATACTGTTGAAGTTTTAAGCCAAGTTACCGAACATTTAACGATAAATTGCCACTTAAAAAATCGTGTAATTTATGCAGAACCTTATGGAGATGATATGCAGGCCAAATTTCTATCTGATAATTTTTATAGTAAATTAGCATCTTCCCGCGACTTCGTCTGCATGGATCTCGCAATTTGTGTTAAAATACCCCTTAATGTATTTTGTCTTAAAGGCTGTGATACGTCATTCAGAATTTAGAAAAATATGTGATATTATATTAGATTCTATTCGATTTTGATTATATTTTAGTCGTTCGTATTCTATGAGAATTAAAATTTCATCACCAGATTTTTTTTTAATATTATAATTATAAAAATATTCGACGTTAGATTTTATCAAATTTGAATTATATTTGATTCGTTGTATTCTATAAGAATTTGAATTTGATAATTACATTATGCTTGACACGAATGTTATAATTAGAAAAATATTAGATATATTTATATTAGATTTGATATTATATGATCATCTATTTTAATTAGATTTGACTTCTTTGTTTACTATGATAAGAATTATATGACTGATAATTTCATAATCGAATTAGATTTGAGTCGAATATTAGAATTAAAAAAATATTAGATGTATGTTTCATAGCCTATGTGTTATTCGAAGTGACTCTCTACATGGGTGCCAAATTTCATCAAAATCGGTTTAACCGTTCAGCCGTGATAGTGGAACAAACATCAGGCTTAGAGATTAGAAAAATATTAGATACTAGAATTAGAATGAAAAGTATCCTATGTGTCATAAACTATCTACATTTTAAATTTCATTGATTATATAATAATTTGAATTTTATAATTAGATTAGATTTGAGTATATAATATTATAATTAGAAAAATATTAGATATTAGAATGAAAAGTATCCTATGTCTTAACCCAGGCCATAAGGTATCTACATGTCAAATTTAATTGAAATCGATCAAACGGTTTGGCGTGATTGAGTAACAAACAGGCAGACAGAAATTCAGATTTATAATATTAGTTAAAATAACTCTAGATGTCTAACATAAACTGCTCGAAGCATGTAAAAATTCTGAGGATTCCGTAACCCGTAAAACAGGTGGTCACCGGATGTTTAATTGCGTTTATTAAGCTCACGGAACTGTTCTAGGTGTATGTGTGTGTGTGTGTGTGTATCTCAAGGATATATTGCGTAATGCAATACTCACTGTCCAAGTTCAATAATAAAAAATACTAACGCTTATTCTTATTGTTATCAATAGATCTCGAAGTCTCGTACCTCGGTTCGACGACTGTGCGGTGAATTATCGATTGTTCCAAGATTCTTCAGCATATTTTCGGACTCGTCATCGTGCTGTTTAGGTTCAGTAAAGGTCGTTTCCTGTACATTCTCACCATCACGCTCGTCGAAGTGTCTCAACGAGGCGTAAACTATTCCGGGCACAGGTCCTATTCGATATCCCGAAGGCCAGAATACAGTTCGTGGCTGCATGTAACCACAACCTTCAGGCTGCGTCCAAGAAATAATCGAAAATACAACCTCTTAACCCTCTCTTTCTCTTCCTTTTTTTCTCAATCTACCATCGAATAGGCTTCCCTAGACCTAACGAACATGAAAATAAGAATAAGAATGTTGTATAGTTCGATGGGAGGCAACGCAACAACATTTGTCATAACGTAACTTGTTGGTTAGTCGTCGCGTTCTTTAGGATTAGATCAGCGCAGTGAAATGTGGGAGAATTCAAAGGTCGACACACCGAGACTGAGAACGTGGCCGTTTTATCGAACACTCTGATAATGAACGCCCAAAAGTCGCCATTCGTCAAGGAAATAATCTCGATACGTTCATGATTTTCTTTTCTTTTGGCAAAACATTTCAAGTATAAACTGTGCAGTGACAACGTTCAATAAGGTTGCTAGCTATGTCGTTTTTCAGTAGTTCTTGAAGGTAAGATATATCCAGGTATTTATTCATTGTCAATGTGCTCGACGTTGAATTTCTTCGATTTAGCAAAATTGTCGATAAAGCAACAACAAAAAAAGACAGGAGTGTGGTTACTGCACTTGTATGCGTATCATCGATTCTTTCGGTATCGCAACATTCGTGCCAATTGGAGTTTACAGGTAATTTATTATTTCATGGCTTAGACCTATTTTTCTCGCCGTTTTTCCGTAGTTTACTCACATCCGGATGTACGTTGATGCATTCCGTTTCGGGATCTGGTCTCATTATCGGTATTTCCCTCTCAGATGGTGGTAAAATTTCGTACTTTGGCATGGGATGATTTAGAACGTCAGGATCCTGAAAATATTGACGCGAACGTGTGAGACATTATGATGCTTGAAAAGCACGCGTAACGTATCGGGGCTAAAGACGTGAGAGGATATTGATCAGAGATTGAAAATTTAACCTGCAGACAATATCCGATCCTCTCGAGGATCGTCGCGAAGCTCGGCCTCTCGTCGGGTGACGGATGCCAACATCTTGTCATTAATCCGTAAATTGGATCGGGACAACCCGCTGGTCTCTCCAAACGCCCGCCGGACGTCACCATCGAGATTACTTCGCGATTCGCACATCCGGTGTACGGCATGTAGCCGAAAGACATTATCTCCCAGAGGAGTACTCCGAAAGCCCTGGAAACGTTGATTTATAATTGAACTGACATTTTCACTGCGTGTTTGCATTTACGTAATTTTCAAAGTTACGCAAGTGTCGACGGTCAAACGAAAGTTTCACCGTCGACACTTGCATTATCATTATCATTTATATACTTGAGGTATACCTTTCGCGGAGGACCGTATTTTGTGGGCGCATAAACCAGGACCCGTTTGTATCATTAGTAGATTACAGTGGCGTTTAATAAAACTAAGTTACAATCAATTATTATACCCAACGATTAACTGGTATGACACATTTCGCATAAATTTGGTAGATTTAGACATTTGTACATGTTTTATGAGAAGTCACAGTTACAAAAATTCTCCTGCTAGTCACATTTTTCTAAGTTTTATCATAAATATTTTCTTTAAACATCCGGTGACTACCTGTTTTTATTGTCGTTACGGAATCCTCAAAATGTTTACATGCATAGAGCAGTTTATATCGAACATCTAGAATTATTTAGTATATAAATGATCAGATATAAATATGACCAGAATGTCATCTCCATAAAGTGCTGCAATAATTAGACGATATTTAAAGTCGTAATATTTTGTTAAAAGTTCGCTAACTTGGCCTGTAATTTCACCAGTATACTGAGATGTATTTTTACTTAAATATAGATGAAAATCAGTTTATTGGTAAATAATCGGGCTCGTGAAAGGAATACCTTAAAGTACATTTTTTTATCGTGCATTTCAGATGAGCCTAGCTAAAATTCTTGCGAACACTGGTAATTAACAGTATTCGGCAGGGAAAGTATTTAGAATAGTGTTGCAAGTATGACAGATAGAAATGTGTCAAATTAAAAAGCGATATTTTTAACGCAAAAGTACACTAAATTCTAACTCAATGGATTATTTTAGATTTTCAAACCCTTACGAGAATAGAAAGCGGTAAAAGGACATGACGAAGTAGAGAAAAAGTTAGATCGATGTGTAAAATGGAATGGGGTTAACGTTTCCATCGTTGGCACGTAAAGAAAATTATTTTTAATTCCTTACTTTTATTGTTAACCAAAATCATATTTTGCAGATTTAGGCTACAGATTGCTAAATAAGGATCCTAAAAAAATATTTGCGCGATCTTCGTAAGTTAAATCTGACAAGAAAAATTTGAAAAATTAAAAAGAAAAATTTCCGTTGCATTCCAACGATACAAACTTCAACATCATCAAAATGGAATGTCTCACCAGACATCGGTCTTCGTGGTAAATATACCATCGAGGAAGCTCTCGGGCGGCATCCACTTGACCGGAAGCATGGCCTTGCCGCCTTTCTTGTAATAATCACTCCTGTATATGTCCCTTGCCATACCGAAATCAGCAATCTTGACAACCCGCCCGGGGCCCTTGCACGTCAAGAGACAATTCCTCGCCGCGATGTCACGATGTATGAAGCGTTCGCTCTCCATGTATTTGCAGCCCTTGGCTACATCGTGGGCGCACGTTACGAGATCGAGCATTGTCAGACTCGTTGGTAGTTCCTTCGGTGCATTACGTCAAAGTTTTCCGATTAAATATCTCGTTTTGCATTACAAAAAGAAAACAAATTAATAAAGCTTTTTTGCTGCTTACCAGTCTCGGTCTCTCCTCGCGCAAGAAATTCTTGAGATCACCACCGGCCAACAACTCGAGTACTATGTATCGGGGATGCTTGTCGAATGATATGCCAATGAAGAGAACGATGTTGGGATGATTGAATTTGCTCATTATCAGAGCTTCCATCATAAAATCGCCGATCGACTGTGGCGTCGAGGACGACGGTAGTGTCTTAACGGCGACTGGATGTTCTTCGCCCCGTCTATACTTGTAGATGCCTTGAAACACCTCGCCGAACGCGCCCTGTCCGAGAGGCCTGAAAGATAATTCATTTTATTTGTTTTGCTTTCTGCTAGAGTCAGCTGCATTTTGGCGTAGACTTTTCTTGGAGATCCAACGGAAATAGGCAAGGAACGTTTGAAAACGTCGAAAAATTGAGTATAGGGGCATTAACGTAGCCAGCAAGAACTAGTTTGGTTCAAAATCATCTCACTTCTTAAATAAAATATACATAATAGTCGATAATCGCGTAACACACATGAAATATTAAACTTGCTCTAATCACACGTTCATGTTAACATTAATATCATACTCTTGCAATACCTTAAAAAATAATAAACTAATTTTTCATCATTGTTCAATTCAGTCTTTAAACTTTACTTTACTTTAGCTACTCAATTAAATAAGTCTTAGTTTGCGATTTTTTTTCTGAAAATCGACCCAACACTTTTTCAGCTGGATTTTTGAAACAATGGTATTCTCCATGTTCAGCAGTGACATATGAGCGAATTTTTTGTGAAGGATTACGCTTCTAAGCCACGTTTTAATCCGCCTCATGGCAGAAAAACTTTTCTCACAAACAGGTGGAGCTCATTGGGAGTACTATTGCTGGTTGGAAAAGGTTATATAAGTTCGGGTAGTACTCCATATTAATATGCTTTCCTAAATGGTCAGCATTTATTTTATTATTTTAAAATTAAAGTATGTTTTCCCTGAGCATCGCTTTTGATTCTAAGGCTGACGGATCAATGATTAAGATTTTTCATCAATTACTGATCAGATCCGCTCCGTTCTTCATATTCAATTTAAAAAATCCGTCTACTGTATGAGCTAACGGTACATTCTCAAATCAGGGTTTTATATTTACAATCATATTATCTACTTCTTTGTAGTAAATATTGATCTTCCAGTATTATTCGGTTGTGTATCGGTCGGCAAATCAAATATATTGCTTTTGCTCACAGTTGACTCAACTTGTGAAATTTGAATATCTATTTAATCTACGTAAAACAAAAGCTACTTATTATGCAAACTACGAATTTACGACAAAGGAAATAGTTCAATTTTTTCTAAATTATTTCTTTATGCTTGCTTGGATGAAACTTAAATAAAATTAATCGATTATTTGACTTCCATTATTTTGGATCTATTCTTTTCTGGGGTAGGGGGACTCTCACCCCCCTGGCTACGCGAATGCATAGGGGAAACCTTGTGAACGTGATAAAGCGACGAGGAAGCAAAGTGTTAATTTTCAATTTGCCCGATGTTTACAGCGCGGTAATATTCGTATCGATGCGGTATCATTTGGAAAAATATTTCATAAAATATCATTTGACTGACTTGACGAAAGTGATATTGTCGCGCGGTATTTGCGGCAAATCTTTGATGCTGTACAATTTTCCGTCGAACTCGTAGTTCGGATTGTACTCGGTCAGATGCCTTTCCAGGTCCCCGGGGACAATACCGTCCGGATAACTGAATATGTCCTGTCGACGTCTGCGCACTGCCTTCCGATTCTGATATCGATTGTCTGGTGGATAACACGAAGCAATTATTCAACGTGTCGCAGTTATATATACCGAGATTCGATGCGTCTCGCGCGATGCCCTCGTTAATAAACGAGCGTCAATTACGTGCCGCTTCTGATTTACTCACAGAGTAGAACGAAAAGCGAGGAGACCGCGAACAACAGAACGATAGCCCCGACGATCAGCACGATCATGAAGGTTTGATGGGCAACGTTCAACTCGTCCGCGACTGCAAACAAAATGAACACGTGACATTGAATGTTCTTTTCACCGTAAATAAAATATTCTCGTCAATTATTCCCTTCAATCGCCCATTAATTTGGATTAAATTGTCTTTTTTTTTCATGCCTACGTCGATGTTTTTTTTTATGCCGCAAATATTCCGCGAATTTGCTGTTCGTTTCCCTCGAAAGCTTAAATTTTCCCGAAAAATCGTCGATAGTGGATGGAAAAGGTTTATTACGTTTAGCCGGCGGAGTTTATTACGTTTTGAGCTTTCGACAAAAAACGAAGTGATATTCGTAATCAGCAGAAAATTTCCCATTGTATAGGCTCTCAAAACGTGATGAATGCCGAAAAAACAAAATTTTAACTTGTTCGGCCTATTTTAACTGTCAATTAGATGTTCGGATAGGAACATCTAATTGACAACGACAAATCAGCGTCAGACATTCCGTTGATCTCGACTGACCATAGATCACCAACAGGTTGATCTCTCGTCGCAGCATCTCTTTCGAATAACTCCGCTTTCGATAGAAAGCGGAATTATTCGAAACTCTCAAATAACTCCGCTTTCGATAGAAACGGACCATTACGTATTCTGTAAAATCCTCTACTATAGAATCAGACTGTTATGAAACTTGTTAAAATTAAGACGTAGTGTGTGAATATACCTATGCAAGATCTTGAATCGTTTCCCAACTCCCAGCCAGGTGGACAAAGACATTGGGTGTCGCTGAGATGAATATCGAGCGCGATGCAACGAAAGTCGCATCCGCAGCCGCTTATGTCCGGTATGATGGCAACTTCGCCGGGTCCCTGATCGATGCCGGTGCGAAAATGCGTGTGCATAAGCATTGCCGAGGCGTAGGAGTATCCGCCCTCGCCGTTTCCGGACTCGCGACGTCCGGTTCTTCCGCCTGCCGAGTTAAACAACGAGACGAAACGTCAAAAATTCGCTTCTCCTTAAGATATCGAAGTTTTTTTTTCTTGGAATGCAAGTAAAATGTACATTGTTTTCTGCAAACGGAATTTTTAAAGATTTCTTATAATAGCCAAAAAACGGACAAATGAAATGGGTGATGTTATCGGGAGAGCGTGCAAAAATGTCAGGCTATGCGATTTCTGATTATTGGACGATATTCCAGGCATCCCGAGTGACTGATAAATCGCGATGGGGGGAGATAGAACGAGAGAAAAAAAAAACATTAATCCGTCGAAACTCACCGATATATCCTCCTCCACCACCGCCGGTTCGGCAACCACCGCCCCCACCACCGAAACCGCCGTCTCCTTGGCCCTGCTCGTTTTTAGTGCAACCTTGACCACCCATACCACCCTTCAACAATGAAAGGCCCGGCAAGCCTCGACCCACTCCAATATACGATGAGGTGTTCCAGCCTGCTCCGTCACCACCTTAAAAAAAAGACAACCGATCAAGATATCTCCATAATGGTAAATCTGGATTGATCATTGCACGGAATTATAATTGTACAATATTTAATATAGTAATAACGAACCGAAACTTGATTACTTCCAAAGCGAAACAATACTTTGTTTATTAAACAACGGTTTTTCACCGATTCTTGTAACTCTTTAGTTTAAAAATGTAAACTAATTCATATTAATAACGATGTCAAATATATCTTCCAATTAAAGTCAAGTACAGGAGGGCGAGGGGCAAGTAATGCAACGCTCTGACAGAAAAATAGACGGGAATAATAACAATATTGCCATTTCGTAAGGAACTATAGAAAGATCCGTCCGTCCAAATTTCACGTATTTGACAGTTATCGAATTTTCGCAGTATCGACTCTTTCGTTCCATCAATTTTAGGCTCTCACCCGCGTCTCGCCGCGTGATATTGGCAGTGGGGATTCGTTTGTCTGTCAGGGCGCCTCGCCCGTGCTGTATACCGTCGTTGATGAATTTTCCGTGACCCAATCCACCACCACCCGCGGCCACGAGTACGGGCTCATATTCCCCCGTTGGCTTTACCTGAAAATCCGAGAAATTTGAGACATGTTATTGCAGTTTGGATTGTTGGAACACTCGAAAATGCTTCTTCATAATTTTGTTTCTTTATTTCTGAAGAAACATTCGAGTGATTCTTGTAGCCTAATTGTATGTCTGGCAAAAAAGTGGCCAATTAAAAAACATGAATTTACATTGAAATTCAATGATGCAAACTTCAACATCAATATCACACAAGGAATTTTTTTATAAGAATTAATATCAGATTTTTATCGAGATTTGAATTGTTTTCGTCAGTTACGCATATTATTAAAATTCATAAATATTTAATATTCTTATTTATGAAATTCCTACCAATGGCTATTCGTACGCAATAAATAATTTATTTAATAATAATGATAATAATAATATTTTATAATAATAATAATAATAATATTCAATAATAATGATAGTTAAGAATATCGATTAATCGGTATAAACATCAATAATGCAAATGAAATCGATGAATTATAATTAATTGATTTCTCATTCATTCGCCCATTTATTTATTACCTATTTTTATGAACTATTGATTTGTTATCGATCATTCATTCAGCAATAATTTATAATTACCAAGTTTCAATCACTATTTCGATTAATTATTAATGTCATGCTTTGCCAACAAGTGTCAATTTTTATCCACCATTCCCGTCCAATTTGTAATGAATGTAAATGAGTCATCCGCCTAGAATGATACAGAGGAAGAGCGGCACAGCGTATTTAGAAAAGATTCCAAAAGAAACGACAAACGGATGTCGCAGAAGAGGAATTCTTACGGTAAAGATAAACGTAGCACCTCCCCCACCGCCACCACCGTCAGGCCACTCCATGTTTTTAACCTCTTGAAGCAAAGACGTAAAACCGGATGAGCCGCTGGATTGTGCACTCGTGTGATTCGATTGCTGACAATGATTCTGCGGGATGCCGAGGTTTTTCGGGCAAGCGTCCATGCCAGCTTGACCTATCAGGAAATAAAGGGTCTCGTTCTTCGCCAGTTCTATAACACCGCGGACGAGGGCACCCAGTGTGCTTCCCATACCGCCGGATCCTCGGCCACCCCTTGCTCCAATCCCGATCAAACTGCGTGACACGAAAACAATTTTACGAATTAAAATCAAAACTACGATGCTGCAGTTTTCATTGTTGACCAGCAATAAACTTTGTTTTTAATGCTCAAATTTTTTTCCGGCCGATTTTGACTGCGCGAATTAGTCAAAATTTGTGAAGGATCTTTATGAGAAATCTACAATCTAAATCGGCAAACAAATTATTTTGGATAATAACAGAAAGGTAGAAATAAAAAGTGGGAACCAGTAGTCTGTTTGCATTCCAACAATGCAAAGGTGTCGAATCGACAGAATGGATCAGTCAATCATAAAAGCGATCGAAATTTCCTCAAAATTCAGTTGGATTTTGTTTTTAATGGTGTCACGGATATGAAGCTAATCTTTTGTAATCTCTGAAGGCGAGGCAGACGACAAGATTCCTACTGAATGACCAATATTGCCGAAAACAGAAAAGACTCGTTCGAAAAGCCGAAGGCTCCCAGTGAGCTCTACCGGCTGTGAGAGAAATTTTTCTGCCATGAGGCGTATAAAAATGTGGCTTCGAATCACAATACTTCAGAAACAATTCTCTCATATATCACTGTTGAACATGGAGAATTACATTGTTAAAAAAAATTCCAGTTGAAAAAGTTTTGGGCCGATATTCAGAAAAAAATAGATAACTATAACTTATTCAATTGAATATTTACTGAAAATAAAGTTCAAATACTGCTAACTGGATTCAACAATGATGAAGAATTATTTTATTATTTTTCAAGGTATTGCAAGACTTTGATATTAATGTTAGCATGACCGTGTGATTAAAACAAGTTTCATATTTCATGTGTGTTACGTGATTATCGACAATTATCTAAATATTATTTAAAAAAAAAGATGATATCAAAACCAGTTTCTGTCAGGCTGGCCCCTCCCAGCCCGCCAGAAAAAAATTCTGGCCACACCAATGCTTACGTGTAGTAGCCGTCGCGAGGTGCGGTCCAGTTTTGAATACCGTTCCAACTAGTGATCGGGATAGAATCGAGGGTCGACGTTGGCGGAGTCGATGAAATTGGCTTGGAGGGGTCCGTGTCAGTTTCGTTGTACTCGCGAGCACATTGTTCAGCTGTTGGGCCCATTCGACCAGTCGCGCCGCACGTTGTTATTCTCACGACTGCGAGAACAAATTGATTCGGTCTATATCGCTCTAACGATTTTCCATCACTTTCCGCCTCGAATAAAAAAAAAAAGGTCTCCTCACCAGTTCGGTTGGCAAAATCCGCGTGTTGCTCCGACGGTCTTTCCGAACCTATAACCGGACTGTAATAATTGAAATCTCGCAAAACGTCCGGTGGTACGCCTGAAAGAAAAACAAACGAAAGAGACAATCACACGGTTCAATATTCCGAAATAATTCGCGATCTAATTGTATAGTAATGTTCGAATATCGTCGTTTCTCTACCAATTCCAAAGCACTCGCGACTGAGCGAAAAATCGTCGATGGCCACATCCC
This sequence comes from Ophion ventricosus, assembly GCA_963932345.1. Lineage (NCBI taxonomy): Eukaryota > Metazoa > Arthropoda > Insecta > Hymenoptera > Ichneumonidae > Ophion > Ophion ventricosus. Next base: position 14,790,509 of record OZ010721.1, read on the forward strand.
CCGAGTCCATGAAGCCCTTGCTCGCTTCGAACCGTAGAAAGTATCTGCAAGTGAATTAACATCGTGGTCGGTGACTCGGTACGGAATAAAGGATTCGCGGATACAATGAAACGCGAAATGTAGAAAGGAGGGAGATATTACCGATATCTGACTTCCGGAAGTGGTACGGCCTGGTTGTACCAGGCGTTACCGCTGTTCCCATAAATCCACCACAGTGTTTGCGTTTGATTTTCGTGTGGCTTCACCTGGATCAAATAGAGGCCCAGGGACACGCTGTTTCTACCGTATCGATGATAAAAGAAACGTACCTGTTGGCACATCGAACGATACAATTTACCGGTTGTCGAATAATTCATTTTTATTTGGACGATAAGAAGAAAGTAAAACTGGGCCGAGCTGGCCCAACGATTTAAAGAGTGTAGAGAAATGTTGATGAAAAAAAAAAATCTCACTTGACACGATTCGAAGTAGGGACTTTTTGGATCGTAGCTGTACGGAGGAGTCGGATTGAATATCGGACTGTCTATCGTGCCCCGAGTTCCGTATTTGACCACTCTCGTTAACGCGATAACAGCATAAGTTCCTGCAGAAAAAAAAACAAGACGCAGGAAATGAAGAGTATTCATACGAAATTTTTCATTCCAAAAGGGCTCCGACTTATGCGCCCACAAAATCCGACCTTGCGCGAAAGGAATACCTTAAGCTTTCTGTTTTTTCAATATGCTTTTTCTCGTCCTATATTGGAGTAAGACAACGCCCTATCAGAACGCGGGCAAAATTACTGCAAATTAAAAGTATTCTAATTTTTCAACGTGTCAGTGGAACGATCATACATTTTGTGTACAGGTTTCGAACGATGCAAGTAAAATCGTATTCGACTTCAATCATTCCTATCTCTGGTATTATTTCTTTACAACTCCCATACATCTTAAAACTGCAGGAAATGCAGCACATCTATAGAAAACCCTGAATTCGCCGCTGAAACCGCGCCGATCAATTTGAAAAATCCAATGCGATTCGCGAATTCGCTGTATTTTTTATTGATAAAAAGAAATGATGCAGCGCATCTCACGAAAACTTGGAATTTGAACTCTTATTGAACACGCATCTGTACGTAAAAATAAAACGAGTATCCTTCAGTGTTCATCGATATTCAACGCCTCGAGCAGTAACGCAAGTCACGTTTTTTGTTACCTGTCTCATTGCGATAGGTATGATCGTAGCTCGGCCCCGTTCCGATTGACGCCGTTTCTCCCTGGTTCAAAGTCCAATTCACGAGTCTATCAGGCCTGTTACTCCAGCCGCACCAGCCATGCTCGAAGTTGCATCTTGCTGTTTCCGGGATTTTGTCTGCACGTCGAAATGAAAAAAAGCGCGTAAATTTCATCAGACGTCAAGTTATGCACGTCTTCTCATGCGGAAGTTGTCGTAGGGATTCAATTGATTTCCCATACTTGTTCTCTACTTCCTGATAGGGGACCAATGGGATATCGCATTGGATCTCTATACTAAAACGCTATGTTCGTACATTGGATTCTAATAGACATTGCCCATTGGAATCCAATATATGAATTCAATTTGAATCCTAAAACATTTTCACATTATCGAACGGAATCCGATACGATTCTTGATGGATCATATCCCATTCTGTACATTGAATTTTCGAAATAAAAAAATAATATATATATATAAGTGGATTAAAAAAAGTATGTCTTAAAAATTGCTGAAAATCATCGCATTATTTTACTGCATTTATCATTTACTGCAATTTATGCTGTGACATAATATCACAACACGCGTACGCGCTCACGAAGCCTACAGGTTATAATTCAACACGCCGGGTTTTTTTTTTCTCGCGACTTTTCACATATTTTTTATTCGAACATGATAAGAATTCTAAAACTGCGTTCATTGGGGAACAGTGTAGAATAAAATTAGATCCCAATGAGGATTTCCTATGTGCGGTGTCCCTAACAAATTCCTATATAGATGTGGGTGCATCTTGGGACTCGACAAAAAATTTGTGCAAGGGATCACGAAAGGATATTTCAAATTAAAATTAAAAGATTAAAAGAAAGGAGAATTTCAAATAAAAAAAATCCTCAAACGACGCCAATCGAGAATAATTGGGCTGGGGAATTATTTTTTTACCGCATTCGGCCATCTCGTCCTCGCCGTCGGCACAGTCCGGAGTCAAATCGCAGACCCGCGTCTTGTTCAGGCAGGACTCATTGTTGCAATAAAACATGTCGGTGCAGTTGTTGCCGTAGGACGTCGTTGATTCTTGAAGCAAAAAAAAAACCAAAATCACCAAAGTGTTCATTGCCGTTTGCCAAGTTTCTTCACACAAAATTAACGATTAAAACGAATCGCCTTTGGGAACTATTTGTTTTTCTTCCGTCCAGTTTTAGTTTCACTGCTGGATGTGACGTTGACGTTCTTTCATTACCTGGAAAACAATCGACCAGTCGAATACCGTCGATGGCGATGGTAGAATTGTAATGAGGGGCAACGAATTCCAGAAAGACTTTGTAAAACTGACTCTTCACCCCGAGATTCAAGCTGGTCTTGAGCCATCTGAAAACAACAAGCATCGAACGTCAGTCGTTTTTCTCATACGTGGGTGAAAAAGTCTTTCGTGATCCTTCGATTCTTTCGTATACTGACTTTCCCTCGTTGTTCCGCAAGTGTTCGATCATTACCCAACTCGTCAGATTGTCGGTCTCTATTATCATTTTGATCGTGCCATTTTCCATTTGTACCTGGTGTATCCCTAGCTCGAGACGACATCGCGCACCGGTTGGCGGTATCGTTTTCGACCATATCTTGTCCGAAGCTGGACCCGCGAGCCATAAAAAATGACCTGTACGCAAAATCAAGAACTCATTGTACGCACGAATAGACACGAGTTCCGTGTGGATAGCCGAAAATATCCAGCAATAATATTAAAAACGTAATCAACACGGAGAAGAAAATCACTTGGATTACCGGAATTGTTCATTTACAATGGGATTGAAGTTTGCATCGTTGAAACGCAACGGAAATTCTTTTCAATTTCTCATTTTCATTATTACCGAAAATCATCTTTTGTAAATTTATTATACATCGCTAAATAAGAATGCTAAAAAATGTTCGCTCGATTTTCGTAGCTCAAATTTGGCAAAGGAAATTTGGAAAATAAAAAGAAAATCTTTTCCGTTACGTTCCAACGATGCAAACTTCAACGTCATCATTCACATGTGGCCAACGAAATACTAGGACGAACCACTAAAATATATGATAATTCTAAGTATTCGTTACTTTGATGGAAAAACTAACTACCAAAATAGCCGAATATTCCATTTTTCCAATAAATAATTCGTTGGCAACCCGCGACAACGGATTTACAGTCTGTATGACAAAAGCGTGTACACCTACATTATTTCCTGGAAATCGCTAGAGACACCAAAGATTTGAAACGTCAATCAATAATTCTGACAGATTTGACTCATATCTTTGTCTACTTCGACTATCTGGTCTTTGTCACCAGATTATATCATGAAATTAGTGAAAAGTATGCCTCGGAGATGCCAGGCGATTGTTAATAGTGGAGCCGACTGGACCACTCATTAATAATAAAGCATCACGGTTTATATCATTTAGTATGTGTGTATTTTTTTCTATGTCGTCTCGCAAATAGTTTTGGATTTTCGCCGTACACGTTCTTGTCAAACAGACTGTAGTCCGCCTAAGTAATTTATTTTCCAGTGAAGTAAATAAAGAACAGTGATGAATCTACTGAAAGAACTAGAACATCAGCACTTTCGATTACCACTGCGAAATCGTAAATTCCATTGGCCTCGTTTGCTTTCGTTTATCATTCCGCATTTGAAGAAAGAAAAAAAAATGGCCCGTCTCACCTTTCTCGGAGCCGCTATAATCGGTGAACGGTCCGAAGGGACGATTACCCGTGGCGGTCGCATTAGTCTGAATGAAGCTGCCGGTGCGATTCCAAAACCAGTCGCAGTGGGAGCTCTCGAAGTCGCAATGACCGAAAGACAGTGTTGGTCTTGCAGCATTGACCGCAGCCGTTAGCTCTTTTAAGCTACGGAACGAGCGCGCACCGTTTATGCAACAAAGAGCGACGAGGATCCACAACAACAGGATATCGAATCCGACCGTGCCGCCACGTCTTCTGATGCGCTCGTGTGGGAAATCCTCGATCGAGTTGGAAATCGCTCTTTTCCTCAACCTTCTTGTATCCTCACTGATCATCACTTCGATCTTTTTTTTTTTTCAAATATTACCGTCGTTTCTTTTTGCTTCTTCCTTTTTCTTCTCCTCTGCGTCCGCTTCCTTCGCTATCACTAGAACGTTAATGCCATTGGTCTGGCCGTTTATATTTTCTGCGATCCAACTGTCGTCCGTGTAATGTATATATTTTTTTCTCCGGCACTACAAACGTGTCGCAGTGTCGCCTTCACGAAAAAAAAATCGCACGATCTGTCCGCATGTTTCCTGCTGGAAAACGCCAGCACGTATCCGGGGAAAAGCTCCACACATGCGCCTAGGACTATAACGCGACACCGTTGGATTCTACAACTCGCGTCGATAATCCTTGTATCTCGTCATCGTCGTCTGAAACGAAAAAAGCAACCAGTGAGATAGCGTTCAAAGCCATGGCATATCCTGCGATGTCGAAGTTTGCATCGTGAGAATGCAACGATCATTATTTTGCTTCCATTTGTCCGACTATACAAAATGTTTTTTCTTCAGATTCACATCGTAGATCCCTAAAGGCAACTGGTACCTGTGAACCTGTGGCCGTAATTAAGTACCTGTGGACGATGCCGTCGACAGATCTGCATCGAACGCATCGTAAGGATCGCATCAAGTGGAGGAGACTTGGAAGTTGGAGGGGTAAGAAGTTGCAACAGAAATTTCCGATCAAAAAGTAAAGAAATGGTGGAAAGAGAGAAAAGATGCAGCAACAAGCATGCAATTACAAAAAGCTCGTCATTAGTATCAATGAGGATCTTCAAAGACATTCGAGTGATTTTCCATAGGCCGAAATTGTAAAAAAAAAGATTGGGGCAATTAGAAGAAATGTTTGTTGCGGTTCCAACGATGGAAACGTCATCATCCAAAGGATCGCATCGAATCCGATTTCATCCTCTCGTTCGAAGACGAACACAATAATTTTCCCCGCTAATCGCTTTACGTCCGCGCAACGGCAGCAAGTAATCTGATGCACGAAGGAACGAATAATTCAGTCCGTGTGATGCCTGTACACATTGTCGCACTGCAACCGTTGTATTTTTGGTTCGCGAGTTTATAGCTCGCGCATGTCGCAAGGTACGAAAACCTTATCGTGAATAACGATTTTCTTTCTTTACTTCCCTATTTTCTCTGCGCGGAAACGGGCTATATAGCGATTTTCGACACAAATATGGCGTGCAAGACGCGTTGATGAAAATCATTATCGCGGTACGGAACGCGACGATGAAATGTGTAATGGAAATTCGGCTTGCTTACTCGCCTCACCGATAAATTTTTTAGATCAACACGAATAACACGTCGTGTAAAATCAAGTGCGCGTCAGATGGTGCATTCCATAGCGGAAACATTTAACTCGTGATGTATGCAGGAAATAGACTTTGCTGTGACGAAAGTAAATGGAACGATCGAATATGTAGAACGGTGGATCGATGGAGGAAGACATTTTTTTTATTCGGCGTAATCGAGGAGCGACATTTGACGATCAGGGTGCCGGTAGTATTTTAAATTTTGGACAGTCGTGAAGACGAGTTTCATACTGCTGTGGCAAAAAAATTGAGTTTGAAGTTTGGATCGTTGGAATGGCACGATTTTTTTTTATTGCTCAAATTTCTTTTAGCAGATTTTATCTATGAGAATCCTTCAATTTTTTTTAGATGCTTATTCGGAGATTTGTCATTGAAATATGCAAGAAAATATTTGATGTAATGACAAAAAAGAAAAAAGAAAAATGTAGAAAAGAATTTTTGTTACGTCCCAACACTGTCAAAGAGAGATACAATATTATTAACTGTCTATTTACTTGTAGTATGGTGTTGATTTTTTTATTACGTAGTTTTATAGCTAGGGTCTTAACTTTAATATGCACCAAAGATTTTATGAAAGTTGAACAAATTTACCGAGTTACAACGTTTTTTTGTGAAAAGTCAGATCGCTCACTGTGCTACGGCGAACCAGCCCGCTGTTTACCCTTTTTTCTATTGCGTTTTTTTTTTTAACTATGTTTTATGAAACGGAGTAAGTCGCATCTCAAAATCTATTCGTCCGATTCACTTCAAATTCGACTTTCGATATGTTTATCCATTTGTTAATAACAAATTATGCAAGTTGGCTTTTTTGGTCGAAAACTTTTTTTTTCTACAGTTTGCCATTTAACTTTACGCAAATTTTTAAAATTACGAAATTTCGTAATTATCAAAATTTGCAAAAAGTATCCGGTCATTCGAAAGTTCCTTTATTATACTAAAAGTACATTATTGTACTGTTCATTAATTTACTCATAGTTTGGGTTTGTTTGGGTTTGTTTGGGTTTGGGTTCCTTTATTATACTAAAAGTACATTATTGTACTGTTCATTAATTTACTCATTGTTTATCAATATTGCTCATTAAAAAAAATACTCAAACCTGGCAAGGCTATGTGTTAATTGTTTTTAAAATCCCTACCTCGTCATCCCAATACTCGCATAAAAAAAAATGATGAAACTGACCTGTTTTTACCACGCACTAAATTCGCATTATCTTCTATGGAATCGCCTCAAGGGTCGCTCACTCACTACCTTAATTACTTGAACGAAAAAACGTTTCAGTAATTAATGTAATTAATATAGCATATTGGGTCGTGTCGGAAATTCCGATACGACCCGATAGTCTCTTGACTCGACCAACAATCGCGAAAAAAATTTGCCACATGAATCGAGATCCAAAAATTCTAATTAAAAAAATCAGAAACTCTGGAATAGTTGATCAGCTTTACTATGAATTATTTCCTACACTATTCATCTCAACTCATCCATCTTGTATCAGTTCCCATTTCAATATTTCTTCTATTTCAATATTCTTTCATCGACATTCTTTGCCCACCGTTGAAAAAAATTGACGAAAATTTTTCCTCCATTTATCGTTTTACGAATTTAATCGGAAATGAATAAATGAATGGGTACCTTGCAAATTTTATAGGGTCGTCTCGACGTCTACGGAATTTCGTCTGCGTATTCATTCTTCGCTTTGTGTCCTTCTCTCTTTCTCCCTCCCTCTCTTTCTCTCTCTCTCTCTCTCCTCTCTCTCTCTCTCTCTCTCTCTCTCTCTCTCTCTCTCTCTCTCTCTCTCTCTCTCTCTCTCTCTCTCTCTCTCTTTCTCTCTCTCTCTCTGTGCGAAGCGAATGTTTCGTGAGCTAGGAGCGTTTGGTCTTTCGCTCGGGTTTCTGCATTTCCGACAGTGTTATATCTTGATTTTCGAAAGACAGAATGAACAGAAATCGCACTCGAGACGGAGAGAATCCCGAGTGAAAGGAAGAATATATATATAGAGAGAGAGAGAGAGAGAGAGAGAGAGAGAGAGAGAGAGAGAGAGAGGCTGACGTCGGTAGTGTCGCCAGTGATTTCACGCCAGCGTTCTGTGCGTACATATATATCAAGATGTATAGTAATACAGGCTTGTTGCGCACACATTAATTTGGAGCGATGTCGGAGTAGTCACGAAGTTGCTTGGTCAGACGGTAACAGAGCCAAGTCGCGCCGGTAACATTACTACAGCTCGTTTCGTTGCCTTCGTAGTCGAGCTTTTACTTGCTTTATGAATTGAATGTCCACTCAACTCCTTTGACGACTTCTGCTCTCTCTCTCTCTCTCTCTCTCTCTCTCTCTCTCTCTCTCTCTCTCTCTCTCTCTCTCTCTCTCTCTCTCTCTCTCTCTCTCTCTCTCTCTCTCTCTCTCTCTCTCTCTCCCTCCCCCTCTCCCTCTCTCTCTCTCTCTCTCTTTCTCTCTCTCTCGCCCTCTCTTTCGCGGTAGCTCAAGGCGGAAAAAAACAGAAGAAAAACGATGTTTATATTGCCGCAATATTAATTTTAATATCAGAAAAAGTGACATTGTCATTTTTAATATCAAGTTCCAATATTGGAGAAAAAAAACTGTCCACCTTTCATCTTCCATATGGCATCCACGAGGCCACGGGGAAATTGATGGCACGGATTTAAAAAAAAATGGAATGTTGCGATTTGACGCAATTTCTGGTTAGAAAAGAGCTTTCTTCGAAGGACCTCAAACTACGAGGGAAGACTTTAAATTTTCGCGATTTTTTCACGAGTCTTTTGAAAAAGAGAAATTTACGATTATTTTAATTATACGAACTTGTAATTATCGATAATTGTGGCTTTTTGTTAAGGTGGATAAATGCGGGGAAAAGTAGGGGCAACGAAATGAGAGTAAAATGTTGACTGTATAGAAGTTTCCTATCTGAAAATTGTACGTCCGTCGAAAGAACGAGTTCCGGTGCGAGGTGTCTCAGATACGGGTCCGCCTTAACTGATCGCAGTGCTATAACTATTTCCCCGATATCCCGTAATTTTCGCTCCACCTTCGCGCTTCACTCTCCATCTTTGTCTCTCCCTCACTTCCGCCCTGTCCCTCTCACTCTCGCCCTCCTTCTCTCTCTCTCTCTCTCTCTCTCTCTCTCGTTGACTCTCCGTCTCACATCCCGTCACTGAGAATTATTAGATGAGAACGATTGCGAAATAAGCTTTTTACACGAAGCCTCGACGTCTCTTGTTTCAAGCGATGAAAACGAGTCTCTCGCGAGCTCGAGAGAGCTCATCGTTGAGACCAAAGAGACTCGAGTGTCTCGTCGATGATGGTTCAGAGAATACTGATCTTTTTTATCCTTCCAGTAGATATACCGTCTGTTTGACAAAAGCGTGTTACAGGCTAAATTTTTTCGTGGAAACTGTTAGAGGGTAGATTCGAACGCGACCAGGTAGCGGGACCTTTCCATTAAGATGCTTTGTATAGAAAGCTTCAGTTGTCGTTTGACCGTGGTCACAGACGAACCGCGCTATTGTTCGAAAAAAAAAAAAACGTCGAAAAAAGACTCACTTGGGTGAAAGAAAGTTTGGACCGCGATTGGGACAACGTAATTTTTTCGTACAAAGCTTCTTTTTGAGCACGTTCTTCCATCAATCATACCTGGTCTACCCACACCGATAGACACTAAAGATCTGGAACGTCAAGCAATTATTCTAACAGATTCGTCTCATATGAAGGTCTCGGAGATGTCAGGCGATTATTAATAACGGAGGCGACTGGACTGGATTAATAATAAACCATCACGGTTTATATAATGTATAGTGTGTGTGTATTTATTTTTCAATGACTTCTTTATTTTTTTAAATGATCAAGCGAATCCAAAGATGCTGCCTCAAAGTTCTAAATCCAACAATAATCTAAAGGCGCCTAAAAAACGAAAATTTATATCGTCCAGAATTAATTGATGAATCGCTCGATCCGCCTCGAGGGAAAAATTTATATCCCAATCCATCTGTAAAAACCAATATTGAAAATACCACAGAATTTTATGCCACCCGAATAAATTCTCGTTCTCAGCTCGCTTCCCATACTTTTGTCTGAATTTCCTTTTTTTTAAAAAAAAAAAAAAAATCTTCGCCGTCGAGCGTAAAAAGGCTTCGACAGCTGGAGATGAACGAGCGCTGTAAACCTACGCCAGGGCTCTCTCCTCTTTTTCCCTCTTCGCCATAAATTCGAGCTCGGGAAAAACAAAGCAAAACAATAATAATAAGTGTGCGGTAACATTTATTTTTCTCTGCTTTTCTTTTAAATGAGATACGTGCCGTTTTTTGTAATACTCCCACCCAACGTACACATCGTAGGCGCAGGGGTTCGCGATGGGACGCGAGCGTAAGTACATCGATGTTCGATCGATCACGATTCATACGTGTATATAGCAAGTCGAAGTTCGCGATAGGAGCTTTCCGAACTGCGTCCTGATGTTTTCGGGGGAGGGGGGAGGACAAAAGAGAATGAAAGGGAGAGAGATCGAGAGAGACAGAGAGAGAGAGCGAGAGAGACAGAGAGAGAGAGCGAGAGAGACAGAGAGAGAGAGAGAGAGACAGAGAGAGAGAGAGAGAGAGAGAGAGAGAAAGGTAGGAAGAGAGATACGAGACAGAATGGTCCAGTTTGTCGGTTGGGCGTAACATCCACAAACATCGAGCACGATATGAACGACGCCAACACCACCGAACATTGATTATGCCTCACCAGGGAGAATAGGGCTTCGTTTTCTCATCTCTCTCTCCCTCTCTCTCTCTCTCTCTCTTCCTCTCTTTCTCTCCCTCTTTCGTACCCCCTCTCTGTCACTTTCTCCCTCCAGATCCCCCCTCTCTCTCCTCACTCTCTTACTGCGGTTTTGATCCAAAAGTCCCAAATAACGTGCAAATCCAAAAAAAAAAAGAAAAAAAACGAAGCATGAAAAGCGTTTCATCAAGATACTAGAAAATTATTATGAAAGTTCCCAAAAAGTTATAACTTTCCTTTTGTTTTTAAACCAAAAGAAATATTGCATTTCGACAGGTAATATTGTATCGGAAGAAAGAAAACGATTATCGAAGTCTGAGCAGCGTGATCTAAGGAAATTGTATAATGACGAAAAAGTACAATGTTGCTGGAGAAAGTAGATCAGCATAGAGAGAGAACGAAAAGGAACAATCACGAGACGTTTTATTTTTTCGTATTATCTACAACGAGGTAACGTTTGGACAAAATCGTTAGAGAGTTTTGATACACAGGCACACCTATACATATACGAGGTGTGGCAATTGAAAAAAAGAGAACAACTTCTGGACAAAATCAAGGACCCATTCTTTCATGTTAATCCCCACCGAGTCTAACGCACTTGTTACATCTTTCCTTCCACTCCTGGAAGCTCCCCTGAAAATCGTCTGAAGTGAAGCTCATTAAAACCTTCATCGTCCGCTGCTGGATGGCCTCAATGGAGTCTAAACGGTGTCCCTTCATGAGACTATTCAGCTTGGGGAAAAGCTAGAAGTGTAGCGGAGCAAAATTGTGGCTGAAAGGGCGGGGGGACAGCGTTTGAATGCCCCGTTTCATCAAAAACTCGATTTTTGTTCGATTTTTTAATCGCTCGTTTCGCCAACACGCTAAATCACGGTATACCCGATATCCAACGCGCGTTCGCTGTGCGCGCTACTTGAACTTGAATAGTTGCGCCACGGCGATTAGAGGTATTCAAACACGCGCGCCATTTAGCACTCGTGCGAGGTTGCTAGCATGTTTAAACTTTTTACGCGTGTAAAAAAGTGTCAAAAGTGTCAACAATAAATTCTATTTTTTTCATTGCCACACCTCGTATATATATATATACATTTCTGAGCTCCAACGTATACCCTTGCGGGTTTTTACGTATTACCCGTCCTAATCGAATCCTACCCGTGCGATAAATTGGCAGGGTATACCTAATACAATTCGGAGCCATCAATGGATTGTTTGTGGATTCCATAGTAGGGGTTTCCGTAGAAGAGCCGAACCGGGGGCCCCTATTAGGGAATGGTAGGGTAGGTAGGTTGACTAAAACTGTGGTCTAAATACGGAGACCAAGTAGAGGCCTTTAAGGGGTGTAGTTTTAGATTCCCTAGTAGCGATTTCCCCAATACTACTAGATTTTGCTATTATAGGTGCAAATCAGTATAAATTGCTTGACTAAAGAATTTGTGGCATAATAATTATCAAGATCGATTAAATATAATAATTAAACTATGCGTTTAGTAGACAAACTGTGATGCCTTGAACCAACACCGCATGCAGTGCGTTCATTGGAACGCGGGATCAAGCGTGTCAAAATATGCGACAGAATTCTAAACCTCGAATGTATTGAAATAACACATTTCTTTTTCACAGTGCACACACACGCACGTACGCATACGGCTGCAATAATTGTTATGAGGCACCGTTGAGGTGCCTCATAACATTTAACAATTTAACATTTAACAATTTTAAAGGTCGTGGTTATTTTGCCTTCAATGACCCTCGGTAGCAAAGTGTGACCGGCCACTGATGGCCCGTATGAGGCTTCCAGACTAGGGCCGTAATGAAGTTAGGAAAAAATAAGATGGGCCCGATCGATGCCCGAACTCAATTTCCGCACGGGTACCTATCAATTCATACCCGCACTTCGCTAATCTAACCTTCTAACTGCCGTTGCGTCCAATGCTATCTTAAACTATACTATACCGCATTTGCCGAGGGGCACGGGGAAACTGTGGAAAATCCGTGACGGTATAGACGATATTCTCTTGATTCTCTGGTGCACAGACGTTTAACTCAAATATCTAGACACTAAAGTCTCAGAAGTATCGGCCTCCCGCTGACTGGTTCATGCGCCAGCCGGTGCACGGCTAAGCAGTCATCGCTCCGAGTATCGGCCGTGCACTTAAGACCATGTGTCACACGTCCAGTCGGTAAAAATCATACTGCCAAGTTTTCTCCTAGACGGATCATATTTCGGGCAAAAGAAGAAAAAGCGGTTGTTCGTCGTTCAACAGAGCGCAACGTGTTTCTTTTCTTTTTTCCCAAAAATCAACCGTTTCAGAAATCATTGGGAATCTGCAAATCGGCTATCTCTCTCGCACTCATGGCCGCTCGGTCGGTGTGACACTTGACCTTAAGGAGTTTCGGGACAACTGCAGGGGGATTCAGGGGAGGGATTCCATTGTTCTTGAGCAGGTCGCCAATTTCTACACACCGAAAACGACACCATCACTGTAATAAATTACGAGTCCTGCATTTAAGACTATTATTATTCTTTCACGAGCTTGCTAATAACGTGTTTTAACGATTATATCAATGCGTATTTCTCGATAATTCTATATTTAAAAAAAATTGATGAATTCAGCGAAAGCGCACTGCTTGTATTGCGAGTTTGTTTTTTTCACGGCTAGCGACACTTATTCTGTTACCGCGAGCTTCAGCGAGTGCAGCAATTCGCGCAGTACATTGAAGAAAAAAAAAACATTTACATTTCTTTATTAAACCGTATCAATTCTGTACGATAAATGTCAAGTGTCAAAAATAAAATATAAAACTTCGCTTTGAAAATGCATTTTATTGAACGTATAGTTGCGCCACGGCGATTAGTGGGTTTCAAACACGCGCGCCATTTAGCACTCGTGCGACGTTGCCACACTTCGCCTCTCACGTTTCGTCGTTGGGGGAAAAACGGAACGTTTCAATTTACAAAAGTGTCGATAATTAATAAACGGTGTAGACGGATCATTTAATTGTTGGGTGACACGATTGTCATAATGTACTGAGTCGTTTGACAGTTTTTCATAACATTCTTAACATTTTTTCACACTGCTTCGAGCGTAAAACTGCCGATTAGCCATGAGTGTAGGCATCTCCATATGTTGAAGTGTTTTTTTTTCCAATCGTAAATTTTATGGAAACGGTGTAGATAGATTTAAACTTTGGAGGGTGCATTCGATAAATAAAATAAAATCTACTGTATAAATTTTAATCAAATGGTGGCATTTTGTCACTTGTCCCGAAACTCCTTAAGGAGGGTGTTCAGGATTTTTGCGGGGCAGGCCGCAAGAGGCGAACGCTTATGCTGAAACACGGGTATCTGTAATGACTGCAAACCCCGAATGATCAAATTGTTGCTTATGTAAAATAAACAAAAATTTAAACTAATAAATATGTGGAATGCATTTAATTGACTGTTTAGAAATGTTATTAATCGTTTTTTGTTTGTTGACATCGCGAATACGTTATTAACCAAGTTGAAATACGGCAAACGTATAATTTAGTTCTCAGTAACTGGTAGCACTGAGCTCAGATACGAACGTCACATAGTGAACGCTCATCGGTCAAATGTCCTTCGCGAATGTAGCTTTTGTGTTCGACAAAAATGAATAGATGGAAAGGAAAAATCCGAGGTGAAAAACAGTATAATCTACAGTTGAAGCGAGTACAAAATGGAAAACAGCGAAAAAAAAAGTAGTAGTTGAGCCGGAAAATGTCTTCGCAGTCGAGGGACGACGCATAATTGAATTGAAGGTTATGTCCGAACACATGCATTGTAGCTTCTGTCGCGAGGAGTTATGAATAAAGAATATCAAACATGAAGAAAGACATGAAAAATAACTTTGTTGTTATCATAAGGAATACAAATAACAATAGCGATAAAGAAATATTTAAATACTTTTTATGAAATCGTGATAAGAAATTTATAACGAGGAAGCAATACTTTGTGCCTTTCAAATTGTGGCGCCTATTCAAAATGGCCGATTTGACAGCAACGTTGCCATGTGTCGTAGCGCCCTTTATCGTTTTACGCGAATCATCTACCATTTTCTTGTTTTGTTTCGAAAATATCTCGATAACGAGACAGACAAAACGCTTCACTCTTCGTTGAAATCATTCATATATATATCAAGAATTTTTTCCTCCTATTTGTATTCAATTTTCATAATTTTTATTATGTTGCAAGAGTCGTAAAAGAATTATCGTATAGCTTTTGCTTTGTCGCCCGTGTATAAGAGCCTAACTTCAATAATTAATTGCTCAACAATCATGCAGACGAATGACTTGAAATTTAGCACGGAGTCGTAATACCTGTTCGCAAATATCCTCAATAAACTTCAGCAAAGTCTCATTATTACGCGATATCTGAGCAATCTCTTTGACTCGAAGTATCGCTGGAGCCGAACACCGATCGCCCATCCACGAGTGTCGGTTCATATATATATGCACATGCCTACTCGACTGCTTTACATTATGCGTTACAACGAATCGGAATATCCGCGAGACCGGACAGAAATTATCGAGTTAACGGAGACGTGTATTTGAACGAGACAGAGAGAGAGAGAGAGAGAGAAAGAGCCTCTAAACGATTCGTTCCTGTCTCGACTACCGACGAGATCCCATTTCCGACGCGCCCTTGCAGTAAGAAAAAAAAAAAAAAATCCTCAACCCACGCTCCGAGCACTTATCTAATACCCTTATCCACTCTTTCGAAGGAAATGAAATTTTCGCATATTCGCGACGGTTGTACGGGGAGTGAGGTAAAAAAAAAATCATTAAGGTGGCAGCCCGAGGGTATGCACCTTTTGATTTTATTACGAGACGGAAATTCCGCATGATGATCCTCCGGCGAACACGCTCCGTTGGGTTTTAATATCTGTCCCAGTGGCCCGATAAACGAGTAGGAGGAAATCCACAGTAGGACACTTTATGGATGGAATATTCTCGCATGCGCGATTGCGAAAAGAATTCTTCCCCTTCCTCCCCGTACTTGTTTATCTCGCATTCTTTTTTTTTGCAAGTGGAGATGAGAAAAATGCTGGTTTGACGATACTTCGTACAATTTGCGACATTCGAATATTTGCGCAAACGTGTGTGTAAATTGCAGAGGATAAACGTTAAATTTGCTCTATTACCTGTTATGGCTGCCGATGCTGAGGCTGCTTCGCACATAGTACCCCGCGGCCTTTCGTTTTCAAGGCTTTAGGCTCAGACCCTCGTTTGATGGCCGCACTTCGATCCTATCCGGCGATGTGAAAAATCCCTATCTCCCTCTCCAGCTCTCTCGCTCTCTCTCTCTCTCTCTCTTTCTCTCTCTCTCTCTCTCTCACCCTCCCTTTCTTTCCACCCCCCCGTCTTTATTATTGGACTTTGCAGCCTCCGGAGCCTACCACTTTCTCGTAAATTCGATACCCGAAAATGAAAAAAAAAAAAAAAACAGAAATGAATTTTTGTTTCACAAGGAAAAATCTTTTCTCCGGTAGCGAATGGCAAGATTCTCGCTGATGAATCCGACTGTTAATTATACCGATCTACTTGAATTTTGGATAAAAGTTCGCGAGACGAGCATGCAACGACATCTCGTAGTGTCGTATTCTTGTGAAATTCATCCGCTGTGAACGTTGAACATCGGTGAGATGGAGAGCCGCGGCGTGTAAGACGCGAACTATTCGACGACGTGTACCGGGGACGCGCAGAAGAAACGCGCGCGGAGAAGGTCACGCGAAGACAACAAACAACAGTTGACGATGAATATTATCGAGGCGAGATTAACGATAAACTCGATCGCCAAAGAGTTCGCGAACCCAAGCCTCGTTATTTTTCACGTGTGCGAAAAATAAGGGCAGCTACGTGGCTCCAGCGGAAATAATATTGCAGAGCTTCCCTCCCTCGCGGCTAAATCGTCGAATCAGAGCGCATCGGTGGGGTTTTTGCGATCAGCACTCGCGTATTTACGTTTCATGTTTTTTGTTTTGTTTCTCTCTCGCGTATAAACATCGCGGCAATATGAAAAGTTATCGAATTATTGTTGATTTTCGTGCCGCTGTGGCGATAAAAAATTCAGAGAAAATGATACAATCTGACAAGAGTTGTGCAAGATGTTTTTTCCATTCGTTTTTCGTTTCGACGGTGCGTGACCGGATGCCGCGACGTTACTGGCTCCGTACGAGCCGTGGATAGTTGACGATCGATTAGAGCTTGATCTTGGAGCTTGTGGACCACGCGCGCGTAACACACGGAAGGCAAAGCGAACATACGAGACTGACGAACGGTGCGGGCCACGAGCTCCGTACTGCTGTCTCCCTCTCTCTCTCTCTCTCTCTCTCTCTCTCTCTCTCTCTCTCTCTCTCTCTCGCTGGTCCCTTGCGCTGTACAGACAGGAGAAGCTTTTTCCCTGCTCCGCTATACGGAACTGCGAGAAGACGAGGAAGAGGGGAAGAGAGCTCACGGCACGCAATTTCATCTCACTCGCTTCTACACGGCGGATGCCACGAATTTTATTTTTCATCTTCGTTTATGCCCAGAGCTTCGTACGACTCTCGTTACTCGCCCTCAGCGATTCTCCGCTACACATTTACGTTTATATTCAGCCTGTGTGTTTTGTGCGCACCTACTTGGAATGCATCCAAAAAAAAGCATATATACGTACACGCATTCGCATATAAATATATACCGGCTTCGTAGTCTCTGATATTGCCCGAAACTGAGGGCTCCGCCCACCACCTCCGTCAATACACACAGAGATATACGCACGCGGGAGGACGCGCGACTGCGCCTCTCCGACACTTCTCCCTCATCCCCAAACGGCGAGAAAGTCCGCAGGTTTGCTCGAAGAGTATAAAATACAACGCTTCGCGAAATATCGCCCACCCTGATACTCCATCCTCACGAGCACTCTCGGAGCCAGCGGAAATCAGTGCTATTTCTCACTCCGTGCCGACACGCAGTCCACATGGGCTGTCGTGCGAAAGAAAAGAGAGAGAAACATCGTTGTCGTTGGATTTAAAGGACGGAATTACATTTTTAGAGAAATGGTTATCGCCGATAGCGTATTCGATTATTTTGGAGTAAAGATGTGCAAGATTTGCAGAAAAAACTTTTTGGATAAAATGGCAATTTGAGTCCAGGTGTCATTGGCGCAACTAAATAGCGCCCCCCGCCCCTCCAAAAAACTGCGTGTGCCCCCCGCACAGGATTTTCGAAATATCTGTCTTTATTAACGGCCATACGTATAGATCTGATAATTCTATTACTTTTTTCGATAGCAAGAGTGAAGCTCACGTAGTAAATGATTTACCATCAAGTAATAGATGATAATATCATTGTAAATCTAAAACGCTGATTTGAGAATCTACACGGAGAGAATTAAAAAGTAATTTTTGTAAAAAATTACCGTGATATATACCACATTGAAATATATCACGGTAAAAATTACCGTGATATATTTCAATGTGGTGACAAGTGAGAAAAGCATAATAATTCGTATGCGACAAGTTTTTTTTAACTCACGTTACAGAAAATTTCAAATACGTAGCTAAAATTTTACTATACAAGAAGGGCAGCGCGCACGATAATTTTTACCGAGAGCACAATACATTTTCCTATAACACTCATTAAATTTTATAATAAATCTTAAAATAACTGTTATAAAGACGATACTTTTTTATAGACATTTTTGAAAGGCATAAAATAATAAAATGCACAGTAAAATTTCGCTGATATTATATTTTTTTTTAATTTAAGTTTTGCGTATTTTATTACACATCAAAATTTACTAGAAAATCTGGTAAAATTTTCTATCTGATGAAGAAATTTTATTTTATTTTCGTGAAAATCTGTGTTTTACTCAGTAATAATAAGCGAAGGTTCAGGGTTGTCATCTGGTTACCGTTACTGCACAGTAATTTTTAACATTTAATTCTCTCCGTGTACCGTTAGCTCATGCAGTTAGTAGGACGTTTTTTTTTATTGGATATGAAGAACAAAGATTATTCATCGATAATTATAGGAAAATCTTAATAATTGATACGATAACATTAGAAGCTGATGAGATGGTGATGAAAAACATACTTCAATTTTAAAAGATGATGAAATATTGTTGGGCCGATTTGCAGAAAAAAATAGAAAACTAAGATTTATTTGAGTACCTACTGAAAGTGAAGTTTACAGACTGGTAACTCGTTTAAAGAATGATGAAAAATTTGTTGATTATTTTTCCAGGTATTACAATTTTAAGGTATTGATAGTAATGTTAACATGAACGTGTAATTAAAGCAAGTTTCATATTTCATTTGTGTTATGCGATTATCGATTATTACCCAAATTTTATTTTGCAAAAGGATAATTATGAACAAAACTAGTTCTTGTCAGGCTGGCCCCTGCCCCCCCCCCGCTCCCAGAAAAAGTGCTGAATACGCAAATGCCGGGTACTTCCTAGTTCCGGTTAGGAAATTTATCATTTTTTTTCTCAGAGAGCCAGACGGGCTCGTCGAAAATGTAGGAATTTCCGGCTCATAAGGGTATTTCGTTCTTGAAGAATCCTGACTTTTTTTTACGCAACGCGAGTAAAATGTATACAATTGAATTTTCGTAAATTTCGTTGCAATGGAAATGTACAATTTCGGCATCATAGAAAAATATGTGCGCAATTTTGAAATCTTGGTCAGGCTCACGTGTCAATCATAGACTTATAAAATAGACTGAGCGCTCCCATAAGAAGCACTGAAGCTAACATACAAAGGACAGAGATATGCCGGGAGTACTATTCTCTCTTTTCAATTGGCGTCATGGTCGGAGACAACGGAGCAGTGGAAGTGGAACAGCCTTGCGCCTTGGCAAATGCGCATTCATTTTCCTTCGCCCTTCACGGGTCTAAATATATGTTAAGAATTGCATAGATTGAAATAAAATATTAATTTCTTTGTTGTATTATTAAATTTAGTCGAATCGTCATTATTTTCCTATTGTAGCATTCGTATTTTTCGATCACTCGAATCCGTGACTTGCATAGGCCGGGTATGCAGTCGCGTATTCTAGTGATCTAAAAAATACCATAGACATTGTCAATGTCGCGGAGTTCGATATTCACAGTTAGTTCGAAAACTCGAGAGAGGGCGCCAGTGTAGGGCTCGCTGAACTTTTGAATTTATGCGCTGGCGCACGGGCAGTTGATAGAAGCGAAGGGAGTATAGTATTCGCCTGCTCCGAGAGTTGAGCGCGCAGTTTGGCGGTAGTTCGGCTTTTGGCATCCCGTAAACATATACACGATTCATTTTATAATGGCGGTTATACGATTGCACATAAAGAAAGAACATTTGGAAAGTACCGAAGAGCCAAAATTACACTCAATCCCGTGCAAAATTCACGCCGACGAAGCCGCCAACGTTTCCACGTACTTCGAACCGTATATCCGTAGGACCAACGAGAATCGTGAGTTTTTTTTTTTAGGTTAAGGAAAAACGCGCCATTCTTCAAATATTTTCTCACGCAGTTAATTTTATCCGATGACTTTGAAATTGTTGTCTTAAAATTGTAACAAAGCCGATCGATAAATAAATCCATAAATAACAATAATTAGAGCATCAATTAAAATATTATTGCTCCGGAGGAAAGTTTTAGTCTAATTCACAAAATAGCTTTCAGCAAATTACTATCCTCGCACTCGTGGATATTGGAACAAATTTGTTGGATAAGAATTGTTCGTTGTAGCCAAAAGTCCGATTGTCTAACGTTTCTTCGGTTAAGAAATATTTCGATGTGTTTTCTCGTCGTCGCCAGAATTGGAAACGTCGTTTCGCGGCTATCCTCTCACGGGTGCAACTTACGAAGTACCCGAGGGTTACAAAGGTGTAACATTTTTCGAATACAAGAAACCGGACGCCGAAGATATGGAGCGCAACTTATACTCCACTGGAATATTCAGCCGATTCACCTACTGGAATTACGACAAGATTCCTTCTAAGAACGATGCCCTTATATCTGCTCTGGACTGGATCGACATCGCCGAAGCGGTAAGAATTTGGAATCTACTTTTTTTCATGTTATTAAAGCTGAGAAACTCATCAAAATTATACCATAGTGAATTAAATGGACTAATATCGACGATTTCAACGGCACAACAATTTCAACGCGCTATATCGTTGTTAATTGTTGAAAAAACAAAGAAAAATACTTTGCTTTAAAAACTGCACAGAATCTTTACAATGAAAACAAAAAAAAAATTCACATCCTAATTGTAGCATACTTAAGGTATTACTTTCACGAACCCAAATATTTAAAAATTAACTGATTTTTTCTACAATTAAGTAAAAGTACATCTCAGTATACTGGTAAAATTTCAAGCCAAGTTACCGAACTTTCAACAAAAAATTTCGACTTTAAAAATCGTCCAATTTATGCAGCACTTTATAAAGATAACATGCCTGCCAAGTATTTATTTAATAATTTATATACTAAATAACCCTAGATGTCTGGTATAAACTGCTTTAAGCATGTAATGATTAGAGCGTTTATATGCATATAATCAATCCTACTTTTGAAAATTCAAGCTTGTGCCTACCCCTCAATCCTAGCATATCGAAATTCTGTTCATCTCCTCGTTCGTGCATCACTAAACTGGCATAACTGTAAACATTTCAGTGGCTCTAGAATTGTCACTGTCGTGAAACCTGGCATTTAAAATCTTGAGAGTTCACATGCCAGGTTTCACCATAATAAAATTAGATATTAACAATAGAAAATTTTGGTTCCTTTTGCCCCGAATTGTTTTTTTCATCATTCTTGAGTTACTTATTGAATTTTTTGCACACTGAAAATCGCAATTCTATTCCTTTCAGCTGCATTCACCCGTCATCGAAGACGAAGCCAGTTAACGAAGAATGGGCCATTAATTTTAACCGAAATGTTACACCGCAGCATCTCTGTGAAACGTAATGCAAACATATTTTTGTACACATTTTATACGCAATTGTCACTAGTACTTAAGTTCAATCGGGGGAGAAAGAGTCGCGATCAGAGAAGGATCAATTCCAAATGCCAAGTAAAGTGTTTTAGTCTCTTGATCATAAAGATAGTGTTATTCCTTTTATTGATCATCATCTTCCCACATTACTCGTTAGTTACATCGGTTGATTATTTTCGTTTTACGGGTTTTCATTCATAGTTGTCACAACTGCCAAGAAAATTCGGTCTTTCCAATACTGTTGCTAATGTCATCTGATAACTAATTGTTCGCTCTTTTTTCATATATACTATATACTATATACTATATATATGAGATAAACTTACACTATATTTACACTGTAAGTCGTTGCTTCTACGTGCTACAATGATTTGCGATTCAACTGAATGACCGACGGCGCAGAAAATGGCATTGATTCCGGATACATCGAGATATAAACCGTAATCCTTAAATTGCTCCTATCGATAATTGCTATTTAGGATCGGTGAGAGAAAAAATTGAGGCAGTATTTGCGGGCGGTCTTACATCGATTACCGTATATAGGAGACAAACGATAAACAACGAAAAGCATTGTCCCACACTCACTGCGTTTAAATCGACTCGATTGCGGAGGGTTCAAAGGAAAACTTGTGATAATCGGGAGGTAGATATATTGGAAGACCAAAGATAAAAAAAAACTCTCAATCTATTGTGTGTGCGATTAGCGTGGAATAAAGGGAGAACCCCGTGCTCGGAGAGTACACGTTGTCTTTTCTTTTTCATTTTCAAAAGAATTCGATAGGAGAAGAAATAAAGTGAGTGAGAATTTTTAAATGCGAATCTCAATATTGGCCGTTATGATCATTGGATATTGCGAATGGCTAGATCGAGATCATAGGCAATGTTAAAAGAGGGCCAACTCGCTCAACACACGGGTTGATCCGCAATTTCAGACTGATCTCGTCGATCGAGATGCCCAAAAATATTTCTCATGAGCGAAAAAAAAAATTACATTTTGATCTGTATTTTTTCATTGTAAATCTATATAAAGGTTTATAAAATTTGTACAAAAGTAAAGGTTCATCGTGAATGCATCATGTTCTATTGTGCGAATGAATCGGATACTATAATTTTTTTTTCTTTTCTTTTCGTGGGGCGTGTAATCTCGTTCAATAAAATTTGCGGGTTCAGTAAATAATCGCAAAACAGCCGAGCTGAAAATAATTTACTATCTCATAGGCTTAAACATATAGCGGTATCTATACGATACATTTGTTTTTCTCGTTTACACACGTTAAATTCAATAATGGCTCTGAAGTTCAATCGAATCACGCATATAAAACGCATCGAGATAAACGCCCTGGACGCTCTTAATCATCGAAGAATGTCTTCTTCATTTTTTTTTGTTCGTTTCTTCCAAACAACAAATTTATCTATGCAAATTATTTATCACAATGGATGGCGACGTACCCCGTTTAGTACTAAATCGATCACTTTTTCGATTCAACGAATCGTTGGTCTTCACCTCTCCTTCTTCCCAATTTCGCTTCGTAAATATCGACTTTTCGAATATCGTGCGTTTCGAATACATTGTAGAAAAAGGAATCGCGCTTCCTTGGGACGACATAGCCATAGTCTTGAACAAACTTTTCACAGCAATAATAATAATAATAATAATAATGGGAAAAAAGCTCTTTTCAATTGTTACTGACCACGATACGTCTTTGAGACAACTATCAGTAATTAATTCATTCAGAGTTATAATATAAAAAATTGTCCGTAATATTCAACAGTCTTTTTTTGTCAAAGAAATTCACTTGCTCCAAAAAGCGATGACGAATGAATCCTTCGTTTTTTAAATGCGTTTAAATACCTCATGACCCGTTTCATACGATTCAACAATAACGGAAGTATTTCGGGTGTGGGTTTAACGTGCAATTCTCGCACGACAAAACGTAATAAATAAAACAAGGAATCTTTAACCGGAGATGTGACTAGTGTGTATGGGTATCGAACGAAACGACACGTGAAATTATAGGAGATCCTCGTGAAGAAGAAAAAGAAAAAAACACGACGAAACTAGTGAATTTATGTAAAGTTTCCAAGCTCGATTGACTGTTCTTGATGGTACTTGGACTGATCCTGTTGTTGTTTGATGAAAGCACTGAGTCTGTTGAGCAAGAATTGTTTGTCGTGACCCTCCAGTACCAATTGATTTTTCAGTACCGTGACCATGTGTTTGTTGGCTATCGAAACGGCGTAATAATAATACAGGAGTAGGGCGAGGGTGACGAAGGCTGGTATACCAAAGCCCGCGGTACCGAGGAAGAAGAGCGCGGATTGTATCCACTGGGGGAAACGTGAGAAAGTGTCGATCACCAAGGTCCAAACGGTGGCGAGACCGCGAAAAGGGCCACAAGATTTGGAGGGTTCAATTTCAGCGATCGAATAGCCAACCGGTATAATCGCCAGTATGTAAGAGACCAAGAGTACAAACATGAAGAGAGAATTCGAACGACTAGCGCGATAAACCTGACTGGAAGGTGTACTGTTTACGAGGCAAGCGAATTTTTTCACGTAAAACAGAAGAAAGGAGCCAATGGTGGCCATTAATGGCAAAAGTGGCACAAAGAATGCACCGAGCCAACAGATCGTTTGGGAGTACACGATATCAAGCACGTGATGCGGCAGATCAAATTCTTGCTCGCCAATGAAACGCAATACTTTGTTCTCGGTGTGACGTGCCACCAGTGAGCGTGGAAAATTCACGAAAAACGTTACGAAAAATTGGGTAAATAGATCCGTAAGATAGAGCTTGAAGAATTGTTGCCCGACGAAGGTTTCCCAGCAAAAGATTTCGCGAGTCAAGCTGCCGTTCGAAGTTCTCGCGCATCCGTCCGCACCTGCTCCACCCGTCACGATTTTGTAGAATGTCGCGAGCAAAACGACCAACGAGGCGAGACGCAAGAAAACAATTCTGAAGAGTGTCAATCGAACGACGAACAAGGGGCTGTAGTGCTCGAGAGCAACGAGATAACGAAAGAAAAAGGGTACAATGAGATTCAGAGCGACGATACATATGGAGGGTAAAAATTCGAAGATTAATTGAGATATTTTACTGAAGGATATGTCGACGGTGACATAGCTACGGGAGGTGAGACTCGTCGCGCTCGTCTGATCGAAGGATATCTCGATTATGTAATAGATGAATACACCGCAACCGATGAGAACGATCAAGACGAGAAGATTAACGAAGAATCTTATTAGAAATAATTTCATTTTTTCTTCCCTCGTGCGATTTTGTCTTTCCTCCTCCAATCTCTCGGCCTCCAATGAAGCCTTTATCTCGTTGTAAAGCGCTTTGTGCTTTATCGTCGCGGACTTTTCGTTCTGTATGCAATAATCCCAACCGCCGAATACCAAATTGCAATACTGATAAAATTGGCCTTCACCCTCTACCACTCGCTCCTTGAAGCCTTTCGCCGCCGATCTCACTATCGCGAAGAGACTCAGGAGAAAAAATGCTAGCGTCGCACCGACGTAAGCCAACGGCAAATCGTAATACAAGCCCTCGTTGCTTCTCCCGTAAGGTTTGTTTGTATAAATTCCGTAAAACAAGAGTGTACGCTCGAGCAAACCGCTGCCTTGTACGATAGCGACGATGCTACTCGACTGGGCTGAATTGTTCCAATAATCTTCGGAACAACAAGCCACGACGTCCGTAGCGTTATCTGTGCACGATATCTTCTCGTCCACCAGCACTACGGTCGGCAATACGACGAATAGAAATATTATACCGAACAGCATAAGGTTGAGAAACATGAGCCACTTGATAAACAAAAAATAAGCGACTATTCCCATTCCGAAGTTACCGCCGATTTTCTTCAGACTGTTGTTCCACAGCTCCATCTTCGAGTAGGCCTCTTTCATTCTGTTGCGAAATTCTTGCCAGGCTTTCCTGCGCTGCCACTTCAATTGCTCGAAACCCTGTAGTCGTAATTTCGTCGCACTCTGTGGAAATGAAGAATATACTTCAAGGAGTTTCGGGACAAGTGACGATATGTTACTATTTGATTCAAATTTATATAGTAGACTATTTGCCATATACTGAATTCACCCTCCAAATTTTTAACCGATCGTCTATATCGTTTTTATAAAATTGACTATTAAAAAAAACACTTTTCGACGTAGGAAGATGTTACACTCATAGCTGATCGGCAGTTTTACGCACGAAATAGTGTGAAAAAATGTGAATTCACGACGAAAATTAATCTATTCGAATTGACAATATTTTTCTCTAGAAAACTTGCGCTCTAAAAATCCTGCAATCATTTTTCAGGATTCTTATTAGAAAACTACAAGCATGAACTGGGAAGAAAAATGTTTGGCTAATAATGAAAATCAAGAAACGAAAGAACGAAGAATTTACGTTTTATTCCAACCATGCAAACTTTACACCGTTAAATTTTTTTATTACCTGCAATTGATTCTTCAGTTGTATCTTCTGCGCCATGCAGACTGGCATGGCTTTTATTTGCATTATTTCCTCCCACGTTCTCTCCTCGTTGGACAAATTTTCCGACAGATCGGGCAGCATGGCGACGGTGGAATCGGGTATGTTGGTGGACATTCGCCTCGCTGTGCTCGCTCCCCTAGAACGGGTACTGGTTCTTCTTCTCAGTGTAGAACGCGGCTCGCTGCGAATCCTCTTGGCCGTAGCTGTTGACAGTGTCAATGAGATGGAAACTGCTAATCGAGGATGACAGCTCGACGAACCGCACTCTCTCAATCATTATTGAGTCATTGCCTCAATACGATGGAACAAAGCGATAGGGATTCTTATCTCTGAGATCGGATATCTCTTATCTCTACAGTTAAACCGGATCACTCATCCGGTTTAAGAGTACCAGATTATCTTGTTACAATTCGGTTAATCATTTCTCATCAGTTTTCTTATAATAATCAGTTATAAGTTATAAAAATGATCTGTGATCAGATAATTTTTTTCTATTTTCAGTACTCTACAACTTAATTATTTTCGTTTTACGTGTTTTTATTCATAGTTGTCACAACTGCCAAGAAAATTAGGTCTTTCCAATACTGTTGTTAATGTCATCTGATAACTGATTGTTCGCTCTTTTTTCATATATACTATATATATATGAGATAAACTTACACTATATTTACACCGTAAGTCGATGCTTCTACGTGCTACAATGATTTGCGATTCAACTGAATGATACAGGAAACAAACAATAAACAATGAAAAGCATTGCCTCACACTCACTGCGTTTAAATCGATTGTGGAGGCTTCAAAGGAAAACTTGTGTTTATCTAGAAGTAGATATATTGGAAGACCAAAGATAAAAAAAACTCTTAGTCTATTGTGTGTGCGATTAGCGTGGAATAAAGCAAAAACCCCGTGCTCGGAGAATACACGTTGTCGTTTCTTTTTCATTTCCAAAAGAATTCTACAACTTAAAGGTTAACAAGATTTTAAACAATTGGAACGGGTGCTCAATTATGAAGTAGGATTGAATTTGGGATTCAAATACATTGAGAACGTAAAAAAATTATGTGGTTGATTTAGAAATAAAAAAGATTGTCGATCATTAATCGCTTTGAGATATGTGGAGACAAAGTATTAATGTTTGGTAGACCCAATGAGCAATGAATTCAGAAAATAAATAAAACCACACCCCTTTACCTTGTTGGCGTTCAACAATGAAAAACATTCTCTTGAACAATGCCCCTCATTCTACTCCATGCTGTTGGAGTCTGCTTCGTTAGAACGCAACGAGAATTCTTTTTTATTTTCTCATTTTCTTATTTGTATTATTATAAGAAATATTTTTTGGTGGATTTACATCGCTCGTCTCCCAACATGTATTAGAAGTGTACATTAATTTTAAGGGATTTTTTTGGTAAAAATACAACTTTATTGTGAAAAAATGGTTACAAATTGATCTTTGAAAATATCGTCCATAGCTAGCCAGTACTTTTTCCCATCTTTCTGGTATGCTCGTTCTTCAAATGGAAGCAAAAAAGCAAATTTTCCTGCAGGTTACGTTTCGTTGGCACAAAATTCAACATATTCAACTTTCAAAAAAATAATGTCTCTTGCATTTCGGTGAAATAATACATACTAATAATTAAAGCGACGTGATGAAGCTTCGGCATAAAAATTAGTAACAATATGACACGGTGCAACATAGTATAGTTACACCATCTCTTCACAATCCCTCAAAATTAATGCACACGCCTAATATCTTAAAAAACGATTGAGGGATTTTCATCAGTGGGATGTGGCAAAAATCGAAGCAATTTAGAAATATCAATTTTCATTGCATTCCAACGATGCAAACTCCCATCTCGTTCTACTCTTTGACAGAATAGAAAGTTGTGATATTACTCACCAACGCGAGATTTCTTGCTAGGCAAGAGGGTAGCGATGTGAGAGGGGTCTCGCTGCAAAGCCTGCTGCAAATCAGCCTCTATAGCCGCAGGATAACTTTCCTGATAGAATTCTGCTCCGGCTTCTTCCCATCCTTGGCCTCTGTCCCCGCCTCGCTTCTTTCTCTCACCCCCTGACATTGCGGATGCTAGGAGACTCGTACACCGGTAGTTACGCAAACAAGCCTGTCTACTTTTTGATAAGGAACGATACTACAAATGCGACAAGACAGTGGCCAATTTCAAGATCGTCTCTCGTCCAATTATTGAGATTCTGGATTCTTCGTATCGATGATTGGCGAAATGTTTCACAAAACTACATCATAAATTTTCATAGATCGCGCGTCTCAGGCTCGGAGGAAATCATGTTGTTGTTCAAGTTGAAAAAAATTTCTTCATCGCTCGCCAAGCCGAGCATCATACACGAGCGTGTGTGATCGTTTTTTCGTTTTGCTTTTGACGCGATCAAGAAAGAATCTCACGAAACGTTTGTACTCCGATCACACGGAGGAAAATTCTGTTTTATCATTATCCCCAAAGTTGCTTCACCTCGACGGGACGATAATTCACGAAGTTCGGAGCTCGCGCGAAAAACACTTCGTTTTTTCGGATCACGCTCCGACTGGCGATATATTTGCTGAAGATTTATCGCGACACTTTGACAATTGCGAGCGCGAAAGGAGACGATCGAAAGGAAAACAAGTCTGGCGGTCTTTGTCGTTTATAATAGCGGGGCCAGACGCCAACTTATTTTTTGCCGAAGCAGACGGTTTCTAACGCAGCTGATGGGGATGACGGGGTGAGCCTTTCGAGGCGCTGTCTCGTGGTGAGGGTGCAAGGGGTGCGCGTTGAAATGCAGCAATTGCATTATGAATCACCTTTATACCACAAACGATTGCAGCAGGAACCGATAGTACCGACAGTTGGTTATGTACCGGCCTTTGTGCTTGGTCGAAGAGGTGTGTTTGCTTAAGAACATGGCTTTGAAGACAAAAAAACTCAGCCATCTACGAAAGAGCTCGATTAGAAAAATTTGTGAACTAATGTTGACCTTGTACATGCTCTTTAAGAAGGAAACAACAAGTATATCAAGATTCGATAGTTTTTGCGTTCTCTCTTGTCACGGACTCTTATCTACGAGGAAATCCAAACAAACTCATGAAACATTTCATCCACTTCGGGCATTGTTGGTAATGAACATGCCGAAATTACCGACAGACCCGACATCGGGAAAGAAAATTCACATTTTAGACGCGACTGTACGAATAGATTCTTAACCTATAAACGCCAAAATAACTCTCACCGCGACAGTCCCTGTCGCAAAGTGAAGCTCCCGTCGTCTAATATGCCTGCGTATAATTGACAAATACAATTGACGTTGCGAGAAACGACTAAACAGCTGTTCAATGGAAATTTCGCTACACGGTTAATACACTCCGTGTAAAACAATCCATTGTGCATGAAAATTTGTGTATTTCTCCGTATAATGCGATTTTAGCATTCCAATACGTGGAGCATTCGTTGAATCAAAAGGAAGCATCGAGCATCAATATGAGGCGTTCGCATTCGGGTGAGCGGGGTGAGCTTTGAGGGAACAATGAAACGCTTGGAACGTAACGTTTGACAAGAGCAAGCATATTTTTCCAGCCGGTTATGGCTACGAGCCTGTGCCAACCACATCGGACAATCATCTGGAAGAGGAGAACGAGAGGATGGCGGAAGAACTTCAGGGGAAAATTCACGCTCTGAAGTCTCTGTCCATCGACATCGGTACGGAAGTCAAATATCAGCACAAAATGTTAAACGACATGGTACGACCTTCGTTTCAATTTATTCCAATCTCGATTGACTTTTTTTTCTACCCGTACGACGGAAGAATTCTAGAACTTCTTATTTTCGTAGGACGAAGATTTCGAAAAGACGAGCGGTTCGCTAGGGTCGTCCGTGGCCAGAGTCTTAAGAATGGCCAAAGCCGGCCACAACTATTACATTCTCTATCTTTTTTTATTCTCTATAGGAGTTTTCTTTGTTTTATGGATTATATTGAAATTTAGATGAACTAGCTGTACGAATGTACATATATGTAATTTTCACGTGGTTTGAGCGATAACGAAAAAAAAACAAAACAAACATTCGAGTGTAAATAAATTATTTTTACTTCTGAAAGGAATCAAAGAAATGGTATTTCATTTTGTATACCTCGACGTCACAGTGAAACGTGGCACTTTACGCGTGACGTTTGCACAGTCGCTATAACCGACCGGTAGCCTCGATCGACAGCTGATCGCGGACTGTTTGTCGTTTACGTTGAACGACTGTGAGCGGACAATTTGAACGAAAAGAATGACGGTAGTTGAATCGGAGCTTCGTAAACTTTTCGATCTTACGAAAGGTGATAATGATATTTTAACGATAGGAACGACCGTCGACACGGGTAATAACAATGAGAAATTTTGTTTCGACACTAGTTTGCCAAACATAACCTCAACTTCCGCAATTGAAATATTCACGTGTGTACGCAGGTTTGGAATGGCAGGCCGTCGACGAGTGTAGAGAAAAACTTGACTCGGGGATTCGAGTTGTGAAGGAACGTGGCAAGATATATTTCAACGTGATGCTCAATGACTTTCACAAAGTAAAACTATTTTTTTTCTCTTTAGTCAAATAACTCTGCTCGTTTTCCTTGACAAAATAATTCTGTTTTTATTTTCCTCAGAAAAATAATTCTACTTTTTTTTCCTTAAAGTAATTTTTTTTTCGTTAGCGAAATTATAATTCTGTAGATAACTCAGCAATGTATCTTTGAAGAAAATAAATCTGCTATTTGCCTACCAAACATATTTTTGACACATTAAGAATGTATGAAAGTCTTATGGGAATGCTACCACGAAGATAAAAATGGGATGCATAACTTCGATCATTCTACGCCTGTATGCAAACTTTGGAATTGATCCGCTAATCTGTTGAAAAATTATGACACTTGTACGGCACTCGTTTGTTTTATGCTGTTTTACTCTCAGATTTAATAAGAAAAAAATGTTCCTCAATGTTAAACATTTTTTTTGTGGCTTATTTATGTACAAAAATTATTTATTCGAAAACTTCACAATCGTTTGCTACATAATTGTATTGTAATTAATTATGACATAACGAAATTTTGCTTATTTTTTATTGGGCATTCTGGTACTATATTGCAATGCTGTAAACATTACAGCAGCTTTGTAATTGCAGGAGTTGTAAGGAGCTGCACATTTACACTTGAGAGTATCGCCCTATTGAAGCAAAATATTAATAAGTACAGGTGAAACGATTTTTAAGAAAAAAAAAACACGTTTAACTGGATACTCGAGACTTGTTTTATTTTTATATATTATGCCACTAACGACATTTTACTTTTGCATATGAAACATATATTTGAGAATTTGGAATACATGTGCCAAGCACTGCAACTTATATATATCTTTAATAGTTTTAATATAACTAAATTTGGTCGTGTTAATTGAAACGTTGGAATTGGTGGATCCAACGATGCTCTCTTCCGATAACCACTCAAGCGACAAATTACGATTTTAATCAATATTTGCTCAATAATTTTGAGATAAATTGGTTCCTCGCTCCAGGTTCAGAAAATGCGATCCATCGACAATGTTTTCATTGTTGGAGATGTGCGGACATTTGTATTCAGCAAGGACGACAGAGAAGCCGATCTTGCCGTAATAAAATCCGCAGTACTGAACGACATGAGCCTTGAAAAATACTTGAACGCTTGGAAAGCAGTTTCTTCCTTTCCCGGCAAAGTATATCCTACCCCGGAGGAATGGAGGGCTGCAGTGGAAAATTACCAAGTCACCAAAGAGTGCCAAGAGCAGAGTTTGCTTTCCAGTAAGGGACGGAAGAGAGGCTGTGATCCGTCTTTCGCCAAGGATCACAGTGTTCTGTCTTACAGGGTAACGTGTGAGAGAACTGGCAAGCATTCCTTCGAATCGAGCCAAGTGGCTAACGTCGTTGGAGGCGAACTCCAGGACAAGTATCATTGGATCGTCGATTTGACCATGTATCACTTGGAAATTGTATGCAAAGTAACTCAAGGTTCGTCTCCAGAATAATCAAATTCTCAACCATACGGCGCTCTTGCAATTGAGGAGTTAAATGAAAATGACGGATAATCTGAATTTTAGAGGAGATGATTCTAAATTTACGAGTAACGCACGAATCGAAGCATCGCCGAAACATCGTGCACTTCGGTCCGACCACGCTCCGCGCTACCGTTTGTTACAATCTCTTGCAGCTTGCACAACCAAAAACAGGAGACATCATAATAGATCCCATGTGCGGCGGTGGTTCGATTCCCATTGAGGTAAACTTCACGCGAATATGAGCACATTTCATTCAGGGAAAATCGTCTTTGGCTGAACACTGACATGGGGCTGTTGATTTTTGAAAAATGACCGAACTTTATAAAGAATTGACAAACGGTTTCCGAAAATATAAACGTAAAAGCATACAAAAAAAGTTTCTCATATAGAAAGTTGTATTTTCTATATAAAGCGATTGTTAATGTAGATTTAAACACTAGAGAAATATGGTTTTGAAGGTTGCATCGTTAGAATGCAACGAAAATTCTTTTTTGTATTTTCAATTACTCATTTTTATTATTTCGCAGAACATATTTTTGCAGATTTAAATTCTAAATCTCTGAATAAGCGACTAGAAAAATGGTTGAGGGATTTTCGTAACATATATTTGCCAAAAGAAATTTAAGCAATTGAAAAATATTAATTTCCATTGCATTCCAACGATGCAAATTTCAATCTCATAGAGAAGTACTAAAGATTCTTGCGAAATATTGAAAATCTTTATGCAATGAACATTCTTGTACTTTTTTTTTGCAAGTATGCTTCTTGGCGATATCAATGATTTTTAAATCCTTAGTCCTTCTCGTCGCTCTTATATTTACATTCATAAAGGTTTTCGTCCATCGCTCCTGGTGCGATCTTAAAAATTGAAACAATTCGATTTCCGAGGGCTTCAGCAGAAGATAATTATATAAAATAATTGATGAAGGGTTTTTTTTTCTTTCTAACAACAAAATTTGCTCATGTTTGAAACGATCGTAAAAATGCAATTCTTCTCCAGCAATCTCAAAAACGATATTAAATTTTACAGGCGGCTCTAGCTTTCCCCAAAACGTACGTCCTGTGCGGGGACAATCACGACAAGGCAGTTGAAAGGACGAGAATGAATATCGAGTCATTGCCGAGGCGGCACAAACTGGATTTGTTGAAGTGGAGCGTAGCGATGCTGCCGTTTAAGAATTCCTATATAGATATTTTCGTTACAGATATGGTTTGTAAAAAATACGATGCATCAAGTACGAACAGCAAAAGTGGTCATGGGAATAAAAGGTCACCAAAGGTTACTCACTTTCGTTTGCTTTTCCAGCCCTTCGGCAAGCGAAGTGGAACGATGTCGGACAATAGAGTTCTCTATAAAAAGTATTTGATCGAATTGGCTCGAGTCGTGAGACTGAAGTACGGGCGATTGGTTTTACTGACCTACGACCGGCGTAGTATAAGTATGGTGAGTAACGAGAAATGAGAGACGAGATGGCAAACAAACAGAAACACAAAAAATGGAGGACTCGTTATTATTTGCAGGCACTTCAAACGTCCAGAGATTTGTTTCGCGTGACGAAAATGTTGGGAGTCAATATGGGCGGCCTCAATGCCGCGGTTTACGTACTGAAACGCACAAACTTGACTTATGAACAATTCAAAATGGATCCCGCCAGAAAATCCAAACACTTGGAGGCGCCGAAAGACTGATAAAATTAAATATTGTAACCGCAGGTAAGTAGGACTTCCGGGAAAAATTCTGCTTTTGTTACATTTTTTTTTCAATCTCAACTCTTTCATAAGAACTACAGTGCTTGAAACTATACATTTATTCTTTACTTCGGTGAGTAAATAACATAAATTTTGCAGAGTCTTGAAAAAATGACAGTAACAACCGATAACCTGTGTAATACGCGTTGAAGAAATCCTTCACTGTACGCAATCAAGTTACTTGCCGGTAAAAGAGCGACACACCATAAGACAAAGGATGCGGCTTCAATTGCAGCACGGTGTCCAAACATCATTATAACTCGAGCAATTATGTACATCCGTTTGTAATAAAGATAACTCATCCAGTTGTTCCGTATTTTTTTTCTCAATGTATATAAAGAGCAATTCAGAGGAAAAATTTTCTCCTGCTGGTCTCCATTGCGTGACGACGACCCTGAATTATCCACTCGAACTCTCCGTGTTTGCTGTCGAATGTACCGTGTTGCAGCGATCGCAATTTCAGCGTGAACCTCGGCCCGAGTTCCCGCAGTCTCGGTTTTCCGGTTTCCAGATTAAACTCGTATCTAAAAAAAACGTACATTCAAGGCATCGTTACCATCTTCGAGTTGTTCGATATTTTCCAATGCTTGTCGATATTTACCTGTGATGTCTGAAGAAAATGTAATCTCGCTGATTGTGAAAGGTTACTGCTCTTCTCCCTTTGAATTCTGGCTGATAATGAAAGAGGGCTCCCAACATTCTACCCACCGTGTGTCCCAGTCTGGTTGTAAAATTATTGAGAATAACTTCGGGACGGTGTTCACTGATTTCTTTATGATTTCTCTTGAGTTCCGGAGTTATTTTTACATTGCTGAGCTTGAATTGGGCAGTTGGACCATCCGGCAAGTGAACAACGAGCATACCGTCTGTTTATTATGGTTAAGAAAATTACTGTTGTACTCGGATACAATTTTATCAATGAAAATCACTCATCGTGTTCTCAAGTTCTCATTGTTGGAATGCAATGAAAATGATTTTTCAATTGCTTTTCGCAGATCTTCGTTACAAAAATGCCTCAATAATTCTACAAGTTGCGTATTTAAAAGTTTACAATCTAAATTTGCAAAAAAAAGTTTATTTTTTTACTAGATTTCCTGAGTTGCAATGTATGTACTTGCAGGTTTTTCCGTATTATCCTTCCGAATTGAACTCTTTTTCCCATATTCCCATGATTCTCTGGTGCACATACGTTTTACTCAAGTATTTACACCAAAATCTCAGAAGTATTGGTCTTCCGCTCACTGGTTCCTCTCCACTAAAGGTTGCAGGCAGGAAAAAGACGCTTAGGAATAGAAGTACCGGAAAGAGCAACAAACTACCTATGTGAGATAATGATAATGCCGGAAGATAGGTGGCCGAAAAAGTGTTTGAAAGAAGAAGCCAGAGGGTTATTAGATGCAAACCCATCCAATTGGGGACTGGAAATGAAAGAAGCCATGGACGAGGTAGGAGTAAGAGCAATACGGCAAAGTATAAGAGACAAAGATATGGATGGAGTAAGAAGAATAATCGACAAAGCTATACGAATAAAAACGGACCAGGACATACAAGATTGAAATAAAATTGAAAATTCGACATAACGCACACATGGGAGTACGACATATAGAAATCGAATCGAAAATCGAAAACAACGTATAGAAACAGAAGAGTACTGAGAAGAGAAATGGATAGAGGGAAGAACTAAAGATACATGGGTAAGGTTACAATGCCATAATATAGAAAAAGGGGATAAAAAGGAATACGCAGATATTCTGTGTCGGTGTTCTAGGAAGGAAGGAGAAAGTTTGGAACATATACTTGAATGCAGGAAAATAAAAGAACAAATGAATAGGGAAGTGGTAGATGGTTAGGAAAAGTGAGAAAGAGGCTACAAGGAGAAGGCACCAAAAAAGAAAAATTGACAAAGGACTGAAAGGGAAATCGATTAAAGAATTGTGTGAGTATGTGAGAGTTTTATAATGCTTGATAAGAAGGAAAGCATAAAGGAGAAAAAGGATAAAAGATAAATGTAAACAAAAAGAGAAGCGAACGTGTAAAAGGGTATCAATGTACAGAGGGGGGAACTGTGTAAAAACCTGCAAGGGTATACTTACAAATGAAGAATTACAACTACTTCATCTATATTTGTATCTAACTTTATTAGGGCAAAATTCTGAAGAGTGGACATGCGGTAATTTATTAGCCGTTCAAGTATTACCATATACTTTATCTCAAGCTTTACCATATAGTTGGTTACGAATTGATGGGCCAGCTAAACGAGAAACTAGGCAACATTTCAGAACCTGGGAATTGATTATACAACAAGCACGTATTGCATGATTGTCAAATTTTTCAGAAAGATTCTTCGATACATAAAATACCCACATAAAAGATTTAAAATGTATACTGCCATTTTTTAATTATACATTTTCTAATTGACTTTGCCAGTAAAAAAAAGATCCCAAAAGACCACATGCAAAACTAGTGCAAATCTAAGATGATGATTTTTCAACTAGGCGAACGAATAAAAGTATAAAAGGATACTGGGCTGCGACATATTTTCATTGACGATAATAAGATCTGTAAATCCTTTGGCGATCGCAGCTTTGACCATTTTCTTAACCCCTGAACGATTTCGATACAGCGATATGGAATTTGGTATCATCCTAGTAAGTTCTCTGCCAAAGATTCTTGTCTTTTTCATGGGGTTGTCCGAATATGTGATGAGCACTTTCGGCTCGTAGTCGTGTCTGTAGTAGGCGGCAAACTCGTCGTTGTCAAATTCAAGTTTGACTTCTGCATTTTCCTCGTCATCCAAATCACCCTGAATCGTGGTCTCGTCCTTTTCTCGGAGGCTCTCGATGGTGTGGGGTACTTTCTTAGGTTCACCTCCCTTTATTCGCTCTTTTCGTGCTTCTTTCTTCGCTTTGTTCTTCTCCTTCTTGAGTTTTTGCGCCTTCAAATGTCTCACGGCTTTGCACTTGATGTGATTGAAATTAGAGTCCGAAGGGAAGCGTGCCTTCTTGTTGACATGCCCAGCTTCACCAATGTCTTCCTCATCTTTTACTTCGATCTCGTCCGCTTCTGGTTTTGGACGATTGAAAGGATTCTTCCGCAATGTCTTGATCTTCATTTTGTGTGAAATTGAATTATCTTCCAATACTTTTAATTAATTTCGACACGATTGATCGAACTGAAGACGCGGCGAGGTTATGATACGTACGAGCCAGCGGCACGTGTGCTCCGTTTTGCA
Organism: Ophion ventricosus; assembly: GCA_963932345.1. Taxonomy (NCBI): domain Eukaryota; kingdom Metazoa; phylum Arthropoda; class Insecta; order Hymenoptera; family Ichneumonidae; genus Ophion; species Ophion ventricosus. The sequence continues at coordinate 14,827,383 of OZ010721.1, forward strand.
TTGTGTTTCGGGTTCCGGCCGCTTGCGGCAGCAGCGTCGCTAATTTCTTGGATCACGTATACTGTTTTTGGTCTCGAGTCTCAATTGGTAACTTAGTAATAATGCATGTTTCTTCAAAATTCATTTATCAATTTCCACAACAAAATATATTCTATGAAGAAAGGAAACGAGATATTTAAGAACTTTCGGGATAAGTGACGAAATGGTACGATTTGATTCGAATTTATACAGTAGATTTTTTGTCATAAACTGAATGTATCCTCCGAATTTTTAATCGATCGTCTACACCGTTTTTATAACATTTCCAATTGAAATAACATCTTTTAACATAGGGTAATGCCTACACTCATCGCCGAATGGCAGTTTTACACACGAAATAGTGTGAAGAAACTCGTTAAAAAATTGAAAACAATCAACTTTCAAATGCATGTAGTTCGTTTGCTTAGCCGATAAGCAAATTTTCATAATCCTGGACTATTTTCCTTCACTTGTCACGCATAAACTGTATCAATATTTTGACATTGGAAAAAATGTTTTTATGTGAAACATTTATTGAAAAATTCGTCTTTTATAGACCCAACAGATTTTTGCCTTACCGACTGTCGGTACATTATCTTCGCGAGACGAGCCGCATATGAACATAGTGCTTCCGATACCAATAATCGGATGGCAACAAAGTATTCTTTATTTATCTCAAACAATGGATGGTTACACGATACACACAACGAATTGATAATCATGATTACGAATTGTACAATGATCAGATTGATGTTAATGTTGTATCTTTTTTTCTTTATTCTCTTTGGCACTGCAAGGCTGAGCTTGCAGTGTCAGCGATGTCGAATAAACTTTCGTGTCGTCGTGAATGATATCATAGATCGTAAGAATAGCGGAGTTGACTTATCCGGAGAATTCAATTATTGCTAGATCTCCAGATGAATTCGGTCGCTCGATATATTGTCTTTTATACCCCGCGGTATCGTATATATATATATATTTATGCTATCCGCTTCTGTGAGATTCTTACAGCTTTATTGCAAGTGATATGAGAGCGTTGTTAAATCATACTTGTAAATTTTCAAACACGCGTGATACTTGAATTTACACGAGCTACGAGAGATCGCATTCGTCAATATTCAAACATTCTCGAAGCTGCCGTAAAACTCTTCAAGTTCTCGAGGGACTATTCGGTCTCTTTTATCGGCGTTGCAACGACAAAAGGGCGCGTAATTCATGAGTAGATATTTCCTTCGTCGTTTATAATCAGTCTTCGTCGCGAGTTATCACAGAATTTCGAACAAATTTTCTCGAATCACTGAGAAGAAGACACGCTTCATAGACGTATACACACGGAGTCGTAATTGTTCCAGACCGGACTGCCGCATTATTCGGTTTCATTTAAGGTGTTGTATACCTTTGAAAAAAAAGTAGTTTTCTTTTTCATTGGCTCAAATGATATATAAACATGCCAAGAACGATACGCGAAAGTTATTTTGGTGGAAAAAAAATTATAGAAATATTCCGCCGATGAGTTTAAAAATTTAAACGCGTTTTTCTTGAAACAATGTTTTTAAAATCGGGCGGCCTCGTACCTCCTATCATTTTCAACCGATTGACTTCAAATTGCAACTGTAGCTTCTTAGATAGATTTTCTATCGAAGTACACACGATTCTTACGATCGATTAACAATCACGGTTTTTATAAACGAATAAAGGCCGCTTTGTTAGTCGAAAATGCGGCGTTTTTTTTTAAATGGTGCCAAATTTGCAAAAATCAATATTGTGTAATAATCGTGTGTACTTCGTTAGAAAAACTCATGTAGATTACGAAAAAAAAAATCTTTTTTTTGTCTACTTGCTCATGTACGTTTCGAATGAGTCTTCGGGCCTCAAAAAAAGGCGTTCTCTTTTTTGGAAAATAAAAAATGCATTTGAGTATCTACAGAAATGTAAAATAAACCATTCAAATCTCATTTTAATTGTTTTATTAGTATTTTGATAAGAATCCCAAAATGAGCCTTGTTTTCCGACCATCCAAAGGTATATAAGGCCTTAAAACGCGATGCACTGAGAGAGGAGGTTCGTACATTCATTTATTTTTCTCTTCTGAATCGCTTCGAGACATAGGATCGACTTCACAAATGTTTTATGTGCTGAATATTACCTACAAAAGAGAGGCTGTATTGACAAGACAGACTAGAGTTTACAGGGTAGACGATTGGGATTTAGTAAAAAAAAAAGAAACAAAGAATTTACTGCTATGACCAATCGGTTAGTAAATCTCAATCGTTTTGCCGCTGCTCAATGGTGATCCAATATCCATAATATCTCTATCGAATTTATCGGTTTCCTCGATTTACATGCTACACGCTTTCGATTTTTGCCTATTTTAATCAATTCATGTGTCATCTAATTTTTATCAATTGCATGTTCTTTCTTCCATTTGCCTTTTATCGGACTTCGCTTCCATTACTTGTATGTCGTATTACAAATATCGATAATTATGTACATGATTATACGTCAATTGTTACAATTCCATGCGGAGGAGGGGGGGGGGCGATTCAACGAAATATTGTGAAATTCGCATATGCAAAGATTGGAGTGCGATTAGGCACTCCCGTACACTGATTCGAAATCTCATTTCGCAGGAAGATGGATTTTTATTCTCCCCTAATTTTACACGCTAGGCCGTATTTTTAGTGCGTCGATACAATTTCCGTGCACATTCGCTGTATATCGCTCCGCCTTCTCGTACGAACAACGAACGGTCATCAATTTTTCATCAAAAATTTATTCGCTGCAGAATGGTTTGCATCGACGAAAACGTAAAATGAGCTAATCATAATAACTAATATTCATCGTCATACCATGATGATGAATCTTTCGACATCGACATGCAACTAACATTGACATTGGGATTGCTTAATTATTTTACTTATATATATATTACAACGAGTCCGTTTTCGCGCAGACCTTTTTCATTATTGTTGTTTGCTTCTTCTTGCCGTTGTGTTTTTTTTACGTATATAGTCGTTATTTACAGAATATTTGCTCGGTGATTCTTCGTCAACGTCAATTGAACATTAAGAATTATTATTACGCCGCCAGTTCCGAGCGCGGTTCACAATTATTCGATGGCGTCACTTTATCAAACGTCTTTTATTCTAAAGTCTCCCTCTCAAATTTATTCAATATCCTTGCGGGATGGGGAGAGAGGGGGACTCGAGTTCAATTCATATCTACATACGCGCCAATCGTAGCGCACGAACGCTCGTTTAATTTTCATTCGATACGGTATTAAATAACATGTGTGAAAGAAAGAAGAAAAGTAAGAGACCGTTGCCGAACATAAGTTAGGCCAATAAATACTATGCGCATGGGTTCCGCGATATATTTTCCATGAATATGTCGAAAATTTGGAGAGCCGTTTCGATTGGATCCTGCCCAATCGAGTATAATTACACGTTATTCTTTCTTATTTTTTTTCCCTCTCGTAATAATTGTTTTCTGCGGTTTTTTCCTTCTTCCTCTCCGAACTTGTACGAGTTCGGTCTTTCGTGCCGCCATGACTTTTTCGCGCAGTAAACCGCGTCAGCGAGAAACATCGTGCTTTCCGCCCGACGAATGCGCTTCTATTCGATTCTCCTTGCTTTATATATGACTGTATATATACATATATCATTGAAGAATAACACACGGCTCCACATGTTCGACGGGGCCGGCTATCGATCTCTATTTTCGAGGTGGAACGCGCGCCGCACGCAAAAGTCATGTCAACACATCGTTCGAATAGAGAGATAAGGATAGATAGATAGATAGATAGATAGATAGATAGATAGAGAGAAAGAGGGAGACGAAGAGACGCAGGCATATTCGAATATGAAAATGTAGCCAAGTTCACAGAGCCCGAGTAGAATAATCGTATGTAGCTTAGACTTCGGTGGTGCGGCTGTACGGACCCGTATCCTCAGTTTGTGACAGCTTTCGCTCGCGTTTAGCGAACAGGTTCCCTAAAAAAGACGGCTGCTGAGCCAGGCCTTTACCTCCACCAGGGATCGTTGCCCCTGGATGCACCGGATGAACTTGTCCAGGATGCTTAACGCCTTGGCTCATCGAGCTGGCGGAAGTAGATTGAAATGAAATTGACATACCACTATCCAGTGAGCCAACACTGCCACGTCGTTGTGGCTTCTCTCCGGCAACTGAAAACCAAATATTTAAATAAGAGGTAAATTATATCGAGCTTGGTTCATCGAATTTTCATTAAACGAATTACGCGTAACAGGGATAACGATTGTAGTTTACTTATAAAATCATGAAAATAAATAGGCTCATGAGTTTTATATTGTTCCAGATTGAGGAATTATTATTATTATTATTAGTTCTATTTCTGTCAATGAGACGGAGAGGCTAATTGACGAGACTCACATTGTTCATGAATATCGAGGAGTGAATTGCTGAGCGCGGATCGTTTGAGCTGTGTATCCATGTCGGCTACGTCGGAACGATCCGCGGAGCAAGGACCGGGACACGGGCAGACCTCGACATCGGCGACGCCGGAGTCACGATTCTCAGCGCTACCCCGAGCCCCGCGACTGCTCTTCTGTCGTTCGAGTTCCGTCTCGATTCGCAGCGTCTCCATCTCGTCCATTTCGCTGATCGACTCGCGAAGATCCTCCGCGAATTTGCAACGATCGTGCTCGTTGCGAGCGTTGAACGTGACTAGTACTTTTCCGTCGACGCGCTGCGAGAGCCTTATACCGTAGGGATAATCTGTAAGAGGCAAGACAACGTGACTTGTTAAGACGGTTGATCACAGAATTCTCATTGAAACGTTTGGTAAACGTTATTTTCGGAATATCATTCTGATCGGTATAACTTTTAGAACACTCTATGCTTTTTGTTTCTGCATCTGATTGCGAAATATGACAAAAACTGAACGCGTTAACCGACGCGACAGGCGATTCCTTTTTTATCTTGATAAATGTACCGGCTTTGCATTTATCAATTAAGCCTAAATTGCCGATGATCTTGCTCGAATGTTAAGCATACTCGCTTCTGCGCAATATATCTGCGGCATATAGAAAGATTGAACCGCGATTTAATTTAAAAAAAAGAAACCGGCAGAAAGACTCGTTGCACTCACGTGGAACTTCGAAAAGCGTGACGACCATACCACAGAGTGGGAAACTCTGTCTGAAAGTATAAGTTACGCTACTTTTCTTCTTGCTCAGAATCTTCGTCACAACGAGAAGATCATTGAAGAGAAATACTTCGCGCTGGTGCACCCCGGGCCTCTCCTTTTTGTGTATATCCGGTATCTCGTAGAGTCTGCAGTAGCACACTAATCTTCTGTGTGGCAATGCCATGTTGGGCTTTTTGCCGACTATCGTCGCTTGTACCTTCATCACTTGGGTGACGTGATCCGAGCCCGGTTTGAACTCGTTCGCTTTTACTCTCTCGTAAATGCCGACAAGTATTTCACGATCTATGTCACCGCAATCGTCTATGCCTCGTAAGTTTTTCACGAAATCGTCGAGTCTCATGCGTCTCTCGGGCTTCAAATTTGGCGTGTGTAGATCCGTGTTCAGCATTATTATAGCGAAAGCGAGAACAAAGACTGTATCGGCCGATCTTAACCTCGATACAACGTCGTGATTGCAGTGACAGTAGCGCTGACTAAAAACCTCCATTAGTCTCTCGATTTTTTGTGCCTCGCCCGGCATTCGGAAGTACGCTTGAAATTTTCTCAACGCGACGTCTACCTGCATACCCGCCAGATCCAGCTCTTGAGAAAAACATCTGCAAATAGTTCGAGAGAGACAGACAAAAGTTAAATGACTGTGATCTTTTATTTTTCCCGTTAAGAAAAATCTTGCTTCGGTTGAGCACAGTCATTATCGGTACATCTTTCGTTTATAGATATTTTTATATTTTACTGTGCCTTTGAGGGCCAGTCGCATAAATAATATGTATTTCGTTTTAAGTCGAAATGAGGAGTGGCCATACAGTGGGTAAAAAAAGTATTTGCACACCTCGTGTTTTTCAAACTAGCCTGCGAAAAAAAATAAAATACTTTAGCATTTTTTTTTCGAAGAAAAATAAAATGGTCCTAAAAATCTTTCAAAAAAAAATAAAATGCTGAAGCTTTATTTAGCAATTGCCCTACGAAAAACACACGGTGTACAAATACTTTTTTTACCCACTGTATATTTTTTGAAACGCTTTGATATTTTTATTCAGGTTCAATATAAAGAATTGAAAAGAATACTATCGCGAATGTCTTTACCGAACAAGATGGTATTTGATAGATTGCTAGTAACCCACCATTTTATATTGAAAAAAAAATCGTGACAAACAACGTTTGTACTCTTTGAGTGTATCATTTGAGCAATCAATTGCAAAATTTCAACAAAATTCATAATTCTTTGAAAATCAAATTCAAAGTCCCCGTATCAGTTTTCAGTCCAATACGCCGATATTACCCGTCAATCCTTCTCCGAAGCGCATTATCGGGAATCCCGTACAAAGAATATTCAAATCTGCACGATACATTACTCATTATGAAAATGAGAATTTTCTTTTCGACAGTTTTTATCGATATAAAAGTATACTCACTCCAATACAGTCATGTTGGAAGAATTCTGCAGATTGCCAAGGTATTCGCCAATCATTTGCTTAGAGAGTCCCTTTCTGCTGATCAAGAAGCGCGCAACGCCCTGGGGACTGTTCTCGAGGAAGCCACGTCGTATCAGATAGGTGATACCTCTTTCCGGCTTTTTGTTGAATAAATTCAGGCCGACCCGGTACTGTCGTTTTCTAACGGTTTCCGATACTTTATAGCTCGCCTGGGGCAATACTTCCGTGTGATCCATCATGGGAAGTTGATAGCCCGAACTCGCGTGCGAATGGCCGAGTTCCTTGCCGCTGTTTATAAGGCTATTGTTGTCGGCCGTGTGTACGCATTCCTGATGTTCCGGGGAACTCGACTGCGCGAAGGAATGATACATTAGTTATTACGTATCAGATGTCACTTGTGGATCATCAGGTAATTTACTGACACGTCAATGGTTTTTCATTAAAATGTGTGGTCGGAAAGATTGTGCAATAGAAGGAAGGTATTGACCGCAGAATTAGCATGGAATTTTCCTTCCTTTCATATCCAATGGAAAACGCGGTGTCTTTAGCTGTCGTTGATAACAATCTCGAATGTTTTACTCACGATTCCTTTGTGTTTCCAGATTGGCGAGCCTCTCTGTGGATCACCCTCGGAGCTCTCGCAGTTGGTCGAATCGCTGCCGGAACTCTGTACCGAGCTGAGACTCCCGTTCTCAACGCTCTTGCACAGGCCGTTGTGTCGTTGCTCCATCGATCTCGATGTTATCGACGAAGTTCTCTTGGGTACTTCAGGCGGTACTTTTTTCCCCGAGCTGCGAGATCGGCCACCTGACGAGCCGCTCAGTTGCGATGTATTCGCCCACGAGTGAGCCAGCGGTGTTTGCAAATTGTGCGGCGCCGAGGGCGATGTGCACGGGGTTCTGTGCAACTCTCGCGGGGGTGTCTCTTGCCTCAGACCGCACAGCGTTTCCTGCAATCAAACACGTTCGTGTTTATTAGTCGAATAATCTTCTTCCTACGATTAGTGGTAGTTTCTTTTTGATTAAGGGATTCGCTTCTTCGTTGGAATTCTCACCTGTGGATTGTAGTAGTGAATACTGGAACCGCTTTCCTGCGAGCTCGATTCCCAACAAGGGCTCGCCGGTGGTTGATGTCGTCCGCTCGGACTCGGTGTCATGGATGGTGTGTGCCTACCGCTCTGATGCAAATTGTACGCCGGATGCTGATGAACAATTTGATTCACCTGATGACCGCCCATCATCTGAACCTCGCATCTACCGCTCTGACTCCTCGGCATCGGTGATTGGGAATTTTCCGCGTGTCTTCGTTCCCTCAACGACATGCTTCTTATCGGCATTGGCCTGTTGTTCGCCGATTGTGGCGGCTGTTGGATGTATATCTGATTGTGATAAATCATTCTGTCGTGCTCAGCCATGTTGCCGGGACGATCGTTGCCCTCTTGAAGATTTCGACTGAGTCTCTTCTCTGCTTTGGCCATGGCCGTTATGGCGGCAAATTTTTTCAACAGCGTGTATCTCCTGAACGCCCGCTGTATCGTGAGTGCTGCGTTTCTCGCTTTCACACCGCCGTACTTCCGTTCAAGCATCTCGATCTGTTTGTCGAGGAGATCTTGCGACAGCTCGTACCTGCTTTAACATCACGACCAAGATTCGTACGTTAAAAATAGCACCGGAACATTTCGAAATAAGAAATATTGGAATGAATGAGGATTAAGGCTGTATTATAGTCTAGAAATGTGAAAAAATCGACTTTTTTTTGGCATTTTCTTAAAATATAGACTCTTGAGAGAATGTGTCCTCAAAAGGAAATTTCGAAATTCCCAATATTTACAGAGTTATAGCGATTTATGCCGCACCGGCGCGTATCGGATAGTCAGTAGATTCTAAGAAAACTAGAACTGCTGGCAGGGAAGAACAAACTTCCGAAAATCATAATTTCAAAGTCGAGAAAGGCACACTTTACGAGGCGGATGGTCGATTAATAAAACGTTAGTATAACATGACATTATATCACTCGGATAGTTACGGTTCACCGAAATTGTACTCAAAACTCGAACGCGTTTTCCCGAACCGACTTTTTTTTAACCTGGTGAAGATAAAATCTCGAATTCTATTCAACCGACTGACTTCAAATTCGATGTGGGCCTTCAGTATATTTCCCTCTATCGTCCCTATCTCGGGTATTCCGGAATGATTATTACGATTAAAAAAAGTTTACTTTGTAAAAATAGGACAAACAATTAACTTTTTTTCAGACAGTCGGCGTGTTAAATTTTTTTCTCTTTGGTACATGCGGTAATGACATTCTTATTGATAAAGAAAATTGATTTTATTTCTGTTTCAGATGAATGAGAGCCTTGAAATCATGTCAACCGCGTCAACCCTTTTTTTTCACAGCCATATTCAGACGCCCACAACTTTTTCAATTTTTATTTCGATTGCGCAAAAATTTTTTTGCATCCTTCCAATTGAACAAAAATTTTTTTTTTGTTTCCTTTTTATCAAAGCCGAAAAAACGCCTGAAATTTAGACCTCTGGACTAGAATACTGTCTTAAAAATAGCATCGGAACATTGCGAAATGAGAAATATTGGAATAAATGAGGATTAAGAGGCGAATGATAACGAAGTATTCGTTGGTTATACTTACGCGGCCTGGAGTCTGCAACGTTTGAGAACGTCGCCGTTTCTGATCGTGCCCTTTTTGTGATGAGACTGTTGATAAGCCGATTGCGGCTGTCCCCCGTAACCCTGCACCATAGTACCGTAACTTTGTGGCTGGGTGTAACCGCCGCTGTGCTGATAAACTTGAACGTTCGATGTAGGATAAGGTCCATGAGCGTAGTTCTGTCCCTGCATGTAAGACTGTCCCGTTATGTAGGAAGTCGACAGCGAGGCCTGACTTCCCGAGGAATAAACCCCGTGTGTACTGCCACCGTGATTCTGCCCCAGGCTAGCGTTGTTGTGCGTTTGCCTCTCCATTTTTTGTGGGAAACTGAAAATGATAAATAAAGCTTTCGTTTAGACAATAGCTCAGCACTCTGATCGAACGGAAAATTTGTCATTTATCGCCGGCATGTTACACAGCAGTCGGTATTCGAATTTTATTCTCGTCTTTTTTTTGCTTCGATTTTTTGAACCTTTGGCAATATTTGCGAAGACAATTTCCGCAACTCGGGTCTAATCGAGACGAACGATCGTTCATATCATCGTTCATATCATCGACGGATAGTATTTTCCATTTTACAAATACAATGACCGCAGGCGGAGGAGGCCCGGCGAATAATCCTTCAAAATTTGCGGGTCGAGACTCGCTGTTTCAAGGTACGAGATGAGGGTTGAACGACCTTGCTGGTGTTTGAAGAGCGTTCAATATCCGCCGTTGAGTGATTACCAAACCTAATTTCCGGAGCTCGCGAGAGACACATACAGAGAGAGAGAGAGAGAGAGAGAGAGAGAGAGAGAGAGAGAGAGAGAGAGAGAGAGAGAGAGAGAGAGAGAGAGAGAGAGAGAGAGAGAGAGAGAGGGGTAGGGAGAAATGAGGAAGAGGCCCGTGTAGAGAGGTTTAACGATGGGATAGCGAGGGTTTGTGGGTGTTTCAACCGTTTCGCAAGTGGCTGCGAAGAGTATTTATATAGTCTGCAATGCAATGGAGATTGCGAAAGAGCACAGGACCATCCACAGCTTCACAAGAGGATATTAAATCGTGTACCGTGCATTTGACGTTTGACAATTTTCCTGGGCTTATGTATCCTAGCTAGGATCGATGATTTAAACATCGAGTGAAGAATTATTTCCGCATGTACGCGGCTGGTGGCTTTTACAGGGCGAAATTGCGTGTACTCGAACGGCGTAATTTCGAGGGCCAGAGAGCGTGTGTTCTGTAGCGTGGAGAAACACAGAAGCGGGCGGACTCAAATGGACCATGGACGCAAATACAAAGTCCGATAATGTAGACACAGGATGTGCTCTCGTAATTCAGCAACGCGTACACACGCGTATACGTATAACATGGTAAGAGAACAGTAAAGTTAATTACACGATATAACAATGGACAAAGTACAGCCATAGACGAGAATACATACAGGGATATCAAACAACGAAGAATAATGTTCATCGAAAGCGTACAAACCTCTTTCAAACAATAGCAAAACATTTTATCTCGCGAATTTAATAATGCTCGTGCGTGAAAATGAATTGTTTTGCGGATAATAATTTCGTCGCAGCAAGTCGTACGTTAAACTTTTATATCATCGTGTGCGGCACTTCTGTAACAAACCATCTAAGTCCGCACAAAATACCATACTGACATTTAATCCTTTTTTAAATCAATGTCACACGAATGATACAAACCGTTCGATCGTTTTTTAGTTTACTAACCAACGCCGTCTAGTTTACAATTCATACAAACTAGACGGCGATATTTGGTTCAAAATTTGTTCGAAGTTCACTTGTGGCGAGATTGCAAGATTCGAGAGTGCGTAAAGTTTGCGAAAATCGAAAAAAAATATATATAAAAACGACAAAAACTACCTGTTTGGGTTTGTTTAGGCTACAACAAGCAAAACAACCGCTTCAAAGCATTACATACATCATAAAGGAATGTTACGACACAATGTAAAATGTCTGTCACACTCCTTTACTGCTTTATAACTAGCTCCGTGCTAAAAATTTCGAAACAATAATACGTGTTTTTTTTTATTTATTAAAACCTACCATAAAGTAAACTATAAAAAAATGTTAATGTTGTCGATTTATGAAGGGTTAATGCGATTTAGACGTAATTTTCGAGATAGGATTGCTTGCGTAGCGTATCCGTATTGAAAGAATTGCCAATGTCGACGAGAGTACTTTCGTGGTCGGGCGGAAGGAGCGCCCGTGGTCAGCGATCCTCGAAGGTCTTCCATTCGACGGGGCTAGTTTTTTCTTTGGCTTTTTAAAATATGACCATTGTTATTATTATTGTTATAACCAGAAGCACCAGGGAGACGCCAGGTGTTCTCGAGCGTTTGATATTCACCGGGGTTACCCACACGTTCGTTACCATACGCACTGTGAATCACTCGGGCAAAACATACCGAGCTCCGGCTGACTCACCCGACGTAATTCACCCCTAAATATTAGAAGTGTGCATTAATTTCGACGAATTTTTTTGTTCGTGAAAATACGGCTTTACTGTGAGAAACAATTGTTACAAATTGATAATTCAAATCATTGTCCATCGCTAGCCATGACTTTTTCCCATGTTTCTGGTAATCTGGTGGATTCCACGTTGAAAGAACGACACATCTTTAGAGGCTATATGAGAATCGACCCTTTTTTTTGGTATCCTCATAAGAATGGAAGCGCTGCTCAGACAATCCATGAATCATCGATCGAAATAGGTGGCAATTGAAAGGAGCAATATTTGAAGAATACGGCGAGTGTGGTAGGTCATCCCAGTTAAAGCGTCTCTAACGTTTCCTTGACCGGTTTCGCGACACGAGGCCGAGCGTTGTCATGCTGGAAAATCACTTTGTCGTGTCGTCTCGCGTAATCTGGCAGCTTTTTTTGCTTCAATGCTCGGCTCAATTGCATCGATTGTTCTTGGTAACATTTGATGTTGATCAACATTTAATGATTCTGCAAGTTCTTGCGTTTGACTCGGATCTTCATCGAGTAAAGCTTCAATTTCCTCGTCTTCAAACTTTTTCGGCTGGCCTGGACGTTTCTTATCTTCCATGTCAGAATCACTCGTTTTATAGCGTCGAAACCAGTACTCACATGTTGAAATCGATGGAGTATAATCACCATAAACTTCCGACAGCATTCCTTGACTTTCAGCAGCAATTTTCTTCAAATAGAAGCAAAAAAGCAAAGCTTCCCGCAAATTGCGTTTTGTTGGCGCAAAATTCGAGGTATACAACTTTTAAAAAAATCGTGCCTCTTGCATTTCGGCAAAGTAACACATACTGAAAACTAAAGTCACGTGATGATGCTTTGAAATAAAATTAGTAACAATATGACCCGATGCGATATAGTACTAGCCATCTCTCGAAAATCGCTTAAAATTAATGCACACTTGTAATAAAATTCGAATACGCGCAGACAGTCAAGAGAAAAAGGACGTACCCCACGAGAAATCCAGACACGCAGATTATCATTATGATTACGTGATTCTTTCAACGATAGTTCAATGAATAATATTTTTCGCGACGTATGTCAAAGTTCAGTTGCTTCTCTCGGTGGGGCCTTTCATCTTTCGTTGACTTTCGTCCACCACCCGCTATATCGACGAATTAACAACGATGCAGTGAGGAAAGAATGGCGATCGACTTGGTGATTCGCGCGACGAAAACGTGAACAGCTTCGGCGACAATGAGCACACAAGTCCGTGCGATTTTATCGATCCCGTGTTAAATTTAGCTGACCACAGTCCAAGAAGACGTCACACATAATTAATGCACACGCTCGGGTGTGCAAGTGCGAAATACGTCAGAGGAGACACGAGTGCTCGTTAATATTCGCGGCGTTTTATTTTTATTTTATTCAGGTACATCCAGCGCGGATGAACGACACAGGCTTTGCTCAGTTGCGATTGTGGACACTTCGGACTTTATTCTCTCAATATCGTATGATAGGTCCACTTGGCGAGCTGGAGGAACGAGTGTACGAGTGTTGGAAATGTTCGCCCGAACGTCCGTACGTCTCGGGGGCGACTGGTTGACTGAATTTTTGAAGGGGGACCCAAAAGAAGAAGGTGCAGCGAGGAGGAACATCGCAGAGAAAAACGCAACAGCTGCTCCTCGAAAGAAGATCCTCGAGGCTTACATATTTTTTTTCTTTTTCCATTCCTTCCTCTCTCTCCCTCTCTTTCTCTCCATTTGAGGAAGAGAATCCAATTGAGCTCTCCGACGATGAGAGCACAAGGCCCGCCAATGTGTGCAAGGGACCCGGGACAGACACACAGAGGTAGAGAGAAAGAGAAAGAGACAGAGAGAGAGAGAGAGGGGGCGAGAGAGAGAGAGAGAGAGAGAGAGAGGGAGAGAGAGAGAGAGAGAGAGAGAGAGAGGAGAGAGAGAGAGAGAGAGAAAGGGAGGAAGCATCAGAAGGGAAGGTGGGCCAGCTTTCAAAGCGAGGCCCTTCAAACTTCGTATAGTACAACTATATAGGGTCCCCGTTCTTTTTTCACTCCGCGGGCATCCTCGTACATACACGTGTCCCCTCGTCAGCAGGTAAACGCATGGCACACGCCACCGGGCCAACGTAGCCTTATTGTTTTACTTCACAAAAAGTAACACGATTTTGCCCGACGTTTGGAAATGTTAAAAAACAAATTATTACAGCTTCAAGACTTTCCGGCCTCGGATACGAGGTCGATATTTCCAAGGAGAAAATCATACAGGATTTTAGGGGAAAAATGTATGTATATTTTTAAAACATGCACGTATAAGTAATTTGGCTGAATTGTTAATTGATTCTTCAATCAGAAATAATAGCATTAAATAATTAGGGCAAATTGACGGAATTATGCTCCGATGGAAATTGCACGTAAGTTTTCTGACCTATGTGAAGTTGGCAACCGACGTTACAAAATATAATTTTTTTTTATTGCTTTCGTTTGTATTCAATTTGTATATGATTGTACCACTGTTAAATATGGGGTAAATATGGGGGTATGGAAAAATGGGCCACAACCCATTTATAGCTAAACCATCTTGATTAACGCTATTACGAAGAGAATCGTTTGTTCTCGTTTTTACGTCGAGAGTTTTTTTTTCAAGGGGGATAAAAAAATGTTCAATTTCTTTTCTTTTTTTATTTATTGTCTGCGGTGCGCAATTGGCAGTATCACCGTGGATTTTGTTCGCACCATAAGGTCGAGAAGAAAAGGGATGTAAACGTAAAAAATTGGGACACAGCCAATTTTTAATTAAAACCTTTTGTAGAATCACTGTGAAAAGAATAGTTTTTACTCGTTTGTATCACCGAATATTTCGTTTGTACCCGTTTAAAAATAATCGGAAAATAATGAGAATAAAAAATATGTGCTGCTGACAAAAGTGTAAAAGAATGGAGTCTTCTGTGTATTTTTGTATCAGCTTTATCTGTGGTAGCCTTCAAAGGAGTCCATCACATGGAGTATTCCAATGAAGGGAGTGCATCATAACCTAGTACAGCAGATGATACACAGTAATAGGGAGGCGTTTATTTATAGTTATTTGTGAGTGGCCTAATGTTGGAGTTCGAGCAATATCTACGAAACGATATATATATATATATATATATATATATAGGCCACAATTGCTTACCCTTCTTCCCGGATCCGGTCTACAAGCACGCTCCATTCATAAATAGCTAAATGTCCCCACGTAATCTCCCCCTCGCGATGACTTGATAACAGTTATGATAATTCAGTGAGACACAATTGTATCGTTAGTCCAAGCACTTCGGGCCCCTATAATCGACCGTCAGGCGATCCATTCTCAAAGAGACGCAGACATTTTCATTGCGTTCCATCGAAACTATAACATTCCGATTGGAAAAATGTTCGTCTACCCTTCGTACGCGAGTAAATCATGAAGACTCCAATGGACAATGTACCACCTTGTTTTTTTTTCAGAACTCGCAATCCCACGTCGAATATTTCGAAAAGAAAGAAAAAACCATTGCCTTATTTTCGAATAGAAATCTTTTCCTGTCGAGAATCTTTCGTTGCGTTGGAAGAAGAGAGAAAAAAAAATGGAAATAAAACGAGAATTTTATGGAGCCACCTGCCCGATTGAAGCGCGTCCCAAGAACTCTGAACAATCGGAAGGCTTCTTATACCTCTCTTGATCTTCTCCGAGAAGAGGGAGGGAGAGAGAGACAGAGATAAATAAAGAGAGAGAGAGAGAGAGAGAGAGAGTAGCCGGGTGGCAAAAAAAATATACACGTTCATACACGAGGTAAGTGGAGACTGGAAAAGGTTCGAATGTTCGTCGTCAGTGAGGAAGAAACATCTGCCAGTCGGGGTGCCACGTTCGTGTTGCACTCACGAGACTCGTGCCACGCGATTGATTCATATATATATATTTCAACAGGCAAAAAGATCTTGACCATACAATTTTATATGTCAATTTTTTAGACTTACGCCCTTTTCTCTTCTGGGCTTGCTATTTATATATATATATAGAATATATAGAATATATATAGAATATATATAGAAATATATGTCTAAAAATTTCCGGCGAACCCAGAAGGCGTAACGTCGTCGCTCTACGTGGAAAATACGGTGAGTTACGACCTTACGATCGTTAGCTGTCGATACATAAAATGCAGCGTGACTGATACGAGTGAATCGACAGAGATAGACAGGAGAGAGAGAGAGAGAGAGAGAGAGAGAGAGAGAGAGAGAGAGAGAGAGAGAGAGAGAGAGAGAGAGAGAGAGAGAGCGCGAGAGAGGGGAATCGAGAGAAAGGAAAGGGACGAAGCACGTGTGTGTTAAGACTGTGCTCCCCATTGAAGGCAAGCTTACACCTGGCACGCGAGATCAGCCAACAACGCCTTCAGAATAAGCTACAGACGAGAAAAAAAAAAACATACCATGAAAAAAAGTCGCGAGACAGATTCGCTGAATTTCATCATCTTTACAGGCGGCGAAAAAAAATATATTGCCAAAGGGGAGGGAGTCGAAGCGATTTGTGAGAAAATAGGTACGAATTGCGTACAAATCTGTGCGCAATCACGGAGCCTTACACGCAGCTACGAATGGCTCTGATAATTCGAGTGGCTTGCGCAAGGGTAAGAAGAAAAAAGAAGGAAAAAATACATTGGCAACGACGTGCCTTTGTCGTTAAATCGACTTTATCGTTTTCGTCGCAAGAAAAAACAACAATGAGCCGATTCAGGGGGGAACAATAAAAGATGGATAAAAAGAGGATAAGAAGCGAGGACGAAAATTGTTGTTACTGTTTCCGTTTCTTTTTTTCACTTTACTTCCTCACAAATCCGCCCGATACGATGGAAGAGATTTTTATCCGCGTCTACGACAATATTAGCTGTCTCGTTCTCGTGTAGCTCTTTAATCTCGAGGAAAATATATCGGAAACTGATAGAATGTGCTCTGATATCGGCGGGCAATGCACAATTCGGAGGGATCTCGTCGCCCGAGAAACGTAAAAATTTCCCATTTTCTCGTGTTCACGAGAGGATCAACGGGAGGAGACGAAAACCAAAAGAGATATAAAAAAAAAAAAAAAAAAAAACAACGAGCTGCTCGCCATCGTACTAAGCAGGAGGATATCTCTTATTCTATTTTCGAAAGAACGGGAGAGATAGATTTTTATCTGGAAGCAAGGATCGGAAGACTTATCCTCTCTTCTTCGTATCAAGATTGGAGGACTCGTGCGCGGAGAACTTTTCTCGCTCGCTTTGCCTCCTCTAAACGGAGTGGCCTCTCAGTAGCACCTTTTGCTGTAAGGCGACACGCGCTCAGACCGAGCTAAACCGAAGTATGCACCTGTCTTCTATCACATACAAACGTTTTCTCTGCACGCCATGTCTTGCATGAGCAAGAAAGAAAGGAAAGAGATTTCTACTCTTCAAAATTGATTTCAATACTGTTGACGAATTCTCGTCTCGAATCTTTTGAAGCAACGAATTTCAATTTTTTATCTATTGCTATTATTTGTTTTTTTTAATTAGAGTACGAAAATCACTGAAATTGATTTTCCTTACCGTCATTAGAGAATCATGACCTTAATCTATTAAAAAATTACAGATTGTAACAAAAATGGACAAATAAATAAAATTGAAAGGAACTTTCGTTGCGTAACAATTATGCGAACTTCAAGCTATTTATTCGGATAGAATTCTCAGTTTTTGTTACTGTTAAGATCGATAAGAATAAATCAACTTGCAATTTTACACTTATATGGAGTATTTTCATATCAGTATAAAGTAGTGTACGATATATGGAAGTGTAGAATATTTTCAATATTATTAATGTATTAGTATAATAATATACTATTAACAGATATTTATACCCACACACACACACATATATATATATATATATATATATATTAAATTATAAATTAAATATATATAAATTATATTTTTTACATAATAATATACAATAAAGAACAAAATTGAAGGAAAGATAAACAGATACCGAGCTTTTGTGTAAAATATCGGGTAGTATTTTTACTATTAATTACTATTACTATTAATTATTAATTTAATTATTATTAATTTAATTATTAATAGTAATTAAACTATTAATTACTATTACTATTAATAGTATAATAATATACTATTAACAGATATTTATACACACGCACACACACACATACATATATATATATATTTTAAATGATCAATTAAATATATATAAATTATATTTTTTACATAATAATACGCAATAAAGAACAAAATTGGAGTAAAGATAAACAGATATCGAGTTTTTGTGCAAAATATCGTGTAATATTTCTACTCTTAATTACATTCTATACACGGAGAGAATTAAATGTTAAAAATTACCGTGCAGTAACGGTATCCAGATGATAACCCTGAAACTTCGCTTATTATTACTGAGTAAAACACAGATTTTCACGAAAATAAAATAACATTTTTTCTTCAGATAGAAAATTTTACCAGATTTTCTAGTAAATTTTGATGTGTAACAAAATACGCAAAACTGAAATTTGAAAAATATATAGTATCAGCGAAATTTTACTGTGCACTTTATTATTTTATGCCTTTCAAAAATGTCTATAAAAAAGTATCGTCTTTATAACAGTTATTTTAAGATTTATTATAAAATTTAATGAGTGTTATAGGAAAATGTATTGTGCTCTCGGTAAAAATTATCGTGCGCGCTACCCTTCTTGTATAGTAAAATTTTAGCTACGTATTTGAAATTTTCTGTAACGTGAGTTAAAAAAAACTTGTCGCATACGAATTATTATGCTTTTCTCACTTGTCACCACATTGAAATATATCACGGTAATTTTTACCGTGAAATTCACGACAAAAATTACTTTTTAATTCTCTCCGTGTATAAATATTTATAGACAACTAGAGATAAAAAATATAACTACAATATCTATAGAATAATTCTCAGAATTGGTCAATTGATATTGAATTTTTGTGAAAATTATGTCCAATATTTTAAAAATATATTAATATGCATAAAATGATATAATATTGATAGAATAATCGAAGATTATAAATTGATATTGAATTGTGCAAAATAATGTCTAAATTTCGTTCTCAGGAAAAAAACATATTATCCGCTTCAGCGTTTTAATTGAAAGAGTAGTTTGTTGTTTTGCATCACTCGGGTCGAGGTATAAAATTCTCCCCGATACGAAAATTGATTCCCACGTAAGAGCATACGCGATGGGATAAAGAAGAAAACGGTCGAGGGCCAAACAGGAAGTAATGTTTGATGGTGCGATATAGGAAGGAGGAAAATGTGACTGTTGGATATTGAGTAACTCTCACAAGGACGTGATGAGAGTTTCCTTTGTTTTTTTTTTCTTTTGCGCAAGGGTTGGAATAGAGTCGGTTGTGTCGCGCACCCACGGTGGTGGTCTCTCGTGGCCGTACGCGACTACAGAGTATGAAACGTGTCTCGAGACTGCCCTCAGACAATGTGGCTTCTTTCCTGAAGAGCATCACTTGCCACTTGGGCACGCGCCATCCTGAGCTCGCCGGTGAGCTGCAACGAAACCCCATCGTCTTCCAGTCAACCATCGTCATCCCTCTTTACCTTGCTTCAACCTGTCTCTTCTTTCGCCTCCCTCTCTCTCTCTCTCTCTCTCTCTCTCTCTCTCTCTCATCCCTCTCTCCACCTAGGTCTGTCTCTCATACTCTTTTCCTTCTTTTATTTCTTCGTTGTCAGTCTCTCCGAGTCTATATTTCCACCAGCTTACTCACATTCTCGTATGTAAGGCAAGAAAGCACGTGATCAAAGACAGCAGCTCACCCAGCAGGGCTATCATGTCATCCTTCTTCTCACTCACTCTCCGCCTCGCGTCTTCCTCATTCCGCATCTTTCTCCCTTCCGTTCTTGCGCTCTTTCTCATACTCTAGCACACTTTTCGTTCGGTCTCCATTACCGCGACGTCTGGCAGTCACGAGGAAAGATAACCGTCAAGGGACCTTGAGAAAGAGAGGAAGCGGAAGAGAACTGTGCTCGCCGGGCAAAAAACAAGAAAACGTGTGAAACAAAATGTCTGATATTTCCGGCGCACAAATGCGGGGTGTGAAGAAAAAAACCCATTTCGCGAAAGAAAGAAAAAAAATCACTGCGATTGTTCGGAAGAACCTCCAGAATTTTTCTTCTAGCTGTGAAAATAAGATTCTTTTCATTGCGTCCTTCGCTAGGCTTCGCTAGGATAAAGTTTGCATCGTTGAAATGCAACGATAATTCTTTTTTTTTCCTTTATTTTTCATTCGTTTATTATTTACTCATTTATTAAGAAATGGAAAAATCTTTAATTTCTGCATTTCTTCATAAATAATAGATAAATAAAAATGAAGGAAAAAATAAGGATTTTAATTGCATTCCAACGATGCAAACTTCAAGACCATTTTTTGCTCTTCTATTATTTGCGTCCTTGTTTGTTTTTTTTTTAATCGATTGCCGATGATGTTCCCAATTTCTATTCGTGCTCGTTCTCTTACCAACTTCGAAATGACTTTCGACTGACTGGATGGCCGTTTTTCGAAAAAAGTTTTAGAGGAATTTTCTACAGAAGTGATTGTGTGTACCGCTACTTCACTTACTATAATGAAAACCTGATGTTAAGAGGCAGTAAGTTCTCATGAACAATTGAAGGCCTTTTTAAAGTATTCCATAGAGCTGTTAACCGCGGACCGAAATTGTTTTTTTGAAGTTGCGGTATGTTAATGTTTCTCAGAAAATGTGGAAAACGGGAAATTTCAATTATTCACGTTCCAATTTTCAACAACGTTTTTCAAACGCTCAATTTCTCAATGTATTAAAAACTTATCGGGTGATCATGTGCGAATAAAGAAGAAGAAGAAGAAAGAGAAGCGGTAATCCTACGCGATCAACGTCATCAATGCGAAGGGCGTAGGGCCCGGGAAAGTTTCGAACAATTTTTGCGCGATAAAATCATCGCATTATCGAAATGTACAGTAAAGAGATTGAACGAAGAGTATTACAGGCAGATATGTCTCTGGTTCCATTTCGTCGAGAATCTTTTTTTCCCCTCACTGATTCGCACTCGATATATCTGAGATCGCGAGTGTGCGAGGTCTGGACCTTGTACCGTGAGAAAGCAACAGTTGTCGGACTTGGTCCTCGATCCTCTTCGCTAAATGGACTTGGGAAACAAAAAAAAATAGCCCGAGAGACCGGTAGTTCGAATAGATGGAAAAGTCCCGGATGAGGAATTAACGCGCTTGTGTGAAGTTTCGTCGAGAATGGAATTGTGGGAAAAAATTCAATTAGCTCGGCACTAAAATTAATTTGGTAATTGAGTTCCTCCGCTTTGGTGTGCGACATCGGAACTGTCATTGGCATGCACGTACAACGAAGCTAGGAGAGAAAAAGAGATAGAGAGATAGAGAGAGAGAGAGAGAGAGAGAGAGAGAGAGAGAGAGAGAGAGAGAGAGAGAGAGAGAAAGAGAGAGAGAGGAGATTAAATTGTGGACGAAGGGCCATTTAATTTTACGAAAATGTGACGAGCTACGTAGGCAAGAGTGCGGTTCGCATAAATTTGGCCTGCAATCCAGTATATGCTCCAGTTTTCTTCAATGGCCACAGTCCAGTTGCTTGCGACATACTCAACGCCACGCAACGTTGTATGTTAATTTAGGCACGTTAACATACCAACCCATTCACGTACGTACCAATTTGCCGTTATGTGTGCACGGATCGTTGCAGCTCAGAGTCCGATAGCAATGAATAAATATTCCTTAGCTTACTTGGCTTCTATGTCATAGGGGATGTCTATAAGAATGATTCGAATTCAAGCAGGCAGTTTTTGGGTCACTGATTTTTTAGGTTCTTCAGCTAAAAAACGTTCTTTTTTTTCGCTCGGAGACTACGTCCGTTGGTATAATTGTTTGATAAATTACCGTATGCAGATTTCAGTCGACAAAGCAGAGAACGTTGCGCAAGAAAAGAAAAAAAAGTCGTACGACAACTTTTCATAGTTGCAAAGTCTATTATTTATCTTGTCACTCGAAGGTGTTGAGTTTGTAGCAGTTCTTGGGACGAAATGTCGTATTGTTTTGCGTAAGACAAACTCGTAACAATAATTGGACTCCAATTATCGACAGGCCAGTTTTGCAACTCGGTGTGTAGTCGTGTACGATGTTGTAAAATATTTAAATATGGTTTTACATCTAGATATGGATGTATAAATCTTTTGCAAAACTTCTTTTCTACATGTGTCTGCGTTTTTATATACAGGGTGGCGCGAAAAGTGGCGTCTTAAAGGAAAATCCAGATGCCTCGTATCAATACCTATCTGAATCACCCGCATGTATGTTCAACAATCTTTTTTTAGTTTTCGAGGAAAAAGAATTTTTTATCTTTTCTTCGAGTTTCCCGGTAGCCTAGGTTTCTATCTTTTGTGTATGTTTTAGAAGTTTTTAAAAGTAATTGGTAGACAGTTAGACTGGCATAAGTATTTTTGGACGCCTGATTTTTAGTGACTGCTCCTATCGAACCTATTTTTTAAATTTTCGATCAAAATCTAAGCCATTTACGGTAGCGTTCAGTCCGTTATTTATTTATTGCTCAACCGTGCACTTCATAATGATAACACAAGTGAAAAAAAAAATCGCGAGGAACGTGCATGCACAAAAGAGAAAAAATAAAAAAATGCTCTTCTCTCGAAGACTAAAAAAAAAAGATCGTAGAACATGCATGGGGGTTATTCGGATAGCTATTGATACGAGGCATCTAGATTTTCCTTTTGGTCGTCATTTTTCGCGCCATCCTGTATACAGGAACACAAATGAGAAAATATATATAACGCGAATATAGGTTGTTTTTTTACGCGGCCAGCTAAGAACAGACGCGGAGAGGAAAAGAGTAAAACGAGCGATGCTCTCGGCCACTCATCGTACGAGGCTAATGACCGAGCGCCATTTAATTGGCTTCAGGGTTAACTGTTGGCAAAAATTGCCTAATTAATGGGATTTCTGTTAGCAAAATGTTTAATAAGCCGGCAACGTAAAGAGTGTGTGTGTGAGAGAGAGAGAGAGAGAGAGAGAGAGAGAGAGAGAGAGAGAGAGAGAGAGAGAGAGAGAGGGAGGGAGAGCGAGATTGTGATTATAATGAGAACAACGCGTTTAGGAAACGAGGATGTCACTTTTGTCAGAATAGTTCTGCTCGGACACGAGGACCTGGGTCAATTAACCGGGTCAGATTCGCCTCTTTTTCCATCCTCACACTCGAATGAGGCTCAATGGCGACGAACGTGTCGCGCTCTTTAATTGCAACGTTTGACCAATTAATCGAGCTTTTTTACTCGGTCTGTTTGCCTCTCCGTTAAATTTTTATTTACATTCAACGCGATGTGAAACGAGGGAGAATCATTATGCGTGTACACATGCGCGAAAAGACCAACAGTGGACTTCGTCACTTCAAAAGGTAAACACTTCCAATTTCGAATGAATCGAATTCACGTTTTTGTTATATATCCCCAGGCGAGCAAAAAGTACGGAAGATCTTATACGATTTTTCGGAAATGTCAAATACACAAAAAAACGGCGCTCGTCACCTCGTCGTCGCCTGGCAAACAAAAGAAAACAAAAACGTCTTTAGTTTTTTTATCGTATTTTTAGTTCAACCCTAGTCACCTTGGCGGGTCTCGACGAGCCTCGACAAATTTAGAAGCCCGCGCATTAAAACCGTACACATTATCGAACGCGTGACGTACATTTTCTGCTATCCGGAGAGAAACACGCATGTTGCCTCGTTGCGCAACGCTGCGAAATTCCGTTGGAAAATTTTAATTCAGCGTGTAACTTTGGAATTGCAGTTATTTATCGGAGAACGGGAAGGGGGAATGAGGACTTTGTACGTCAACTTTGCGCATACAACTTTCTAACGTATCCCTGAATTTCGAAAGATCTGTGTGAACATTTGTGTTCGTGGACTTCAACATGTCAAAATGGACATCAAGTCGATGTTTATGCCATGTAGGGCTCCGATCGTAATTCTTTACCTTTCTTTACCTTTTTTTTTTTACTTTTGGGTGCAAAAATAATGAAACGTCCCGTGTTACCGTCTCGTGCGCCGCATGACAACGGGCGATGGCGTGAACAAACAAACGCTCCCCCATACCTCTCCGCCATTTGATGCACCCGCGTGCGGTGCTTTGTTTTTCAGATATTTCGATTGCCCAACTTTCAACATGCCCCTCCCTGCTCAACATGCCCCTCCCTGCCCCAGCACATCTCTAACAACGATCAAATAAAATGTTTGCCTGATTTTCGTAGCCTAAATCCACGAAAAAAAAAATATTCCAACGTGACATTACGAAGCTTGAACTTCGGCTCGTTAAGAATAGCAATCGCGAATGTACTTTTGTTTTCCATTTATTCTTTCAGTGTGCAGCTGGAGATCGTTGTTTTTTCCAATCTTGACATTTATTTTGCAGCAAGGAGAACGGCTGTCGAGAGACGAGCTCAAAATTGAAGCGTAATGGCGAAAAATTGTTTAGCAGATGTAGGATGTTGAAGCTCGGTAGCTATTTCCTCGATGATGACGGCGTTTAGCACCGCGGTTCTCTAATGTTGGCCTGTGTAACTTGGTTAGAGAGCTCCGCGTCGCGCGGGTCCCTGGAGAGTCCTCAGCAGCCTCTCCTCTCTCTTTCTCTATCTTTCTCTCGCTCTCTCTCCCTCTCTCTCTCTCTCTCTCTCTCTTTCTCTCTCTAACCATCAAACCGGAAGTTAAACTCGCCTCGGGGTTTCCTCCGCACCAGGGCGGTGCGGAAAACGTTGAGTAATAGTAATAATTGTAATACCAGTTGCAGTAGTAACGGCGTTGGTAGTGCAGACCCTGGAGCACACATCGTAGAGCTCTCTCTGTCTCGGTACATATAACGCGCGGAAGCTCTCCTCTCGTAGTACTCTCGTGTGTGCACCAGCTCGTAGTGAGAAGGGGTGGGGGGGTGGGAAGCGGAGGACGAATTCATTACAGAAATTATTAAAGCGTGCCCCATTATGGGAACGGGGTGAAGGGAAAAGTGGCCGCCGGCGGCACTTCTAGGGCCGTACACGCACACACGCATTCAAAAATATGTTTGCCGTGTGTGTATGTATGTGTGTGGGTGTGTGTTCATGCGCTGATGTAGAGGGGTGTCGATGGCGCGGCCTTCTCGCTTAATTATCCTAAAGTAATTAACAACCGTTGATTGCTATTAACGTACGGTAGGCTAGGATGAGAATCTCATGGCTTTATATCGTGATAAACGATCCGCTGATGAAATATGTAACGTCGACGATTGAACCTTCGATGTAAAGATATTCCGTATATACAACTCGTAGGAATAAGAAGAATAAGACCTATGCGAAGTCTATTGAACGTCCCGTTAAGACATTACGCTTTTCTTGAATATTTTAATTACAGCTTCGAACGCACGCGCGTCCCTTCCACTTCTTTTCTGCTCTATTCTTTCTGCTTATTTTATTTTTTTCATTGTAAACCGAAGGTGAGATTCGCCTGAGAACTTGAGACTCGGATTCTCCGTGAAACGTATCGAGCTCTGTTATGCAATGGACCGGGCTCGTCAGAATGGAGAATGGAGATGGAGCAGCTTACGCTTTTCGCGGGCAATAATTATTATGCGCGGTGTGGAAAGAAAAAGGGGTCAAGTGCAGGTAATATTTATTCAAACGATTGGCTATTTTGACAAAGTTGCAGATTGAACTGTGGTTTGGGAAAACATTTCTTTCATTTTTCGTTTCCAAAGGCCTTTTTTTTTTTGCGAATTAAGGTTGTAAATCTCTAATGAGAATACGTGAAAACGTTCTGGTGGTTTTAGAGTATGACTCGGAAAAAAAATCGAGCAATTAAAAAGAATTATTTTTCGTTGCATTCCAACGATGTGAATTTTAACGTCATACAAGAGCATTTTACAAACACGAATTGTCATCGATATTTGACATGGAAAATATCACAGTGGTGAAAATATGGCAGAACCTTGTCAAATGAAGCGTAAACTCGAGATTACGAGAATAATTTTTTTTTAACGTGTAGTTTTATAGCCTAGGGTTTTGACTTTCATTGGCGATAAGAATTTTGTAAAAAAACGAGAAATTCATAGAGTTGTGGGGAGCATACTGCCTCGCTGCGGTTAACATTTCTTTTTTTGCGATTTTCTCAAAACTATGTTTTATGAAACAGTCGTAAAAATTCTTCAACACTTCAAATTCGAACAGAGCATAGTTTATAACACTTTCAACCGTATCACTGAATGATTTTTTCAATATATGTTCATCCGTTCATTAATAACAAATTATTAAAGTTGTTTTTTTGCTTGAAAATATAATTTTTTTCTTAACAGCTTGTCATTTTCATAATTTTCGAAATAAAAAAAAAGTACCTGATCACACGAAAGTTTTATTATTATACTAAAGGTACATTTTTTTCTTTTTCATTTCAGAACACCGTAGTTGTTAGAATCACCTACGCCAATTGGCCATGCAGCAACGGTGACACTTTTTTGAAATAATAAAAACTTCTTTGGCAATTAAAAAAAAACTTAAACTTGGCAAAACTATGTAATAAATATGTGTGAAATTCCGACATGCGAAAGTCCGATCGAATGATAGCTATAATTCTAATTCAAACGTCACACACTTAGAACTCTCTTCAGAGTCTCTCACTATAAGTTTCGCCCAAAGCGGCTGGAACTCGAGAGCATTAATCACTTCGCTTGATTAATCCGCGATGATGGATCTTGAGAAATACATCCACGAATAATCGTCCATTATTATGTTCGTTATTTTTAATGTCGAGTCGTTAAAAATGATTCTTTAGGACGATGTTGCAAATGTCTGTTCGCGATCCGCTCAACGAACGTATACGAAGTGTGCAAAGAGAAATCTGACGCGTGTACAATTGAAAGTGAGTGAGATAAAGTCGGACGTGTATAAGAGAAGATTCATGTTTAGCAGTTACGCAAGATGAGAGGCACCTTGGGCTGCTCTCGTCTCGTCGTAAAGTCGCCAATCTTTGTGCGATGTGCTCGGCGAGATCCAGAGTGTGGTCTTTCACGTGGTTACTGCGAGAGAACGAAATTGTCGGTCTTCGCGAGCATAATCATGAGGGACAGAGAGACGGAAATAAGAGGCCGCTGTTTTACGGGATGCTCTCTTGCTCCCGGTACATACGAACAGATGTCGAATCATGCAACACCAACAGATGTCTTCCATTATTCGTTAAATTATTGGGCAACTTTGGAAGCTGCCGAGCGTAATATTCAAAGGATGAATGAAAAAAAAAATGTCAATGACGAAATTACGGGTATCCAAAATACTGCAGTGACACATTTCAAATAACTTGAAAAACGAAATCCCAAAAGTTTGAGTTGAGGACTTTTGGGTTGTACTTTGATTTATACTTATGCACGTTCTTAGGGGAAAAATAAAATTAATTTTACTACGGCCTACTGCATAACAAAATCTTCGAAAAACATTTTAAAGAATTAAGATCGATGATCGATGATACGCTCGCAGGGGTGGAAAACGGCTCTCTTTTTGATAAATCGTATCGTCTGGACTGAGATTCATCACGGAAATGGGAACTTTCATAATAAAAAAATTAAAATTATGTTTAATTCAATAAAAAATAATTATAATTCAACGAAAAAGTAAACTTTCGTGTGACGTAAACGTAAGGATATGAATTTTGGTCTGTTCGGATAATTCAAATTCTCCAGATCGAAATTCATCATCAAAATAGTCATTTTTATAATAAAAGAGTGAAACGTTAATTTTCGTACGACCAGAACGTGGGGAGCGCAAAAGAGTGACATTTTTTTAACGCAGAATATATTCATAATATTGCCACCCGCATGCAATGAGCATTGACTATTTTTAATGGCTCATTTTTTAATTTATGAAAACCAATAGAACAATTTTTCAAGATCTTTATCAGAGATATACAGCCTAAATCTCAAAAAATCCATTGTGGATAGTGAAAAAAAAGTAAAAAAATGAAAAAGAATTTCCGTTACATGAAGTGTGCACCGTTTGGAATGAACCGAAAATTTTATGAATCCTTTAATTATTTTATCTTCGGTATGACCAAAAATCTTTTCTTTTTCTGCAAATGTAGCTTGTAGTCCTGCAACGAGGTTCCTAAAAAATTGTTTGAAAAATTTTCGTAGCCTAAGGTTGCGAAAGAAAAGATTGGACGGAAAAGAAAATTCTTATCGTATTCCAACGATGCGTATTCAAATATACGATGCAAACTTCACTACCGTTCGGTCATGAAGGATTACCAGGATTTTAAAGGAATCGAAAAAAGTACATTTTCTCTACTTGATAAAAAAATAATAAAAAAATATATAAAAATGTAAATAAAAAAGATGATCCTGAAGTTTGCATCGTTGGAATGCAACAAAAACGAATTCTGTCTGCTTAAATATTTCTTTGGATGATTGAGACTATGAAAATCGCTCGAACGTTTTCACGTATCCTTATTAGAGATTTACGACCTTAATTTGTAAGAAAAAAAAAGAAGACTTTTCATAACAATATAAATATATAAATAAGAAATGAAAGGAAAACCCTTACTTTCCAACGATGCAAACTTCAACGTTGTTAAAAAAGAATATTGAAAAGAGTAAATTAAAAAAAAAAAGCGCATTTGTAAAGAAATTAAAAAAAGAATGATAATGAAAAACATTGCCTCGTCGTTTGCAAGAGCCGCGACGGATCAGTCTCGTCTTACCATGCTTTATAAATCTCTCCACTTTTTTGCCGCGACAAATACGTCTGATTGTAATACAGTTGCATGGTAAGACCCACGGTACCGCGTAAATAATACGATAACCGCGAGAGTACGGAGAGTAGTGTGCCGAGAGGACTATCGCGCGGGCGAACGCCCGGTGAAAGTTGTATACCAACTTCTCGTGTTTCAACGTAGTTCGATCTCAACTCCGGCCACGTTTTCCCGCGTGTACCTTGCTCCGGCTATACGTACTCTACTAGTTTTAGGTTCACTTTAAGTTGCACGTGTATACGTATACCGAGCGGTGTATACATATACTGCAAGTACTTCTGCTACGAAGAAGACGCACTTTGTTCCAAATTCAGTTCAATGCCCGCCGCTACGGTCCGTAGATTCGTGGATATCGATTCTCGTATGTTCATTAAAATATAATCATTATCGTATGAACCGTATGAATATATAATTATCGTTATTATCATCCTATCATTCCGGTTCGGAAAGAGATTCTCGGCACGAGGCAATTTTCATTGAAAATTCGAGAAAAAAAAAACATAATTTCTCGCGACGGGAAACACGATTTGTTCTACAGAACTGCGAATACGAATCAACAAACCGAACGAATTTCAATAAAACAGATGGGTGAAATTAAATAAATTATTCGAATACAATACGAAAAACAAACAATATGTGTCTCGTTCGGTTATTTGTTATTTAATCTTGTTTTTTTTTCTTCTTAATTCAAGGGCGAAAAATCCTTTACAATTTTCAAAAAATCGATTTTTTTTCGAAAGTATAATATATTGAGAATATACTGGAAAATCGAAAAATCCAAATATGGAATATTTACGAAGTTAACATAGTCGAGAGCGCGCCGCGGCCGCATGCAGTGAACTAGGAAAACTTTGAATGCGATTATCTCGAAACTGCATTTTCAAAAACTGCTCATGTTATAGCTCAAAAAGTTATCGATCGATCTGGCTGAAATTTTGGGAGGTTTTTCACTATAACATTATCGGAAGGATATATCTAAAGCTTTAAGGTTATCGCGTAAATGAATTACTTTTTTGGGGTAAAATTTGTCGAGAAAATGGTAAAAAGTATGAAAATTTGATTGAAAAGCCTACTTAATTTTTAATCTTATACTTTTTTATATTTTTATAAGCTATATTCTTCACCTACACATGTCAATATTCGGAAAAAATATTTTCGATTTCTGTTTCGGATCAATTGAAAAAATCAGATAAATAGAGCACTGCGATATCACGCAAAAGACGTCTAAAGTATGACGACGACATTTTGTTTTGTATAAAAAAATCGATATCACGCAAAAGATGCCTTATGACGAGGACATTTTGTTTTGTATAAAAAAAATGAACACTTGAAAGTTGTAATAAGATAATGTCAAAATGTTTAAATGATGCGATTTTATCACCTTTAAAAAAAAATCATGAAAAATGACTCATTTTCGAGCGTCTAACGGGTTTTCCTTCTATAACTCAATTTTATTCACACTTGTCTAAGGGGTCTGCTCAAGTTTGATATTCCAAAAAATCGATCCTTTTTGGTGCGTGGGTTTTCGAGTCTAGAGTGTTAATTCCAGTTTTCAATAAAGGTTTTGTGAAAATTAACAAAATTTACCTAGTCATGACGATTTTTGTGAAGAGCCCCGGGACGATTAATCCTTTTTTTTTTTGCGTTTCTGTCGAAACTATGTTTTATGAAATGGTATAAGACATATCTTGAAATAACTTGGTCCGATTTACTTAAAATTTGGACAACGTTCATAACACTTTCTATCGTATAACCGAATGATTTTTCGATATCTTTATTTGTCAATAACACATGATTGAAGTTAATTTTTTTCTTGTCGGAAATTGAACTTTTCGTTTCTATAGTTTGCCATTAGTGTAATTTTCGAAATTTCCGAAAAGTATATGGTCGTACGAAAGTTTTGTTTTATACATTGAAAGTACATTTTTCAATTTTTTATTTTAGATTGCTCTAGTTGCCAGAACCACTCACACCGATTGGCCATGCAACAACTGCGGTAATCTGTTCAAACAACAATAAATTCATT
This sequence comes from Ophion ventricosus, assembly GCA_963932345.1. NCBI lineage: Eukaryota > Metazoa > Arthropoda > Insecta > Hymenoptera > Ichneumonidae > Ophion > Ophion ventricosus. The sequence goes on from OZ010721.1 coordinate 14,858,009, forward strand.
GTTTATCGAAGTTGTTGAAAAAAGCTTAAACTTTGCAAGACTGTGTATTAATTCTGTGTAATTAATTCTCTCACCAGAAGAAAATATTGACAAGCGGACTAGCGTTGAATCAATTCGAATCAAATCCAATTAATTCAACTAGTTTCAAATCTTCATTTTTTTTCAAACTTCCAATGGCCGGGCGAGCAGTCGCGTTTATCGGCCCAGATTTTTCACAGTTGCCCTGTGCCCTCGTGCAAACGCGATAAAGTAGTGGATTAGGAAACTCGAGAACTGTAAACAGTGCGGAGTGAAAGGAAAAGGATTGCAAAAAAAAAAAAAAAACGGTATTAATTTGTCAATTTAACGGAAAATAAAAATCTTTTCCATTCGTTTGCACGTGAGCCGGGATAAAAAGTAGTCTCGGGTATCTGCCTAGACGCAAATGCTCATTAAGAGTAAAATGCACGTGTAAAATAAAGTACCGATTGATGAACGAGGTGGGCGTCGAGTATCCAAGCTGTAATCGTGATCTTATGACTTTTTCCTGTACGGTCACGACGCTGCGGCTTCTCGAGCTGTGATGCACCCTGGTCGTTCTGATAACTTGATGATAGTGTTGCTGCGAGCTTGGAGCACCGGCTGCGAGCCTCTCGCGTGGCTCCACCATCGTCAGACCGAACATCTTCCTCTTTCACTTTTGTATATATTTCGCTTGTCTCCTCACCCGCGTTCTCACCTCCTCCCTCTTATACACGTTTTTGTTTTTAAATTGTCTCATTACATGTTGGTTTTTTTTTTTTTTCACGTTCGCCCGATTGTGCTCAGTCGCAAGGACCGCGCGAATATTTTTCTTCCTCGCACGATCTTTTATTCATATTTTTCACCAATATTTGCGCATGCAATTTTTATATTCTTCTCGTGTTTTTTTTTGTTTTTTTTTTCTTCTATTTGCTTCAAGTTTATTCACAGACACGACGACGCTTTATTATTTTGCGAATGAAATCGTCACTCCTGTCTTTCAGAAATACATTGCTGTATTCGGTGGATCTGCGTATTAATCATAATGAATATTTAAACAAATTTCGTATATTTCTATGCACGCTCTTGTGGAATTTTACGACCCCGTCACCAATCCGAGTACTGGCCCAGGCCAACGATACTTCACACGAGAGATCGCCAAAGTCCGACACACCGATAATAATAATAATCATGACAATGAATCCGATAAAGCGAATAAACTTTGCAATATTTCGCGGCTCGTTTGCCCGTCCACGAGGATCCGTCCGCGTTCACGGCCGTTTCGTCGGTAAATACATAAAGCGAAATAAATGGGGTCCGAAACTCGAATGAGACGCGCCGTCATACGGTGCCTAATAATCTTCGTTTCCGGATGACAAGTGGACAAATCCTGCGCGGTCCAGACGGATGTCGACCAGTCACGGACGGACGAAATTTATCGGCAAAAAACAAACATTATCGCATGTCCCCCCATCACGGTCCACGGATAAGCGAGTATTCTTGTTTTTTTTTTCTTATTTTTATTATTATTATTATTGTAATTAAGTGTCAGGGTTCCGTTGTGACAGTGGACACCGATCACCTTCAGGACCTTGGATGCGCGATTTGCCCGCGCTCGCGTAATTATATCGCAGCTGTTTTTCCGTGTGGTCCGAGCTAAATACGTGCGGATAATAAACGTCCGCAAAACGGAGAAACATGCGGGAGCGACAGAAAGTACGCGAGCGATGCTCCGTGACGCGAAAACTTCCAGCTCGCCGACTTTTTTTTTTTCGTTTCTGTGGGATATCAGCTATTAATAATCAATCGGGCGTAAAAGACTTTCTATACCGTGAACGTCACGCGGGAAAACAAGAAGCAGCGTTTATTCGTCGCTGTATAGAGGGTGGCCCGAAATGTGACGTCCGAAAGGAAAATCCAGATGTCTCGTATCAATATCTAGTCGAATAATGAGGTTGAAGTTTTCATCGTTGGGACGCAAAGAAAATTCTTTTCCATTGATTACTTTCATTATTATCTAAAATCATATTTTGCGGTGATTGTAGATCGCTAAATAGGAATCCTTAAAAATGTTTGCGTGCTTTTTGTAGCTTAAGGTATACATAAGCAGGGTCCTTTCGAATCATTAGTAGATTACACACGGAGAGAATTAAAAAGTAATTTTTGTCGTGAATTTCACGGTAAAAATTACGGTGATATATTTCAATGTGGTGAGAAGTGAGAAAAGCATAATAATTCGTATGCGACAAGTTTTTTTTTAACTCACGTTACAGAAAATTTCAAATACGCAGCTAAAATTTTACTATACAAGAAGGGTAGCGCGCACGATAATTTTTACCGAGAGCACAATACATTTTCCTATAACACTCATTAAATTTTATAATAAATCTTAAAATAACTGTTATAAAGACGATACTTTTTTATAGACATTTTTGAAAGGCATAAAATAATAAAATGCACAGTAAAATTTCGCTGATATTATATATTTTTTAAATTTAAGTTTTGCGTATTTTGTTACACATGAAAATTTACCAGAAAATCTCGTAAAATTTTCTATCTGAAGAAGAAATTTTATTTTATTTTCGTGAAAATCTGTGTTTTACTCAGTAATAATAAGCGAAGTTGCAGGGTTGTCATCCGGTTACCGTTACTGCACGGTAATTTTTAACATTTAATTCTCTCCGTGCAGTGGCGCTTAATAAAAATAAATTACAATTAATTATTATACTCAACGATGAACTGAATAAAAAAATGTCGTGTTCATTTTGTAGATTCAGACGTTTTTACATTTTTTCTGAAAAGTCGCGGTTACGAAAATTATTCTGCTATTCACATTTTTAAAAGTTGTATCATTAATATTTTCTTCAAATATTGGGTGACCCCCTGTTTTTATTGTCGTTACGGAATCTTCGAAATTGTTTTACATGCTTAGCGCAGTTTAGACGACGATGAATTAGACGATGTTTGAAGTTGTATTTTTTTGTTGAATGTTCGGGTTCGTGAAAGGAATACGTTAAACGAGCCAAAGGAAAATTTACGAATAATATAAAAGAATTCATTCTCGTTGCATTCCAACGATGTAAACTTCAACATCATTCTGAACCACCCCATGTACCTTCTACGATCTTTTTTAGTTTTCGAGAAAGAAAGGATTTTTAAAATTTTTCTCTTTTATGTATATACTTTCCTCGCGAGTTTTTTTTTACTTGTGATATCGTCATAAAGTGCACTGTTAAGCAATGAATACATTACCAACAGGATACTAACGTAAATGTCTTGGATTTTGATGAAAGGTTTAGAAGAAAGGTTTAAGAGGATCAGCCAGTAAAGTTCAGATGATAAAAAAAAGATTTACTCTAGTCTAAATGCCTCTAATTGATTTTAAAAACTTCTGAGAGGAAAACTACATTCACAAAAGAGAAAAAAAATATAAACCTACAGAAAAACTCGGAAAACATAAATAAAAAATATTCTTTTTGGGGATGATTCGGATAGGTATCGGTAGATACGAGGCATCGAGATATTCCTTTGGACGTCACTTTTCGGGCCACCCTGTATATAGACGGTAGACCGCATTGCCCGAGCGGAAGAGAGCTTGAAAGTGAACTGAATCGATAATTACTATTGATCGGCCACTTCAATGATACTGCGTCAATCGAATATCTCCTCAATTATTCAAGACAGCGAGTAAAATTTTTGAGTTTCCAAAGCGTACGTAATCTTTTCGATTCTCAAACATGTCACATTTACACATTTATAAAGCTCATAGAAACTTTCCAAAACAAATGTTCGATTCACGCGAGTGTTATTTTCACGAAAGATTCGCGAGAGAGAGAGAGAGAGAGAGAGAGAGAGAGAGAGAGAGAGAGAGAGAGAACACACAAAAGAGCCTCCCGTCATCGAGACATTTTTATCCGCGTAAAGATCCAGATTTTCCAATATATCCGGCCAAAATGTTTACACTCGTGCTGCGAAAGGCTAGTCGAATAAGCGCGCGTGAGAGATTCGATAATTACCAAACGGGCAGTTTGCGCAAAAAAACATAAACAAAAACCCGGCGATTTATTCAATTGACGGGAAGAAAAAAACCAGCAGCAACGATAAATTTGTGCATTTCTTTTTGTTGTTCGGACGATTGCGACTGAAAACTGGATATTATTTCCTGGAACCGCGATTACGTAGTGTCCCTCCCTCCCTCGCCCGTTTTGCCGGCTCTTTGAGTCGTCACCCGCCGGCCACCCGAGCTCCGCTGATCTTTGCAAATGTTGACGGAACGCGAGAAACGATGCGAATCCAGAGGCACACGATTTGTTCACGGTCGGGAAGGCGAACCGGCCAATCGCGTTACTTTCCCGTATTGCGAGGCTACCGCACACACGCGACAAGCACTCTGATGGCGATTTTTTTTTATTTTGGATTTACACACAAACGTACGAACACGTTACGATATATATATATATATATTTGAAAAATAAAATTGTGGCGCAGCTCTAAAAGGACAAAACTCGGCGCAGCCGTTTCTAAGGTAGACTCGTGAGCGCAGCAGAGTGTACACATCCGGTGACTTTCCTATCGTAATCGTACACCGAGTGCGTACGGTGGATGAAGAGAGAGAGAAAGAGAGCGCGAGAGAGTGAGACTCCGCGTTCTCGCCATACAAAATGCGTTTGACTAGCCGCGCGTTCCCGTGTCCGGTTTTTACTTCCGGGTTACTTATTCCCAAACGATCGATCCTTGTTTCATCACCAACATCGTTCGGCTTTCGAATGAGAAGTCACATCGCGAAATATTTATCCAATCGACGCAAAAATATCGAATGTTGTTGAAGCTTGCATCGTTGGAATTCAACGAACGTTAACTTTTCATTAATCGATCACTTTTTTTTTTCACTGACTTAGAGTACGAAAATCACTCAAACGTTTTTTCTCTGATTAGAGATCTATGACGTCGATGAATGAAAAAAATATTGGATTTTCAATAAAATGATGAAATTAAAAAGAAAAATAAAAAAGAACTTCTATTGCATTTCAACGATGAAAACGTCAACATCATAATATCAATCGTTTCGATACATTTTTTACAGCGTATTTATCAACGTTTGAAACGTCCACTATCTATGATGGTGTTATGGAAAGTTTGCATTGTTAAACAGAAAAAAAATTTCGTTGTTTCTTTATTTTTATTACTTTTCGATATTCTTTTTTTTTCGCAATTTCTAGATTTGTAATGAAAATCCTGAAAAAAACGATGCGCGATTTTCGCGTCCTAAAGCTGCAAAAGAAGAATATCGGCAATTGACAAAATGAATTTACATTGCGAACGATGCGAACTCCGAAACACATCGGTGGAATGCAATGAAATTTGATTAATTTCGTATTGGCTAATTTTTTTTGGCACACTCAGGCAACAAAAAATACTGAAATATTTTTGTATATCCTTATTAGGGATCGCAAAATCTAAATCTGCCAAAAAAAAAAAAAACGTTTAGATAGTAATCAAAATAAACAAACGAAATAAATAGATAAGAATTTTGGTTGTATTCCAACGATTCAAACTTCAACATCATGTGATCCTCGACTCTCGTAAGGACTCTTGTGTGCTCAATAACTATGTGTCTGTACTCGTGGTTCACGTGGGCGGAAAATATGGCTGTAAAAGTGCGAGCTTCGATCGTGTCGCGCACCGTGAGTGTCTTTGGTCTCGAAGTCGAGTGAAATTTTTTCCAAACTGTGCAATTTAATATATATATATATATATTGGTACTATACGTCCGGTGTTCAATTAATATCGCGCCAGGAACACCGGCACAACGGGGCCGCGCACGTACACGTATATGTAGAAATTGTGGTAGCAACGAAACGTCAAGGCAATGAATAGTAATGATCACTAAATAGCTTTTCGAATCTGAGTCCTGGCAGCTTTCGAATGAAGCGGCACATATGGGCACACACACACACACATATCTATATATCTTCGCACAATCTCATAAATACATGTGTGCAAAGATATATGCACTGTACGATCCTGTATACGAAAAACGTTAAATAACTATCATCGCCGCTAAGAAGAGATTTTTTTTTTAGCTCTTAGCAATTTTTCCCATCAAGAATCGTAAATGATTTTGACGATTTATTTCAAAAGATGAAAACTCTCGGCGTACAGCAAAAAAATCCCGGGGGAATATGACCACGCAGAAATTTGTTGGGGATTCCCCAGATCCTACCATATTGCTATATGAATTTTATAGGGACGTCGCACGTAAGGTGTTCACATTGGGATCCAAGTGGATTCCGTGCTATTTCCCAATTGACGTCGATTGAAAATTTTTTACTTGAAATTCTCAACCGGAGTTTGTTGGATGTCCAAAAAATATCCCTTCGAGTCTCAGGATGCGACCACATCTCTGGAGGCATTTGTTAGGGGCACCGCACATAGGTAGTCCTCATTGGAATGCAATTGGATTCTGTGCCAACCGATCAACGCCGTTTGAGAATTTTTACCACATTCGAATTGAAAATATGAGAAAAGTCACGAGAAAAATCTCGGCCAGTTGAGGCATAACGTTTACGTGTGCGGTGATATTATGTCAAAGTGCAGTAAAATAAATAACAAACGATAATAACTGTGGATTTTCAGTGATGTAATTCAAATGGAATTTCCAAGAAATACTTTTTTAAGCGATTTATACTTTTTTTTCAAATAAAAGTTACACTTTTTTTTAGATTCACTCATTTTTTATGTCTGTATAATTTGTTTAGAAAATTCAACGTACAGAATGCAATGGGATCTATGGAAAATCGTATCGGATTCTGTTCGATAACGTGGTAATCCTTTAGGGTTCAAATTGTATTCGTATATGGAGGCCCAATGAGGAATACCGACGAGAACCCAATGCGATGACGAATTGGGTCCCTATCAGGAAGTAGTAACAAGTATGAGAATCCAATTGGATCCCTGGGACAATTTATGTACGGGTATGGATACGAAGTCTGCGGCAATTCGTTTTTACTCTCAGAAATTTTTGAACCCTCGAATTGAATCGTATCAATCGATATATAGTCGCTCAGCTTTATAATTTGATTATTTACGCGCCAACGATCCCGATCGATTTCACCCTTCGAACCCACTGGAATTTTTATTTCACTGATATATCCAATAAATAATGATGCACTCTAGGGCACTCTAGGGCCGGGGATTCGTGAACGTATGAGCGCGTATCGATGAAATTTTATTGGTCGATCGATGTAACTTGAAATAATGAGGAACACGATAGAACGCGATTTGATCACCATATTCGCACGAGTAGAAGTGCACGCGTCCATTCACAGAAGCAAACTATCGCTTCCACGGCTTGCTAAGCACTCCCGATGCCTTGGCTCGCGTACATAAATATATCTACGTGTATATATATATATATATATATAAGTACACGTACATACACAGAAAAAGTCTTCTTCATTTGCCGTTAGCTTCGATACGGTAATGGAACTGTCAAACTCGCGAGAAAGAGGAGTGGGGCGTTTTTCACCTCCCCCGCGATCAGCTCGACCCCTCTTCCCCTATGTACACAGACACACGCCACGCTTTGAATCGGCAATGTTTGGTCGCAATAACGAGAGCGACCGACCGATACGTACGACGTGTCACGTATGTTCCACTTTTATTTGTCAATCCTTGTACAAAAGTCTCACAGCTGCGTTATTCGTGTCGAAATCGCTGTTAACCGTGGCCGAGACAGGAAAGAAGAAGAAGAAGAAGAAGAAGAGAAAGAAAAAGACAACACGATCCAGATGTCGAGAATAATTCATATCGATACGACAGATTAGCGAAGAATTGCACGAAAGTAGTGCAGAGAACGTTTGTTGAAGTGGGTCAAGATTTTTTCTTCACGAATCAAAATAATATCGCACTCGTTGATCAATTTTTTTGGGGTATCCTTTTGATTGAAGTTGACGAATTGGAGGAATTAGCCGGGCCTCCTCATAGGAGTATTATTTTTTTTATAGTTCTTTTTAATTTTTATATTTTCCTATCGTTAATTATTGTTTATTTATTTTTACATTTATTAGTTACTTTATTTATTAGCTACATTCTTTCTTTTGTACACTTGCGCTGGAAACTTTGAAAAAACGCTCGGGCAATTCGAGTCTTGCTGAAAATAACGTGGGAAATAAAAATAAAGGTTTCTTTCCGCGTTTTCACAGTGCCAAACTGAATATATTTGTACTGTTTTTTTTTTCAATCCAAAGCTCAAAAGTACAATTGCACCGGCGGGGATTTTTTATTCTGGCAATTGCGTAACCGCGTGGAACTCAAAGTGTCTCGTATTCGGAGCTGACGCGGCAGCAACGTTGAACGATCGATGTCGAAGTATACGGCGAATTCGAAACGGTGCGCCTCGAAGAAATTCCGTGGGGCACTCTTACAAACTCGTGCGTATATACGGCGTTAGTTAATTACGTATTCGCGAACGTTAATATAAAGTGGATAGAAACAGTTAGTAACACAGATAGCAAAATACGCGTCTATGGTACACAGAAAAGTATACGTATTCATAGACAAGTAGGATTGGAAATGTGTTGAAATTTGCATCGTTGGAATCTAACGAAAGTTCTTCTTTATACTTAAATTTCCTTATTTTCATTGTTATGAAAAATCCTTTTTGACATATTTATATTAAAGATCTTTGATTGATTGTCTTGAAAAATAATTAAGGGATTATTGCAGGATAATTTGGGAGAAAGAAATAAAAATAAATTTATAAGTATTCATTTTCATTGCGTTCCAACGATGCAAACTTCAATCTCGTAAATAAAAATATGATCGTTCGGTAGACTCGACATAATCAATCGAAAAACATTCTCACAAAAGTTAACAAAGGTCTGGGCTCGTTTACGTATTCAATGGACTAGAGTGCAAAACTATTTCTCCGTCACTGCGACAATCAGAGAAAAATTACGATGTTGAAGTTTGCTGAGTTGGAATGCAACGAAAATTTTCTCTTAATTTTTATTTCTTCATTTTTTCCGTCATCTAAAAAGTTCCCCTGCAGATTTGGCCCTTCGATTTCTGATAGGCGTCCTAATAAAACATTTTCGTGGCAAAAATTTGACAAAAAAAGTTCGGGCTCTATTGAACTTCGTTGCGTTAGAACGATGCAAACTTCAATGTCATGAAAAATGTTGAATTCGATTTTCAGGCTCACGATCTCTCGATAGAGCAATTAAAAGACAAATTAAAAAAAAAACACAGATCTGCAGACGATGCCGCAAAAGTTCGATACTTGGAAAGTACGATGGAAGAATAATAACATGATGATTTTGGTTAATGATACAACCTGCTGATCCTCATTGGAGTAACTGAGGGGGGAAAAAAAAGGAAGGAAGAAAGAGTGGGCGGGCAAGGAAGGGGTATAAGTGAATAACGGGGCATTTAGAAATCTATATTACGCGCTTCTCGACGTACTCATGCATCGATGACTGCACATACGCGTTACTCGTATCCACTACCGTGCTATTTTCAGATACATGTGGATACAATGTTTAAGTATATATACAGGGTGCTCCAAAACGTGACTTTCAATAAGAAAATCTAGATGCCTCGTGTCAATACATATCCGAATCACCATCACATTCTACGATTTATTTTAGTGTTCGAGAAAAAAGCATTGAAACATTTGTTTTCGAGTTTTACTGTAGCAAAAGTTTTTATTGATTTTCCTCTTTTGGATATCTACTCTCCTCTTAGCAGTTTTCAAAAGCAATTTCGAGTCATTTGGACGAGTATAAGTATTTTTTTTTTCATCTGAACTTTAGTGACTGATCCTCTCAAACCTGCTTTGTTTAACCTCTGATCAAAATCTAAGGAAATTTCGTTGGTGTTCAGTTGGTAATTTATTTATTGCTTGACAGTACACTTCATAAAGATAACGCAAATAATAAAATCGCGAGAAAAGTACAGAAAAAAGGAGAAAAAAATGCTTTTTCTCGAAAACTAAAAAATATCGTGGCGGTGATTCGACAGGTATTGATACGAGGCATCTAGATTTTACTTTTGAACGTCACATTTCGGGCCACCCTGTATATATATATATATATATATACATATATATATATATATATATATATATATATATATATATATATATATACTGCGGGTTAAAAACAGGACAGTCTGCGCTGTCCTGTCTTTTTCTACTCGATGAGAAAACACACTGCCAAGTGTTCCCTCCTTTTCCTTTCCACTCTTTTCTCTTTCTCTCCTTCTATCTCTCTTTGCAATGTTACGAGGAGAGCCTGGTTAACCCAAAGTACCGCTTCGAGTTATCACCGGGAGTTGGAAATGCGGGTCACGTGATGCACAACTTCTCTCCGCATGACTTTTGCCAGTACGAGATACACCGAGCCATAGCCATACTCGTCGTCGATATCGCGGAATCGCGCCAGCAGCTAAACGAGTAGTACGAGTATGTGTGCACGTGTGCGCTACGGCTTTTTTCCTTCGTATTTTTCCCCACGATATTGTCGTCGGCATAGAGCACGGAGAACCGGTGGATAGGGGTGCGTGTGTATTTTGAGAAAAAAAAAAAAAAATATCGTGTGACAATATCACATACCACAGGTTGCTCGACATTATCCCAATTTTCGGCCGGTCATTATGTTCGCGAGTTTGTATCGACGGGTCACCTCGAATTCTGTCTCTCTGCCCATTATTCGTTATCATCGAGTATGGAGTTTACTAAGAGCGATTGTAGAAAATCAATTTTCGCCTGTCATTGTGGCTTCCCAGTGATTCACCAAAGACAGAAAGACCGCAGATTCGTGAGTGAATCAGTGCCGAAAAATAACGAAAAATGGTCGACAAATATTTGTCCGAGGCAAACAGGTGGAATTTCCGACTCTGGAAAAGAAGTCCGAGTGAGGTGTGGTATGGAGTTGAAGCTTGCATCGTTGTAACGTAATGATTTTTTTTTCTTCTAGTTCCCTAAACTTCCTCTAGGAGCTGTAAGCTACGAAAATCGTGCAATTATTTTTTCGGATCCTTATTTAGCAATCTACAAACTAAATCTGTAAAATATGATTTTTGTTAATAGAAATATGGAATTAAAATTAATTTTTGTTACATGCCAACGATGCAAACTTCAATCCCATAGTTCGACTTTTAGAGATTGAATTGCGTTCAAAGATTTATTGCTTGATTTCTCTCTCTCTCTTTCTCTTTTTTTGTGAACGTTAGCTGTGTATCGTCTATCTTAATTTTTGTTATTTTGCTTTTGCTGATTATTCCTCAGTTACAAAGTCCTCTATGTGCTTCCACTATCTAAGTTATGTTTTTTTTTTATAGCTCTTCTGCGTATATTTTGTCACGTAATTTTTGCTCTTTGTGGCTTTTCTGGTTTGTTTTGTCGCGTTATTTTTTTGTTTTGTGCAACTTCTTTTTCTCATACTATGTTATGCTTTTTTCTTATATACTTTTTTTAGCTATTGTTTATTTTTATATTGTTATTTCGTTCCTTATATGTATCTTATCGTTTAAAGGTTTTTACCAAGACATTTAATGAACTATCAATCAATCAATCAATGTCTCCCTCTCTCGCTCTCTCTCTCTCTCTTTTTCTCTGTCTTCCAAACAGGTGGCATTTCCGAATAAAAAATGATTCCGAGTGAATTTTAGTACGACTTTTAAAGATTGAATTGCGTATTAAAGATATATTGCTTCCTCTCTCCCTCTCTTTCTCTCTATTCATGGAATTGTGTGTTTATACATTGGTGAAGCAAACGTATTGATTTCTAGGAGAATGGAAAAGTAGCGATCGTTACGTTTCGTACCGTATACTTGGACGAACGGTTGGCGGCGTTTTACACGTACAGTGCCGTGCATGGGGATAAAATGGCATATATATATATATATATATACAGCCCGGAGATCTTACGTTACAGGTTAGAGTTCCGAGAGACCAAGAAAACCGCGCCTTCCTCGTCGTCCTGTGTCGATGCGGTCGACCAACTATACCATCACTTTTCAATCCGAGGGAGCCTAGAAAACGCGTCATGGCTTTTACGAGCCGTTTCACGCAACCTTTATTTTGCCGTCCCGCCCATTCCGCACTTCTCTTTATCCTGCCTCGGACACATTTTTCTTTTCTCATTTTTTTTAACCTCGTTGGTGTATTAATGCATTATTAACTTAAATATTGTGTAAATATAACGTTTGTCTCTGTCGTTGAAATGCAATGATAATTATTTTTTCTCCGATTACCTAACATTTTTTTTCGCAGGTTCCAGCTACGAAAATCATTTGGAAATCTTTAACGCAGAACCTAAAAGAAAAATTATTTTCTTTCACGTTTCGTGATGGAGATCTGCAGCCTCGTATATAAAAAATATTTAGGATGGTGATAAAAATGGCTGAATGAAGAAATTTTCAAAGATTTTTCAAACTACGATGCCGTGCGATGATATTTGGATCAATGTGCATTCGCGCTGCGCGTTGGAACTTTGTTACGCGAAAATTCACAAGGAGAAACAGAGGAAAAGATTTGTAGACATTATGATTTTTCTTTTCATCCGAGAGTCCGACCTTCGCCTTAAGCCTCATAATCGTTATCTCGAGAAGGAATAATATGACAATTATGTACAGCCGGACACTTATATAACGATATAACTTCCTATGCATGGCAGTGGCATTGGTGTTAGCCGCACAAAAGTGCTTCGGAATGACTCACACCAGTGGTAATCCGTCATGTTCCTCATATCTTTCATGTTTTTAGACCCGTGCTTTACGCCCGAGACCCCGTGGTTACACGACCTTACGGATGTCAGGGACATTTCCGGATTAAAATAACGTAAATTCGTACGAACGAACGAGGGGAGAGAGAGAGAGAGAGCGAGAGAGAGAAAGAGAATACACGATTTATACTTAAGAATTTGTTGCTTGTTCTTGCTTCGATCTTCCTTCCATTTTCAGAGATTGGATTAAATCAAATGAAAACAAGATTTTCGAATTCGATGACGTTTTTTTTATCCACTCGATACAGTTTGTTCCAGCAAAAGTAAAGTGAAATAACGTTTTTTTTTTAATTTAGGGGTCTGTATAAGCTTGAAACTAAAAAAATACGATTTTGTATTGCATAGTTTTATAGCCTTGAGTCTTAACTTCAATTTGTAATAAAGATTTTGTGGGAATTTGAAAAATTGAGCGAGTCATAACGTCTTTTGTGAACGGTCAAATCGTTCACTATGCTAGGGCGAACCGCCCAGCTGCCGTTAACTCTTTTTTTTTTAATGTTTTTCTCGGCACTATTTTTATGAAACGGTGTAAGTTGGATCGTAAAATCTATTCGCTCGATTTGAAATTCGGACAGGGGATAGTTTATAATATGTTTCATCGTATGACCGGATGATTTTTTGTTATATCCATTCATTTGTTATTAACAAAAGATCGAAGTTCTTTTTTTGTCGAAAATCGAACTTTTTTTCTACAGCTTGAGATATTCGTAATTTAAAAATAAAAAAATACGTAATCCGGTCACAGAAAAGTTTTATTGTTATCGTGAAAGTACATTTATTATTTTTGATTTCGGATGACCCTAGTTGCCAAAACCATATACACCGATTGGCCATGCAGCAACGGCAGCACTTCGTTCAAATAACAATAACTTCATTGCATATCAATATTTTCCAAGAAAAAAGCTGCAATTTGGCAAGTAATTTGCAGTAAGCTCATAAAAGATCCTGATCCTTCGAATAAATTTTGCGTTTTCAGAAATTAGAACAAGGTAGAAATAAAATGGATGCACCTAATGACATTTTTTTTTACCGATCGAGTAGTCCATTCGAGTAAAAGTGAATTCAAATGATTCATCGTGGGAATGACCCTCGATGGATTACTTTAAATAGTCATTAAAAGTTCTCGATGAAATTCCCAATGGATTCCCTGATTGGGGATTAGAAATACATCGACCGAGATCTCCAAATAAAAATAACAAAATTGAACATATATTTTTTTTCTTGTATTTTCATGACAGTAGATTGGAGTCTAAACTGTTTCTAGCTGTACTTCTTCACGATTGAGTTCGGATTATCCTTTCTCTCAATGTCCTTCTCTCACTCTCTCTCCCTCTCTCTCTCTCTCTCTCTCTCTCTCTCTCTCTCTCTCTCGCTCTCGCTTTTAATGTTACCTGCCTATCGCCGATTCTTCAGGATTCGTATCGTCAAGGCGAGCTAGAGATCTTAAACTAAGCCATTGGGTATCTCGTATGCTCGACCGGAGATACCGATAAATTAGCCCGTGGCAAAAGTAAAAGTTTCCGAGAGAAAGCTTCGTGTAGAGGCGAACGATCTTTCTCCTCTATCTTTCGTTCGTCTCTTCTCTCTCTCTCTCTCTCTCTGTCTCTCTCTCTCTCTCTCTCTCTCTCTCTCTCTCTCTCTCTCTCTCTCTCTCTCTCTCTCTCTCTCTCTCTCTCTCTCCTCTCTCTCTCTTTCTCTGTCTATCAACTGTTAATTTTGCCGCTTCTAAACCCCGCGAGTCTTTTTCGAGCCATCGCAATTTTTCCCGAAAAAAAACGTATAAAAATCGGTAATTGCCCCCCTGTTCTTTAATCAGCCGATTAGGAAGAGCGAAGAAAAAAAAAATGATTTTTTAACGCTCAGCGAACTCGTGAAAAACGACAAAGTTACCAATATACGGTTGACGTGCTTTGCGAATTCGTAGACACGCAGTTTTCACTTTTTCACTTTTCACATTGCGTTTAGAATTCACGAGAAAACGTTGAGTTGATTGCGAGAGGGAATAATAATTTGCGATCGCGCGAAGATTGAAACGTCGCATGGACTACACCAACGCTTCTATCGATAATTCTCCCCATCAGTGTATTCAGTGAAAGTCCATCGCGAGATGCGCACTCGTGCTCGCGGGAAAGTGTAGCGAATGAAGTACGGGAAAAATTTCACAGCGATACACGCGGCAGCAAGAAAAAGAGACGATAAATCGAAGTTGTAAAGTGCTCGGAGTGAAAAATTAACACGTTGGCACGAGGTAGCAAAGAAAATCGATAAATCGAATCCGTAACAACCTTGGACAAAGAGAGAGAGAGAGAGAGAGAGAGAGAGAGAGAGAGAGAGAGAGAGAGAGAGAGAGAGAGAGAGGCATCGCGACGTAAAATCGTCAATGTCCATGAAAAATATTCAAAGAACGCGCGTCACACTCTGATAACACGTGACTGTATGGGAGTGCAAGAAAAAAAAACGAATGAAGATAAAAAGAGCGGTATATCGCTTGCGGGCAAGAGTCATATAGACCCGATCTAGGATAATAAGTCGGTGGCACGCGATCTTCAAAGAAGTTGCTCAAGCACGTCTGCATAACTCGATCCCATCGTCGTTTTCTTTTTATTCTTCTTTCTTCACGAATTATTCCCTATTTCGCAAACTTTCTATCATTCTTTATTTTCGTCTCGACCTCGTCAGCGTAAGGCCGAAATTCTCCGAGTCTAAGCTCAACTACGAGTGTACAAAAATAAAAAAAAGAAGAAAAAAAAATGTTGCGTACAGTGCGAAACGTGAAAATTCACGGTGTTGAAGTTTGCTTCGTTGGAATGCAACGAAAGTTTTCCATTAGATTTTAATATCCTTATTTGTATTATTATGAAAAATTTCTTTTTCATATATTTATGTTGTAGATCTTTGAATAATTGTCTTAAAAAATAATAAAGGGATCTTTAGAGGCAAATTTCGCCGATAGAAATAAAAAAAGAAATTCATAAGTTTTCATTTTCATTGCCCTCCAACGATGCAAACTTTAACCTCATCAGAACTCATCTGGTTGGTAAGAAACGAAAGTTCTTTATTTATTTTTATTTTTTCCTTATTTCCATTCCTATCAAAAAATATTTTTCTTGCCTACTTTGATTACAGATCTCTCATAAAGCCCTTTAAAAAAAACCTCCCAGTAATTTTCTTAGCCTGAAGCTGCCAAATAAAATTTCATCGTTACAAAAAAAAAAAAAAAAAAAACAAATGTTTTTCCAGTGCGTTCCAACGACGAAAACTTCAACGTCGTATTTCAAGGAGGCTCGAGGCTAGTCAGCAGTATCAATTGGGTGGGTTAAAACCGCGTGAGAACAATTATCGAGAGTAAGAGAAAAGTATATACTTCGCGTTAGAGCGAAATAGTGCCAAAGAGTGGGCGAGAGAGGTCTCGCGGGATAAGTACGCGTACAATGATAATTGTCGATGACGAGGCAAGGTCGTAAACCTGTACGATTTAACACGCGGACCGATGTTCGTTAAGCCCTTTTTGACTTTCGGAGGGCTCAATTATATATCCGCTCACAAATGTACGTACGTACCACACACACGCACACACGTGTACGCCCATAGCAGTCATCAACAGATCACAGCTGACCCTGACGTTTGTAACAGTCGCTACCATGCGAGCAGCACGCGCGGTACGTCATCATCCACACGAGCTGTGTTTACTCGTCGCTTTCACGCAACTGTGTGCCTCTCTCATACATGCGCGTACAATAATAACGCCAGGTCATCGTAATCCTTAACGATGCCAGAAACGCCAATCGCGAATTACATTTATTCACTCTTTTTTTCTTACATATGCCTATACTTGTTTATAGGTAGACGAGCCTGTCAAATTATATATGTAATATTATAAATATAATTATTATTTTGTATGCATATATTTATATATATACAGGGTGCCCCGTTTAAGTAAAAAATCATTAAAATAAATCAAAACGATGAGGTCGTTTAAAAGTTTTATGGTTTTGAGGGGACATCCGAAGGTAATATAAAATCATTTTTTGTCAACACGTCTACGAGATCCCGCGGTAACTTTTAATTTAAAAATGGAAAGGCATGGTTTTTATTTTTTTTTAGAAAGATAGCCGATTTTGAGACGAAGCCAATGGAAAAATAAAATTCGATAGCTCAAAAAAACAAGAAAGTTAGGGCAGTTTGGAGTTTTGGGACATTAGGGAGGGACTAACCCGTTGTGGTCATATGGGGTCCAGCTGACCCCAGGGAAAAATTTGCGGCTAAGTGTCTGAAAATTGGCCGTTCAAAATCAAACCTATGGTGCCATCTGTTGTTGTTGAAAGGTATTTTAATAAATTTCAAGGCTTTTTGATTTTATGAGTTTTATCAAAATTGTATTCAATCTTAGCCCAAAATAAATATAGTTTTTTTCAAGATCCGTTCTAAAACTTTTTTTTCTTGAAAGTATACTGTCTTGAGAGTACAAAAGTAAAATTTTTCCGCTGTATCTCAAAAATTGAATTTTTTATGGATTTTTTTATGATAAAGCGGAATTTCTTGAATTTTTTTTCCTTTGTATTTTTTCAATATGAAAAAAAAAAATGAATAAGGAAAAAAACTATTGGATTTCAAAGAAGAGACCTTAAACTAAAGTTCCGTTAATGAATTAAGTTGATACATTAAAAAGAAGGTAAATGGCAACTGTTTTTCTGCGTGGGGTCCACTAGACCCGCATGACCATTACGTTATTTTTTGGAGGTATGACCACAACGGGTTAATTTTCGGATTAAAAATAAAAAATCGTCCGCATATATATATGTATGTGTGTATGTATACGCACACAATTTTTGAGACTCAATCCAGGCCTAAGTATGTATATATGAAAGGAAAAAAATTCATAAAAAAAAAGAATAAATAATACACACACACATGCATATATATATAAATTAATCCCTTTGAGTTGAATAAATCATTAATTTAAATTAATTTGAACATATTTTTTTTAATAAACGGTGTGGGTGTGCGTGTTCATTAAATTGAAAAAAAAGTAGTATTTTTCTTTTATATTATTGAATTCTAAATTTTTTTCCAATATTCATTTTCTTCGAATGAATTGTTTTTTATTTCATATGGGTATGAAAAATTGAATAAATAATACCCAAATTAACAAAAATATTTATAAATTTTATCGAAAATAAAATTAATAAATGAACTTATATATATATAAGTTCATTTATTAGTATATATATATATATATATATACACATTCATTCTTTCTTGTTCGTATATTTATACGTAGGTAGTGTATCTGAAATGTTACATACACACATAATGCTTCAAGGGCCACTACCTACGTTTATTTTTTGTTTGCTAATAGACCGAAAGTATGACGAGAGTTGCGTGACAAAAATGTCGAAACATCGATATTTCAGCTGACAGTGAGAAAAAATACAAAACGTAGAAATTCGGTAGAAGTCCTCGCAATACTGCGAGGACTTTTACCGAATTTCTACGTTTCACTCCGATTCAACCGAATAAATTCGACCCCACGATTCAGCAACATATCCAACGATCGTGAATTCGCAACAAGAAGATATACAATTATTCAGAGACAACAAAAAATAATTTTTGGTTTAATTTGATTAAACTTCTTTTTTTTTTTTAATGCACTGATGGTGAAGTTATAATCCTTGTGCGCGCAGTGCATAACTGACATTCGGCGGATTACAACAAGCACAGGTTATCGTATTATTTCCGCGCATCGACGCTACGCGTTCGTACCTCACGGTCGAAAATTTTTACACTTTTATTTACCACTAGCCAAACATGTTTGGATACTTGTGCGTACACGTATGTGTGCAAATATATAGGCCTGCGCGTAGGTGCGCGAGAGATTGTTTTAGCAATAATGAAAGCGCGGTCACACTTTTTCCGCGATATGAGAAGGCGCGCTAGCGGAGGCGCACTCTCCGCGGCGATCGGCACTTCTCGCGGTTACAAGCCTGACTGGCCGCGGCGATGTAACTCGCGAGCCCGCAAAGTCCGCGGTCTGCCTTTTGCCCGTTCGAATGTTTCACTCTGACGGGGGTTTTCACTCGCCTCCGACTCACCTCTCACGCCCGATTCTCACCGTACAAGCTTTGCTCTGTTGCTCTCTCTCTTTCCTCTCACTCGCTCTTTCTCGCTCTAACTTCCAGCTAGTGACGGTCGTGCTGTGTGTATATATATATATAGCTGGAAGTTTCAGTAATATAAAAAATATTAGGGTGATAAAAAAAAATCGACTACTTTTTTCCAAATTTCCCTATTCAGTAGTTGCAGTAAGGTGAAATAAGATGCCTGTTAAAATATGAGTCCTTAATATTAATATTAAAAAGTTGCCGACTGTGACTTTTTATTTTCCATGCTCATAACACGTAGAAAACTTTGTTTGCTACTTTTGCATTTTATAACTCGCCAACGGGTAAACGTACTTAAGGCCTTAGGCCACTCTAGGATTTTGCAAAAATCGTTTTTTTTTTTTGTTAAAAATGTACCTTAGTACCTATAAAATTATATTCCAAAAGATGATGGGTGTGAAAAATCTCTAAGTACTCGATTTTCGAATTCTAGCGCCAACCCTTCCTGATTCATGTCGTGACTTTCTATTAACTTCAAATGCGTTTATCTCGAAACTACATTTTTCAAGTTGGCCGGACTCATAACTCAAACAAATTTCAACCGATTAACTTGAAATTTTAACTGTATATTTAGAATTACATTTTCTGAGGCACTACGTAGGATTTTTTTTATTATATTGCATAGTTCCTTTTTTATAAACAATTTTCTGACGATTTTCTCATGGCATTGTATACTTTTTGTTTTATAATTGCGCCATTTCGACAAAAAACAATATATCAAAAAGATCCTACGTACTTCTATAGCTATTCTTATATATAATCGAAAAAACTTTAGTGTCTCATCTCATCATAACTCGAAAATTATAGGAGCTGTTGGTCAGGCCGTTGACCTTCCAAAAATGAAGGCGTCAGCGGAAAAATGCTGCACAGTCGCCATTTTGAAATGTATTGCGGTGACAAAAGAATTTTGTATACTCAATTACGTGTATAATAAAACCCCTATTTTGTAATTCCGATTTATTTGATGGTTTCGCTGAAAAAAAATCATAAAATATGCCCTTTTTTGGCCTCTAGAGTGGCCCAAGGCCTTAAGTTGATTTTTTGGTCGAAAATCGAACTTTTTCTTTTACAGCTTGTCATTTTCGTAAATTTCAAAATAAAAACAAAGTATGATGCCATACGAAAGTTTTATTATTATACTAAAAGTATATATTTTTATTGTTCACTCAAGACCGCCCTTGTTGCCAGAACCACCTACACAGATTGGGCATGCAGCAACGGCGGTACATTGTTTAAATAATTATAACTTCAATGTTGATCAATATTTTTCAATGAAAAAAAACTCAAGCTTGACAAGAGTATGTATTAATTGTGGGTAAAATAACGACTTCGCCACTGCAATACTCTCATCAGAAAAAAAAAACGAGACTGAAGTTTGCAATGTTAGAACGCAATAAAAATTCTTACCAAATTTCTTAAATTTCTCTTGGCAGATTTTTCCGACAAAAAAGTCTCAACTATTTTTTAAGAGGCTTGTTCAAAGACCTACAATCTAAATCTGCAAAAAAGAAAATGTATAATAATAAAGATTAGTTAATAAAAAAAAACATGAAAAAGAATCTTCGTTGCATTCCAACGATGCAATCGTCAACACCATAAAAAAAAATTCATTTCGGTTGTACAGTTATTTTAAAATAATGAGATCATAGCATACACATACAGTTATTTTTACTCGACAGTTGAATTATTTAAATGAATAAAACTAGCAACAGTTGATCAATGAGAGGCCAATTTTGCTCGTGACGACGTACGCGGCACATTGGATTTCTTTACCTGCTCGCTATATTTACAATAAACAGCCGATCGATTTTATAGACAAGCTATCAGGTTACTGGCTTCCTCAATACATATATGTACCCCAATCCCCTCCCGAGATGACTCTCAACGAGCTCGCTCACTTCCGTTCTTCGGGTCCAATCGATTTTCATCAATAAAACTCCATTAGTCCGACGTAGACGGGAAGCAAAATCGGAGAACAAAAAAAAAATAGAATACAACGGATGAAAAAGAGCCAGGCATACGAAGAATTCGTATCTATATCTCCACCCGTTTATATAAATAAACTCTTGGAAGAACGTGGTTTTTCCATCAACCGAGTTTCTCAGCTATATATATATATATATATTCGGCATCAACGAAAGGCCACGGTAACTTTCGATCTTGAATTTCCGGCCCCGCGGAAACGTTTTATATCGAGGCTTATCGAATTTAGCGGGAGTCTCGGTTTCGCTATTGTACGATTGATCACTTATCGCTCGTCGCATCGTGTACATCGCTTGCGCAATTCGATTGCCATATTGTCATAAGCTTGCGGACTCGAGGCTCGTACCGGACTTTCGTATCTGCGACTGTCGCGAGAAGTATAGCAGGAAATCGACTGCGCGTCACGAAGTATAAAAGATTATACATATATCTATAACCGACACTGGTGGATGGGCGGTTCTTCCAGTTACAGCATTGTGCATGACCGATACTCGGAGCGGTGACCGCTTAGCCGTGCACCGGCTGGCGCATCAGGCAGACTCTGGTGTAGATACTTGAGTAAAACGTCTGTGCAACAATGACGTTGTAGTTTGCATCATTGGAATGCAACGGAATTTTTTTTTTTTAATCCTCAGATTTCTTTTGGCAGCTTTAAGCAACGAAAATCATGCAAATATTTTTTTGGAATCTTATTCAGCAATCTGCAAAATATGATTTTGGCTAACGATCAAATAAAAAGAAAAAAAAAAAAAATTCGTTGCATTCCAACGATGCAAACTTTCAAGTAAAGAAGAGCTTATGGCTGAAAATGAACTTCACGAGGAAGCTGAGGGTCTACTTTAAGACCCCGGAATCGTAGATTAATCCGTAGGTCATTTTAGTCACAACATTTTTGAGTCTTGAAACTTTAAACGCGTTCTCCTGAAAACCACTTTTTAGTGAATCTCGTACAAGAAAACTCAAAAACTATCCGATCCATCATTATGAAATTTTTCAAGCTTTTAAATAACATAATTATCGTCTATGTGAACCTGAAGTTTTTCAATAATTATTTTTAAAAACTAGTTTTTCATTAACACATACTATAGCGAACATTTCATGAAAAATAGAACGTTTTTATTTAAACACGTACCATCTTTCGAATGTTCATTTTTCTTTGGATTATTTAGGTTCACTTAGAGCGTGTGGGTCTTAGAAATCTAAAATTTCTTGGCTCTGATGTTTCAGATTAATGCACGACACGCTAGGTGGTACGCCGTGGAGCAACTCAGGCGGCAACAATTTCTGAAGCAAATGTGGTACAAACGACATTATTAAATATTGGAAAAAAGTAATTTTTTTTAGCAAAGTAAAATATAGTAATAGGTACATAAAATTTCAATTATGTAGAATGAATGGTTTCGACCCAAAAAAATCATGAAAACTCGCTTATTTGCCGGCTGCCTGAAGGGATCTTCCCTCTCAAGACGGCAAGTGAACGCAACAGAAGTTAGGTTAGATTAGCAAAGTGCGAGTAGGGAGTGATAGGAAAGGAATTCAATTGAGAAGGGTAATACGTAAAAACACGCAAGGGACGCGTTGGATCTCAGGAAAGAAAAAATATATATATATGTATGCGAGCCCGAAACGAAATTTCAGAGTTGCATCAAGATGGAGAAAGAGACCTCGAGTAGACGCCTTCACAAAGTATCTCTCTTATTGTTCATTGCGCGACCATCCGCGTTACCATATTTAGTTACTTCCTTTAAGGTTTACTCATTATCTCATTACCGTTATTTTATTTTAATTTTCGTAACTGTTGTTTTACTTCTTTTTTGTTACTTTTATCTTCACTTTTTTAGTTACGTCTATAAATTGTTATACTCTCCGTTATCTTTTCTACTTTCTCGTATCTTTATTATTATTGTGCATTCTGTATTCTTTTTTTCATTATATCTTCGGGCGTATCTTTTGTTCGCGGCACGGAATTTTCCAAGGCAAATGTATACGATGGGTAACAAAAGTATTCGTATACAAAGCTTTTATAAAATCTTCGAAAAAAAGGAGAATATTTATGCAGATCATTTTCACCAATAGTTTATTACAGACGTTAATATTGTATTTTAATGTTAATAAAAATGAGGTTTGTGGATGGAAATCCCCACAGAACACACGGAAAAAAGGGCCAACGAAAATTTTTATTTATGTTTTTTATTTCCTTATTTTTCTTATTATACCACAATCTTTTTTTTTGCATATTTTGATTATAGATTTCCGAGTGAGCATCTTTGAGAATAATCGAGAGATTTCTATAACTAAGATGTGGTAAAAAAAAAGTAAAAATGAGGAGTGTTCTAACACTCTTTAATCCAATATTATTTATTGATTCGTTTGTTCATTCACTACTGATTAGAAAATATTGAGGAAATTATAAAAACAAAACAAAAAACATCATCGTTCATTGTTGCAGTGTTAGAGAAAAAATTAATTTCGTCGCTGGTATACTTTGTCATCAGGTTTTTTTAACACGCATCATTTTACTTTCCGCGACGTTCTCTCTAAACTGCTGTGTGTTTTTCGTACACGGAATAATTCGGGTAATTCGAGATACGCGATTTTCCGCGTCACCCTATATATATATATATATATATATATATATATATATATATATATTAGCGTTTATCTGTTTACTCGCGCTCGGCACGTATCAGCGGCGCATGCACGCGCGGGCAATCCAAAATAGGTAATCGAGCGCGCGTGTCTCGGAGCTTCGTCACCAGCGTCGCGGTTGTCGTTTTAGCTGGGAAAATAAAAAATAAAAAAGCTTGGCGTACGGCTCATCGCTTTGATCGTGAAACGCCCGGGAGCCTTTCAAAGCCGCGTTTTTTCCACACTTCACTCTCTTTTCGGCGTTTTTTTTTTTTTTTTTTGGCTTCGTCCCTTTTTGATGCCCTCCCCTGGTGGCGATATTTTTCGCACGTTATAGACGAGAGATTTTCGTGGACTCGTCGAGCGTGGATAACGCGACGGAGAGCCTATGGAAGCGCATCGGAAAATAGAAAGTTTTGGAGTAGAGGTCTTTTCGCGTCTCGCTGCCAAACGAATCGATGATGAAGTCTGTATACCCCGCGTACACGCGAAACACCACGCCCGCAGCCCAACGAGTTTCACATCGAGATCGCGTGTCCGATGAATTCACCATAAGACACAGCGAAAAAAAAAATATATATATATGGGTGGCCCGAAAAGTGACGTCCAAATGAAAAATGTATTCTCTACGATCTTTTTTAGTTTTTGAGAAATAGCATTTTTTTTCGAATTTTCCTGTTGCATAGATATTCATTTTTTTTTTCGCTTTTGTGTATGTACTTCCCTGTTAGGAGTTTTTTAAAATTAACTAGGAGTCTTTTGGACTGGTGTAAGCATTTTTTCTTATCATCTGAACTTTAGTGACTGATCCTCTCGAAACTATTTGTTAATTATTCTGTTTTATTATTTGTTCCATATGGGTTGCTTTCCTCTTTCCACCTTATTCCCTTTTATTCCCCACCAAAGATAACAAACCTATTTTTTTTACTTGTGATAAAAATCTAAGGCATTCACGTTAGTGTTCAGTTAGTTTTTCATTTATTGCTTGACCGTGCACTTCATAACGATAATACAAATAAAAAAAATCGCGTGGTAAGTACGTACACGAAAGAATTTTTTTTTAATTCTTTTTTCTCGAAAAGTAAAGATCGTAGAACATACGCGATGGTGATTCGAATGATACGAGGCCTCTAGATTTCCCTTTTGGACGTCACTTTTCGGGCCACCCTGTATATATTTTATTGTATGGATTTGTTTGGATAAGATCGAAGGGTGTTGATGTTTCCATCGTTCGAATGCAACAAGAGTTCTTTCTTATATTTTTATTTCCTTACCTTATTATAGAAAATCTCTTTTTGGTGATTTATATTGTAGATCGCTAAATAAGTATAGTAGGTGAAAAAAGTATTTGTATACCGTATTTGTACAAAAATAAAATACGTTAGCATTTTTTTTCGAAGAAAAATAAAATGTTCGACAAAAAATTTCGAAAAAAAATAAAATGTTGAAGTATTTTTTTTTGTAGGACAATTTGAAAAACACGCGGTGTACAAAGACTTTTTTTTATCCACTGTATATCGAAAAATGGTTGAGGGTTCTTGTAGGCAAAATCTACACAAAAGAAATTAAAGGAATGCAGGAATATTAATTTTCATTCGATTCCAACGATGCAAACTTTAATCTCATAAGTCGCTCATAATTTGCATTTAGATACAAATGCAAATTATGACGGGACTGTGCATAATTTGCACAGTCCCGTCGTATTTTACATGTGCACGTTTTTGGATATCGCAGAACAATAAGGGATACGAGTGCAAGGATTTTCATATACTTACGTCCTTATTTTTCTTTTATACTTTAAGATGCACTCGTAATGAAGAAACTCTTCATACTTAATTATATTATGTATCACAGGAAATGAAGTATGTAAACGAGAGAATTTTCGGGAAATATAGGCGAGGAAATTTCCCTAATGCATCTTCAAAGTTTGGAATGCAGCGACCGTTTTTTTAATCGTTTTATTGCTTCACTTTCTTTATCATCCAACATTTTACATATTTAAATTGTAGATTTCTAATAGGAACCTAAAAAAACGTTCGATTGATATTCATAGCTTAAATATGTCCAAAGACATTTGGCCTATTAAATAAAAAATCATTTTCAGTATAACGATTCAGTATAACAAAGCCGAACATCATAAATGAAACGAATTTTGCTCTGTGTGATATTCAATATCAAATCTTCGACATTGCAGTCCCGATTTATGCTTCATCATTATCTTTATCGTAATGATAAAAATCTGCGTAAAAAGATTGCTTAAGAATCAATTTATCGACTGTTTCGCGGACTCTCTTGAATTTTAACCAAGAATTGTGTAGTATTGACGGGGACGGGAATATCTTCGCGTGATTTTACTCGTGAATCTCGCCTCTTTTTTTTCCCGTTCAAATTACGCATCGGCGAGCTCTTTATTGGTGTATTTACGACGTCGTCGGATGAACACTCTCCGTTATATTAATGCGGCAAAGCAAGACCGAGCTGCTAAATGACCTGTACGTCTCACTGACTGGTACGACTAATCGGAGTACTCGTTACGTAATGGGTGCATGCGTGTAAAACAGTTATCGCGGTATATACATTGAAACTTACTCTTTTCCTCTCGGCCTCTCTCTCTCTCTCTCTCTGTCTCTCTCTCTCTCTCTCCCTCTCTCTCTCTCTCTCTCTCTCTCTCTCTCTCTCTCTCTCTCTCACGTTTCTCCTCCTACTGTTCACGATTTGGGCTCATTTCTGATTTATGACTAGTCGTTGAGACGTTCATCCCGTACTTTTTGCGTGTCGAAAAATCCTGGCCTCTTGTGTCCCAATAATTTTAGAGCAACATCGAAAAAAGACGAATTTTCAACAATGCCACTCAATCCATTGATAAGAAGACAGGAAATTTGGGAAAATGGACCTCCCCAAAGTCATTTCGCGAAAAAGAAAGAAAAAAAACAAAAAATCTACGTCGAAGTTGGAATTTTATGAATTTTTTTTTTTCAATCTCCCAAATTTATTCGGTATATTGAGATTGATAATCACTCGAACATATTTCTTGTATCCTTATAAGAAAAAAATAAACGTTTTAAATCATAATAAAAATGGAAAAAATGAAAAAGAATTATCTACGTGTTCCAAGCATGCAAACTTCAGGGTAGAAGTTTGCATGCTTTATTTGATTTGATTTTATTTTTATTCATTTTTTTATTTTATATTTTAGAATTTTTTAAAATTTTATATGTTACACAAAAAAAAATATTTTAATTCATTCTTTTTTCTATTTTATTTTATCAAAACGAACACCCCATGCATATCGCGTAAATTGAATGACGAAAGTGGCAGAAGCTTGTCGCTCTAACGAACGCGATCTTCTTCCCTTGAAATATACCGAGAGGAGAATTTAGGACGTTCAACGAGTTGGTGGATGCACTTGAGACTTTGGTTGGCCGAAGGAGCGTAATGTGAAACGAGAGGTTAGAACGACTTGAGCCGAGTGCAAAGTGCAACAGAGCAAGGGAGAGGGAGAGAGAAAGACGGAGCAATGAAAAGGAGGAAATGTAGCGAAGTGGCATGCGGGGGAGGTATTATTTTGTACTTCTTGCCACTATTGTCTACAGTTTGGATCTCGCCTGCTGTTGCACGCCAGTCGATAAGACACGAACCGTACAATTACTGTGAAGTGCAGCGAAAGCTGTAATCCTGAACTTTGACTTGTTCGATGGATCTTGTATTGTCTATGGACTCGTAATATTAAGGAGGGTCGAGCGTTTCATCGATAAATACTGAAGGTTACTGATTTTTTTGTTTTGACGCGAATATCGAGTTCGACTTCGAAATTTTCATGAGTTTCAATGGATCGTGGTTGCGAAAAAAAGGAATAAGATGGACATATTTTCCTCTGGAAAATCGTCAATTTAGTGTTCAAAGGAGACTACCAGTCTAGAGCCCGAAAAAGTTAGATTTCGACAATTTTTTTTATGGATACTCAGTTGATAGAACAAACATGTCGTTAAGGGTCTTTATTTTACATATCATCGAGTATCTTTACAAATTTTTTCACAACACTTTGTAAGAGAATGGCGGCTCTGAAGTTGGATGAAGCGAGTCTGGGACCGGTAGCAATACTTCGCCAATTCTTCACCGATTGACTTGACATTTATTTCGAATCTTATAACAACATTTTACATCGAATTGCGCGAAGGATTTGTAATAAGTTGAAAAGTTTCTGCGAAATACTTAATTTCGGCGATTTTTTTTCACTGAAAACAAATTTTCTTCCTTGAATGAACTCGAAGCGCGACTAGTTGAGCAAATTCGTCAATCGATTAATCAAGTCGAATGTAGCGAGTTGGAGGAAAAGTAAAAGTATCGAGTATGCATATATATAGATATATAGACTGCCGGTGAAAAGTTTTCCCGACCAAAATTCAAAAAAGTTCCGTAACGATTTTTTATGCTATTTCGCCGATAGTTGATAGAAATGAATTTAATAAACGGCATTTTGAAGGAGAGGAATTCACCTTCATTCCGTTATTTTTGAAAATTTTGTACTATTTTCTTACGACTAGTACCTTTTTTTTCGAAAACGATCATTTTTCGCCTTTTTTTGTTCCTTTTCTGGTGGACCCCATTTACAGACAATATTTTTTTTATGCATTTCTTTGACGGGAATCATAAAGGGGGAAGCTCAAGCTTCAATTTTGTTTTTTTTTTTAAAGCTTCGTACGACTTTTTTTCTAAAGTTATTTTGAATTTTTTGAAAAAAGAGACAATTTGAAAAATAACGTGTAACGCGAAAACGACAAGGATTCAAGGAAAACCTCAAGATAGTAAAAAAAATTGAATCGGTTTTCGTTGAGTTCGCGAGACTTTTTTTTTCGATTTTTTCTTCGAAATTTT
This sequence comes from Ophion ventricosus, assembly GCA_963932345.1. Taxonomy (NCBI): domain Eukaryota; kingdom Metazoa; phylum Arthropoda; class Insecta; order Hymenoptera; family Ichneumonidae; genus Ophion; species Ophion ventricosus. The sequence continues at coordinate 14,886,444 of OZ010721.1, forward strand.
TTTCTTCACCTATTTTCGGTAAAAAATCAGATGATTTGATTACCATAACACGAGAAAAAAATGTCGAAAAAAATCTGAAATAATTCGATTGCGTTGAAAATAGAAAAATAAAAATTTGTCCTCTCTTGAAATTTTACCACGAACCCCTTAGTTCTCGAGTTACGGTAATTAAATCATCTGATGTTTTTTTTTACCGAAAATAGGCGAAAAAAAATGTCGAAAAAATCTGGAAAAATTATCGCGATCTCAACGAAAAACGATTCAACTTTTTACTATCTTGAGGTTTTTCTTGAATCCTTGTCGTTTTCGCGTTACAAGTTAGTTTTCAAATTGTCTCTTTTTTTTTCAAAATCAAACCATCTGTAGAAAAAAAATCGTACGAAGTTTAAAAATAAACGAAATTGAAGCTTGAGCTTCCGTCTTTTCGATTTCGGTCAAAGGAATGCATTAAAAAAAATTTGTCTGTAAACGAGGTCCACCAGAACAGGAACAAAAAAAGGCGAAAAATGGTCTTTTTCAAAAAAGGGCGCTAGTCGTAAAAAAAATAGTAAAAAATTTTCAAAATAAAACGGAACGAAGGTGAATTCCTTTCCTTCAAAATGCCGTTTATTAAATTCATTTATGTCAATTATCGGCCAAATGGCCTCAAAAATCGTTCCGAAACTTTTTTTGCATTTTTTGTACGGAAACTTTTCGCAAGATCGAACGTTTGCGCTTTTCTCACGTTCGAACGATTTATCGCGCCATTGATTGACATTGAAAGAAAAAAATTGCGATACGCGCGTGAACTATTTTCTTTCCCTGTACTATAAAGTGCGAACGTTATCGTTATCGCAGTCTCGGTATGACGTGGAGAGTGACGATAACGCTGACAGCGATAAAACAAGACGAATAATAAATGTGACAACGGAGTTTAAATGACCCGTGCGTAATAAAATAAAAGAGCCTCCACAATGTCTTCGTAATTATGGATGCGGAACGTTTTCTTCGTGCCGCCTACAAACCGCGGAAAAACCTCGGTTGCGACGTGACTCTCGTTGTTTGGGACTTTCTTGTTTCGTGTATCTTCATATTTAACATTCACATACACACACACACACACGACAGAATACAATCATAAAAATGTTGTAGGCGCAGAAAACTTTTCGTTTCCCATGTGACTTGCGCAACACGGACAATTGCAACACTGTACTTATGGATTTTTCTTTTCTATCCTTTTGCATTGTCAGTTTCCTTGGAATATGTTACAGTACAGGGATATCACGTTCTCAAAAGAAAGTAGCCGTGTGTGTCGAATCAAATTCGTGAGTGAAAAAAAGAAAGAGAAGCCAGTGGTCATTGAGATAAAGCTCATAATTCCCCATCATCGAATTATGCAATAATTATCTGCCACTTTTTCCTGCACGCTTTCTTTACCGTTTCAAGACATTGTCAAAGATTTAAGCTATTTTTCTAATAAGTGAATTTCCGTACGAATATACCCAAACAAACTCAAACATTCGAATATAATTTTTCTGATCAGTAAATAAATAAATTTCCGTGCAAACAAATGGAAACAAACCCAAGCAAACCCAAACATTTGAATTCTTTTCTAATAAGTAAATGCATTTCTGTGCGAACAAACCCAAACATTTGAATTATTTTCTATTGAGTTTGTGTGGGTTTCGGTGTCAACAGACCCGAACAAACCGAAATATTTTAATTATTTTTCCAACGAGTAAATAAATTTCCGTGCGAACAGCAAGCTTAAACATTTGAATTATTTTTCTAATGAGTTAACGAACATCCGTGCGTACAATTAAAATAATAAGAGCGTAACGTTGATATAGTGCTGAGCATGAGTTAATGTTATTTCTCTCTCACTCTCTCTGTATCTCTATTTCTCCTTTCCGTATAATTAAATCTCCCTAAAAATCTTTGTAGATCGCTCACGACGAAACCCAAACAATAATACACCTACTCTTGATTGTTCTTTTTTTCATCGAACAAATACTGCCAATAAAATGTATCATTAATTCTATAATAGCTCACAGCTCTTTCTTCAACAATACAGAAGAAAAAAAGAAGTAATTATCGTCACTGTAAGAGAAAACATCACCCACGCGATTTATTCGACGATCAAACAAAACGAACCATAAATACCGTAATTGGTTCCGGGGAAGAGCCCGATGTAAAAGCATCCACGAAATATTCATTATTGCCTGAACACGTGTGAATTCGGTCACCGTACGTGTGTCTCACTGTAAGTTCGCTGACGTTTCATTCTTCTCTTGACAAATTATTTTCGATAAAACATGGTTGTAACAATAAAAAATAAAGAGTTACAAGGTAGGGATTTGGGGATAGAGTCGTTTGGCGGGTCCCTGTGGGAGCCTGAAAGCGCGGTTGAGCGTGCAGGGAATACAGAGCATGAGAGAGAGAGAGAGAGAGAGAAAGAAGCATATACAGTCACCTTGCGATAGCTAGAAAATCGGGACAAAGCCTTCAACGTTCCATTACCTCTGGGCCCTCGACCAGGAACTCTTGCACATTCACCGTCACCTCCGTCGGATCCTTATACAGGGTGGCCCGAAAAGTAAAATTTAAATGCCTCCGTATCAATACTTATCTGAATCACACCCCCCATGTATGTTCTACGATCTTTTGTACTTTTCTAGTAAAAGCATTAATTTGTTTTCTATTTGTTTTATTCCATTATTCACTTGTAATATTGTTATAAAGTGCACTGTTGAGCAATAAATAAATTAACAACTGAACACTAACGTAAATGCCTTAGATTTTGATCAAAAGTGAAAAAAAAGTTTGACATTCTCAGTCGATAAAGTTTAAATGATAAAAAACAATACTTATACTAGTTTAAACGACTCCCAATTGCTTTGAAAACTTCCAAGAGGAAAGTACACACACAAAAGAGAAAAAAAGTAGTAGTAGTAGTAATCTTTATTCCGTGTACACCCTTGCGGGCTTTTTACATCACCGTCCTTTACATCAAGACTTATTCCTAAACTTTTACATTCTTTACATACGCCCTTTATCTTTCTATTTCTGAAGTTCTATTTACATTTCTATAAACATTTTTTCTTTTTAACATTTACTTATTGCCGTCTTCTCTCTTCCTTCTTACCTCGTTTTCCCCACACTCCTTCTCTATCTCTTTTTTTCTTCGCAATGTTTTCAAATTGTCTCACTATTTCGCACATTTCTACTACTAACTCCTTCCCCCTCTAACGCTTTTCTCCACCGCCCATCTGGTTCCGTTCTTTGCTGCTTTTTCCATTGCTCAAAATTTCTAAGGACCTGTTCCTCCATAAGTTTCTTAGCCTCCTTATATTCCCAGGTGTGTGCCAGTATTTCCTCCGCGTTCGCGCACACTCTGCACCTTGTCTCTTTAAACCCTTTCTCTGCCTCTCTTCCCACACTTTCACACCCCAAATTTCCTTTACTTCTCCTCTTTTTGTTCCTTTGTCCCAATACTTTTCCATTCCCACGTCATTTTTCCTCTCTTTGTACACTTTGCAGAAGTTGGACCTAGACATTTTTGCCCACATCCTTTGTATTTCTTGGTCAGTCATCTTCTGCAACGCTCTCCCGGCATTCATTTTCCATTTCTCCACCAAAGAGAATACAAATAAAAACCTATGCTACAGGAAAAAGCGGAAAACAAAATTTTTAAATGCTTTGCTTCTTCAAAAATAAAAAAGATCTTAGAAAATACATGGGGGTGATTCGAATAGGTATAACAGGCATCGAAATTTTCGTTTTTGACGTAATTTTTCGACCCCCCCCCCCCCCATATATATAGTACGATACGATAATAGAGAGAGAGAGAGAGAGAGAGAGAGAGAGAGAGAGAGAGAGAGAGAGAGAGAGAGGGAGGGAGAGAGAGAGAGAGAGAGAGAGGATAGACGTTACGGTAGTGAAACACGTGAAGTGAATGAAGAAAAGCGCCCGATGCATGTTTTCGACTGACGTTAGCGCTGGTACTTCGTTTCCATTCATGTATACGTAAGTAGAAGACAAGTGCGAGAAGAGAATTGTGGTAGGCAGTCGTGCACATGTGTACGTGAAAGCGGTGAGGAGAGGGCACGGGGAAGGGCAGGGGGCCAAGTCACACTTGAGATATATTACGTCTGTACGTATGTGAGATAGTCCGATAGTCTGACAGACGTCGGAACAACTGCAGGCTATTCTATTATATACATCTCCGCGATATGATATTTCGTCAGTCGCATACACGGGAAGCGTTGTCAACCGTCAATGGAAAAATGTATTTCCTCAATGAAAAAACAACTATCGTGCTATCATTCTGTTTCAAAGCTTAATTGCGATGCCAAAAGTATTTTTTTTTTTGCAGTTTCAGGTTGCAGATCTTTGACGAAAATTCGAAAAAATTGTTTTTTTTTGCAACTCGAGGTGACAAATCTCTATTAAGGATACGTAGAGACGTTCGAACGATTTTCGTAGCCTAAATTGGTGAAAAGAATTTTATTTTCTTCAATGAAACAAATGAATTTTCTTTGCCTTCCAACGATGCAAACTTTAACTTTAAGATACGTATCTTACTTGGGGGATAGAAGGAGGGGTTCGGGAAAATCGATTGAAACATTTTCTCGCAAGTATTTTGAGAAATCGAGAGCCCAAAGAAAGTACATTACGAGGCTGCTGATCCGTTTCCGAGGGCTATCAAACTCCAGCTTCGTAATAGGAAAGCGAATATGGTAAACTTTCTTTCGTAGCAGGCCATGATCCGTGACACTGATAGTTCTATCCACAACGACCCAGAGTTCAAGTCCTTATGTGTATGTTTGTATATATATGGAGAAAGTCAATTTCAAACCCGCTATGTTTATGCAATGTTAGCTATCAGCATGTCTGACGATTTTGAGGCTTATCCTTGAAGCCCAATGTCTTCAGGATGACCTTTCGTCATATATATATATATATATATATACTGCCTGCCAAAAGTTTGGATACCCTAGTCGAAATTTCTTACCGCACTAAAAGTTAGATAGCAGACTCAAAAATAAAGATAATTGAATTTCCCAAGTGGCGTTTTAAAGAGGACAAGTTTACCTTTATTTTTCTTTTTTTAGAAAATTTTCTACGATTTTTTTTTCGCCACGGTACGCATTTTTTAACGTGGCAATTTTTTGGCTATTTTTTAGCCATCGAAAATTAATTGCAGCTTGTGGAAAATTTCTTCCTTGGTTTTTTCCGTGCTAAACTTAAAAAGGATATCAAAACCTACATTTTCCTTTTTTTTTTAGAAAGTCTCGTACGATTTTTTTCGCCCCAATATTGCATTTTTAGCTAAAAAAAAGACATGTTTTAGAAAAAAGGCGTCATCGAAAAACTATAGGGTTTCAGAGGAAATGTCAAGAGGGTAAAAAGTTGCATTGGTTCATATATATATATATATATATATAGATCGAATGAAATGAAAGTCTAGCACTCGACATTCCTGAAGGGAGAGACGTTTTTTTTTCTCCTTAAGAAGCTAGTGGGTGTTCTTTAAAACAAAAAAAACGCAAAAAAAAAATAAATAAACGTAGCAGAACCGCCAAAGCAGTTCACACATTTCTCTTATTCATGAAACGATCGTTAAGTACAACTTCCTACACGCCAGTCCGCACCGGACCGGAGGAGGCAATTTCTTGCGTAGGTCTTCGGAGATGGGCGAGTTTCATTAGCCTGATAAATAATGGCATGATTGTTTCTCGCATTTATTTTACGCAATGAAAAAAAAAGGCACGTCCACCGACGATTAATTCGACTCTACGTTTATCGCAGAGGCTCCCGACGTATGCCCCAAATTAAATTTGTCCTTTTTTTGAGTTTATTTATTTTTCTTCATAATTTGTCTTTGCACAACGTAACGCTCGTGTTTAAATATCATTGTAGGTGGGAGTCGCTACGAGGTCGCGATTAAATCTCGACGAAGGAATCTCGAAGACTATGTCGGTTTGTACGTGGCCGGAGAAGGCTCTTGCGCGCGAAGAGTTTGCCGCAGGCTCGCGACAGCCAAGTTTGTATATACTTGGCCGTTTTATTTGCAAGACTGCAGAAGTGCGCGCAATGACGGGGAAACGGCCTTGCCTGTAATTGTACAACGTCCATAGGAATGACCTAGTCCGAGAGGGATATACGGCGTACCATTCACCGCGCGATCGGCCCGATAATGCACGAGTATGCAGCACCGAAGAATCATAGATCAGGCTCGTCCACAGCAATATTATTTATTATTGCCATTACTTATTATTAACATTATCCATTATTATTGTCAATCATCAATAAAGATTATAATTATTAGAATTACAAATTGGTATTTGTTATTATTACTCATTATTGTTATTTATTATCAATAGTCGTTAAACTATCAAGAGCTTATATATAATAATATTTACGATGATAGTTCTTATTATAACTAATAATGATTATTTGTTGTTGTTATTATTCATTATAATTATTTGTTATCATTAGCCGTTGATCTATCGAGAGCTACAGTCTTCTGGGACGGAATATTATGAAAAAATTTGGTTATTCAATTTTTTTTTTTATAAGTTCTTATTGATGTTACTCCCTGAATACGAATTCATCGTTAATTTCCCCCCAAAACCTTCAATTTATATTAAAAATTGTCGAATAAGTATGGAAACACATTTTTCGCATTTGGTTGCCGTCATTTTTCAGCTTTCGGAAAAAAACGCCGCGATATGTGTAATCAGCGAAAAATTGCCCATCAGATAGACCCTTGAAAACGTGTAAAAATAGAAAAAAAAATGTTCGAGCCTTTTGGCTATTTTTTCAAAATCACCAAAGTCCTGAAATTTCAAATAGCCGTAGCGATGCTCTTAGAAATGAGTCATGGAGACTTGGGAGGATCTTGAATAGGATTTTGGTAAACTTAGATAATTCCGCTTGATTCATCCCGTCATCTCGATTAGTTTTTTTTTCGGAAAGTACACTTGAAAAATAGCAGAAAAAAAGGCAAAGAGGTATCTATAGAAAAAAAAACAGCGGAAATCGATGATCCGTTTTTAAAATTCTGCCAAAAATTGAAAAAGTAATACGAGGTCGATGAATCAAACGACATTTAAAAAAGGAAACGATATACAGTGGGTAAAAAAAAGTATTTGCACACCGCCTGTTTTTCAAATTATTCTACGAAAAAAATAAAATGCTAACGCATTTTATTTTTTTTTGAACATTATATTTTTCTTCGAAAAAAAAATGCTAGAGCATTCTATTTTATTTCGCAGAATAGTTTGAAAAAAATGTGCAAATACTTTTATTACCCACTGTACCTGAGTTTCAACGAAATCGGAAGCGGACTGGTGTGCGCCTTTTTATGCTCGCATTTTTTTTCTTCCGAGTAAAAAAAAAGTAAATAATTTTTCATCACGCACATGTTTTATTATCATTTTCAATGAGTATTTATAATAATAATAATCATTATTATTTATAGTAGTTAAGCTATAAAGAGACGATAATAATAATTTATTATTATCGCTATTACTGAGTATTCATTATGTCATATTGTCATTATTTATTATTATTTTGAGTGGATGAGCTATGCAGTGCAAAACCTCGAACGTCAATGACAAAATTATTGAACAATTTTTCATTTTTCAAATCTACATTTCAATTCACTCTTTCAATTATCATCCTGCAATTTCGCGAAATATGCATTGCAGATACGAGTTAATTTATTGATTGATTCATACGAATATAACCTTCCTGGGGGTGCCAAGTTGGCCGCGGGCTCGAAAAAACACGTTTACCTCTGGCCACAGTGTTATTTGTGTCTTTAATAGTATTCTGCGAGAAATCGATATTATAACCTATTTTCATCTGAAATAACCGTGCGACTCACTCGGCAAGGATCCAATACGACCATAAGCAACGAATGCAGAGCTTCCAAAGATAGGAACATGTACAGTGTGCCCCCTCCCTCCCAAAAGTTTGTGTAGAAGGTGCAAGTGTATGAGAAAAAACTGCAACCCTTTGGTGGTCGTTTTAAACTTCGAATGTATAATACGAGATGGGAAATCGATGTCAATTGTTTAATGATGTTTATAATCGTGTTAAAAATATTTGGAGAATATTAGCGCCGATTGATTACGATTTCTTTACGTCCAATGGAGACGTTCGTATTGATTTCTTTTATTTTCGGAAGTAAAACTTGGCGACGAAATTCACTGACAAAGAGAGGAAGGAGAGGATGAAGGGATGTGCGATGCAGAAACCCAAGAATAGTTTCTCAAGACGGTGCAACGTCGGCAAACTTGGTGAACTCTCTATCGTGTGGTAATTAAGGGATCAGGATTAATATCAGCCCGAGCACTTTGGTCACCCAAACTCCGCCCTGCTCTGCCCCTTGAGTAATTTCATACTGTCGGAAATTCAGTTACCAAAATTATTCGATCAGCTGAAGAGTATCATCGTGACCGATATTTTCAAGGTATATTGATTAAACCAGCACCCTCGAAAAAGTGATATTTCTTACAGCCGAGATGTTAGACGATTATCGAGGCAATTTATTCACTTCTCGACGAACAGAGATTGCAGGAATTACGCAAAATTCTTTATCGATGAAAATTTCCGATGCTGACTAAAGCGTGTAGAAGCTTCTCAATCGTTTTATCTAAAACAAAAACTCATCACCGTTTAACGCGGGGATATATTTATTCAACGAGATTGAAGTTTGCATCGTTGGTAACGCAATGACAATGGATGCTTGTAAATCTTTAAAAAAAAAATTCGTAAAAATTTGCCTGCAAAAATCGCTTAATAATGTTTCGAGACAATTCGTCAGAGATCTACAATTGAAATATGCGAAAAAGGATTTCGTAATAATAAGAATAAGGAAATTAGAGTATAAAGAAGAACTTTCGTTGCATTCCAACGATGCAAACTTCGGCACGATTTTATTTACGCAAACTTTAAGGCCTCAGGCCACTCCAGAGGCCAAAAAGGGCATATTTGGTGATTTTTTTTTTCAGCGAAACCATAAAATAAATCGGAATTACAAAATAGGGGTTTTATTATACACGTAATTGACTATACAAAATTATTTTTTCACAGTGATACATGTCAAAATGGCGACTGTGCAGAATTTTTCCGATGACGCCTTTATTTCTGGAAGGTCAACGGCCGGACTAACAGCTCTTATAATTTTTAAGTTATGATGAGACACTAAAGTTTTTTTGATTATACATAAGAATAGCTATAGAAGTACGTAGGATTTTTTGATATATTGTTTTTTGTAAAAATGGCGCATTTCTAAAACAAAAAGTATAAAATGACATGAGAAAATCGTCAGAAAATTGTTTATAAAAAAGGAACCATGCAATATAATAAAAAAATCCTACGTAGTGCCTCAGAAAATGTAATTCTAAATATACAGTTAAAATTTCAAGTGAATCGGTTGAAATTTATTTGAGTTATGAGTCCGGCCGACTTGAAAAATGTAGTTTTGAGATAAACGCTTTTAAAGTTAGTAGAAAGTCACGACATGAATCAAGAGGGGTTGCGCTAGAATTCGAAAATCGAGTACTTAGAGATTTTTCACACCCATCATCTTTTGGAATATAATTTTATAGGTACTAAGGTACATTTTTAACAACAAAATAAAAATGATTTTTGGAAAATCCTAGAGTGGCCTAAGGTCTTAAACAAACCCGATAGTGTGCATTCGTTGAATTTTCCCATCAATTCGAAAACTGTCGTAAATATATTGCTCAATGTTTTTTTTTTCCTATTGGGACTTTCAGTCTAAATTTTGCTGTATTCTCATGGATGCTGGCAAAAGGAAGAGCTCTTGAAAAAAAGTTGTATGCAAGTTCGCATCGTTGGAATGTAACAAAAATAATTTCTTACGTCTCCAATTCTTTATTTTCATGATTATAATTTTTTTATTGTTTTCCAAATTCATATTAGAGATGTCTGAACAATGAATTAAAAAAATTGTTAAGGAATTTTCGTAGCAAAAATCTGCCGAAAGAAATTTGAGCAATTGCAATAATTTAATTATTACAAATAATAGAAAAGATAGTCATTTTTAACGCACATCAACTTTAACGGATACGAGACTTCAATCTTACTGCAAAGATCATCCTGTAAATATATTCGATTTTACTGACAATCCCATTTAATTGAATTTGATCAAGTTTCACTGCATTTAAATGCCACAAAAAAATGAATTGACCGTAGATATCACGAAGAATTACAGGTATCGAAAAATTATGACCCAAACAAACCGAAACAAGCTTCTATGAACGAATGAAAACAGGGATCAGTGAACTCGTGACTGAGAAGCGTAAACAAGGAAGAGAGAGAGAGAGACAGAGAGAGAGAGAGAGAGAGAGAGAGAGAGAGAGAGAGAGGGCAGAGAGCAAGAGGGCGTCGTAGGGTTTTCAAGAAGACGAGGAAGAGAGAATAGAAGTCAGAATGAAACAGACATCGTCGACTGTCCCTTTCGATCTTATCTTGTGGGTTTTCAGAGGAGCCGGGCAGGGAAAAACTCGAGCGGTACAAATTTCCCAGCAATTAAAGTTTCGCTTGTTCTACGCACCTCGCTCGTCCTCTGCTCTTCCTCGGCTATCTTTAATGCCTGATGCACATTATACAGCGTACAGTTGCAACGGGGCGAGGAAGGAGGAACGAAAAACGCGAGAACGACATTATATGGTAAATTCGAGCAATTAAGAATTGTGTAGAACGTAATTTCGTATTTCCCACGAAATTATAAATGCGTAATGCGCGCGCGCGCTCTTTCAGACAAATGGGAAGATGACGGTGGAGGGAGGGTGGTGTATTTTTTTCGACGCGAAGAGGGAAGAAGAATCACGTGTGTTATATCAGATCCCATTTGACGCTTTTTTTGTTGCGCTTGTACGACAAGGCTCGTTCAACCTTCCTAAATTGAGACAAACGATTTGTTTGAATCAACAAAACGAGGTCGATTTAACGTAACCTTCTTTGAAGAGATTTTATTTTTTAATTTATAAAATGTCGAATGAATTATTTATTGGATTTAAAGAAATGTTTGTATTCGGCGAATATGTGACGTTTTAATTGAAGTTTTCATAAAGTTTTACATTTTTATGAAGAATCATTTATTCGAAGTAAATAAATAAATTGTAAAAACTAAACTTCGCTATTTTCCGAAAAATCCTCGTTTTGAATTAAAAATCTTCATTTCGCAACCACCATTTAATGGTGACAATGTTGAGCATTTTCTTTACAGATGCCAGGGGCAAAGAGACTTAAAAAATAATAATTTACATAATTTAAAAAAGAATTATTTTCCATGCATTCCAACAATGCAAACTTCAATCTCATTAGAAAGATTGCATTGTAAACATATTCAATGTTTATGACAATTCCATTTAATTTAATTTCACCAAGTTTCCCTACATACAAATATAAGAAAAAATTGAATAGCGAAAATGTATGGTGGGTTAATGAAAAAAGTTATCAGATTTAAATAAAATATTAGAGTCATATATTTTTCCATTAGAAGCAATGCCCTTTTTAGACGTGATAAGACATTTTTCTAAGTTAAATATACATAATTTCATGGCAGCGAACAAAAACATTTTGTTTTAATTTAATAAAAGTTTAAACGAGGCAGATATACGGTTTTGTTTTATTCCGTTGAAACATGTAGTTGAAATAAATAATTTCATCGAATGTCAAATGAAAATTTCGTAGGCCAAGATTTAAACCTTTTTTTCATTAGAACAAATTTCTCTCAATTAAAATTCCGGAAATAATATTTATGCTTTTAATTTTTTATAAAAAAAATGCGGGAAAAATGACAAATATCCTCACAGCATTTAAATAAACAAATTAATCGTTTGTTGCGTGTTCATATATTTTCTCGTACATAATAAATATTTTCGAGCCGAATGACTTCTATTTCAAATGGTAATTAATGTTAATTCTTGTTAAATAGTGACGAGAAAATAATTTCGAAAATTCCTGAAACAACAACGCGACAATTTACGAAAAATCCAAATCCAGGTATGTCGAATTCCTAAATTCAATTTACACAAATCCCTACTCAATGCTTTTTTTTCTTAAATCTTTAACATTAGTGATCAAAATGTTTACCTTCACTGCCAGCAATAAATGTGAATTTCAACGAGATTGAATTTTTTTTCCGGACTCACCTGAAACACAAGAATGAAAAAGCACACATTAGTGAAACAAGATAGAAAAATTTGTTTTTTTTTGTTCCACTTAACCCTTGCGCGTCCGATGCGAAAAATCGATACTATTTATAAACGCGATAACTACACAAGTCTGGCGATATCGAGCTAATCAAGGCCAATTATCGCGAAGTCCGGAACTTTGCGACAATAAGATTAAAGTGTTGTCCCTCGTGATCGTCGCCAGAGATTAACCTCGGCTTTCTATAGAGCCTCGAGATACCACGTGACAATATAAAAGAAAAAAAAATTTTATCCTTCACTTTACTCAACTTCAACATCGATAAAAAAAAAAAAAAACAAAATCCCCGAAATCTCGAAGCTTCGTACCTGTAATAATTTTTCGGGCATAAAATCCGCATGATGCACATTTTCAGATCGAACATCTCGCTGATCATTGATCGAATTTTCAATGATGCATCGTGAAGATCGGTGGCATCGTGTACTCCCTATTTTTTATTGCCAATAAAAAAAAAAACCACACACCCACACACTCGATCGGGACTTCGCCTATGAATGACGTTTTCTTTTCTCACTGAGAGACACGCACTATCGTTGAGAGACACGACACGATCAAGGTCACAGTTCCATCACACGACGTTACCGTTTTTCTTTTGTTTTTTTTTTCTTTCTTTTTCGAACCGTTTTTATTTCAAATATTCAAGATAGAGATCTTGTATGTATATTTGCCAAATTGGGAAAAGAGTGTCGATCGGTGGTTCTTCGCGAATACAAATTAGTCTCGCGGGGCTACTCCGCTCTCTTTATCTTATCAGACGTACTGGAAGCCTCGTCGTCACGATCAAGATAAGAGGAAGAGGCTCAAGGAAAGAAAAAGAGTGAGAAGAAAAAAAAATAATACGAAGCGTTTGGTAGGAGAAGCCCGAGTGCAATGTGCGAGTAAGAGGGAGGAGAGTTGAACGAGGCGAAAAAAAAAACGAGGTTGATGATCGATACATGGCAATTAAAAACTAGCAACATTCTTCGGGTCAGCGAATATTTTTCTTAAGATTTCATTGTTGTCGCATTTGCATCATTGGAATGCAACGTTTTTATTTTTCGTTTCTTTATTTTTAATATTATTCAATACCTTTTTTGCCGATTGAGATCATAAATCTAATGAGAATAAGTAAAAGGGTTGAAGTGATTTTCAAGGTTTCAAACGGCGGAAAAGAATACTTTTCAAGTTCAACGATGCAAACTTCAAGGTCATGCATCGTTACCGTGCAATGAAACTTCTTTTTATTTCAATCGACAATTTTTTGGTCAAATTGTAACTTCGAAAATCACTATAACGATTTTTTTAAACTAGGGTTCTACAACCTAAATAAAAATAATTTATAAAATGCAGATTTTGTTACTGTGCCGCGGGATAAAAAAATTCTTTAAACCGATTTGGACGAAATCGTTTCGAACGATTTTCGATTATTTCACTTAGGATCGATGCGCGTTCTGCACGATCGAGGTAATAGAAGGTTGATTGGCAGGGTGTTTTTTTTTTCTACTCCAAAGCGTGTCCATACTCAATAATCGACGTTTATTATTTCGATTTCCATTAGTCGGCGCGGAGAGCGCGCGCCTCTTGATACGACAACGAACGCCTCTCGATCGCGTTCCACAGCCGGGGGGATTCCGCCCACCGTAAATATTTTCCGGGCGCCTCGGGGAACACGCTACGCGGCAAATTATCGCTATCCAATATTATTCTTATAAAGTGTGTGCGCCTGTGTGTATGTGTACGCGACTGCAGCAACGCGGATATGCCCGATTGCTGTTTTCACCGGATATCTCGTACGTTGCTACACATGCATATACAGGACGCCAATTATAAGGTGGCCATGTGATTTTCAAGGGTCTTGCCTGGTTTGAATCCTATGCGACTGGAGTTTGCATCGTTGGAATACAATGAAAATGATTATGTTGCAATTACTCGAATTTCTCGTGATTAATTTTGATTACGAAAATCCATCAATCAATTCGCTTATTTAAAAATTTATTATTTAAATCTCAAAAAAAAAGTATTTTTAAAATAATAAAAATGAAAAAAAAAAAAGACTTTTCGTTGCATTCCAACGATGCAAACTTCAAGACCATTCGATCCTTTTGTTCCATAAAATAAATTCCTTTTATCCACTTTGAAATTTGATTATTTTTCTCCTCGATAAAGAGATGCACAAAAAAAAATTTTTCAGGCGTGCTTCGTATTCGTAATTTAATTATCTTTAGTTTGCTGTACTCAAAATGGATTTTTTTTTCTACAATGCTCGAATTTTTCTGGCAAATTCTACTCGCGAGCTGAAACTTGGCGAGTCCTCATCGCGAACGCCCTTTGATTTATAAGGATGGCAAAATTTGGATTAACGATCGTGAATTGAAAAAATAAACCAAAGTGAACGTAGCACCTGCACAGCGTGTACTTATGCCATTATTCTTTTTTTTTTCCTCGACAATATCGAAAAACTGTAATTAAAAGATGTTCTTCCGTCCAATGCGGCCGATGAAGAAAAAAAAAGCACACGAAAAATAGAGCTTCGAATCCCCGAGAGGGCGAAACTACCCCTATTTTCATCGGTTCATATATGTTTCTTTTTGCTCCCTCCCAAATCGGATCACATTGGTTGCATCAAACTCGCATTTTCGGTGCCGAGTGCGCCCGACGAGCATAGAGGGGTTGAGAGAGAGGTGGGGGGGGGAGATTGAGAGGGAGTACGAGGGGGACCAGAAGAGCTTTTCGTACGCCCGAGAATTCGACGTTAAGGTCGTAAAACCTTTGGCGATCAATAATAACCCCGTGCCAGGGACGAGGTTGGTGTTAGTCGTGGTGTGGTAGAGCCAACGGGGCGGAAGAGAGAGAGAGAGAGAGAGAGAGAGAGAGAGAGAGAGACCCACTCGCCCTGAGCATATCACCCTCGCTCTATACGAGCAAGGAGACGGAGAGAGAAAATTGAGGACTACTCGCTATTGGCACACTCGTATAGCTCACATGTGCGCGCTTACGCACCCTCGAAATCGAAAGTGTACAATACGTATGTGTATACGTATACACATACAAACACTATAAACGGCGTTTGGCATACTATACATATCGTATGTTATAGGCAGTATGCATAAAGCACCGGGTCTACCCTATACATCGGAGCGCTCGATACTATTTTTTTCTTTCTTGAGATGAAAAATATTTGAGTTTCATGATTTTTCGGCATTTTACGATGCCATTCTTGCGGGTCAGTTCGAAGCGATCGAATTTCCGGTCCAATAACGACATCAATCATAATAAAAGGCACAGTTTTTCACGGCGATCTTTAAACTCCTTGAAGCTTCGATGGTCAAAGCGAGGTTTTTCGGAACCACAAATTTCGGGGCTTGTTTAAATGGATACTTTTTTATTTGAATATTCATAGTTTGGTAGTAATTTTTAACGATTTTAGGTTAGTTATAATTCAACGGTTTGATAGGTATTATTTAGCGTACTAGTGGAATATACACACTCGAGTATGAATTTCAGCAACACACACGAATACATATACAGATATATTTACACAAATATAGGCGGTGGACAAAAAAGTGACGATCAGAAGGAAAATCTAGAAGCCTCGTATCGATACTTATCCGAGTCACTCCCACGTATGTTCCACGATCTTTTTTAGTTTTTAATAAAAAAAGCATTTTTTAATTTTTCTCTTTTGTGTATGTAGCCTCTTCACGATTTTTTAAAATTTGTATTATCTTTATGAAGTGCACTGTTGAGCAATAAAAAAATGGCCAACTCAACACTGACGATGCTTTAGATTTTAATGAAACGTAAAAAAAAAAAATAGGTTTGAGAGGAAGAGTTATTGAAATTCAAATTAAAAAAAAAATACTTATACTAGTGTAAATGACTCTCAATTGCTTTTGAAAACTTCTAAGAGAAAAGTACGTACACAAAAGAGAAAATAAATAGAAAGTTATGCTACAGGAAAAATCGAAAAAGAAGAAATGCTTTTTTTCACGAAAAATAAAAAAGATCGCAGCACAGACATGAGGTTGATTCGGAAAGGTCATCGATACGTGGCAACTAGATTTTCCTTTTGAACGTCACTTTTCGGGTCACCCTGTATATATATATATATATATATATATATATATATATATATATATAACACGTATGGAAGCGACTGGTTCATAGCGAGGGGACGCACAAGAGGCGTACTATATAGCTCGAGGAGGGTTGCACACGACTGCTGGATGACGTTATTACCTTCTGCCAGAAGCACCACCCTGCGTTTTGCCAATTTCTCATCAGGCCCCGTTAAATACCTAGACGGTTTATTACACTTCACAAGATTGAAATTTCCCCAAGATATCGAGCCGCGAATATTTCCCGCAATTTTTCTACTACTAGAATTAGTGAAGAACTGTTAAAAAAAAAAAACAAAATCGATATGGAGTTTGAAATATAAATTCGAGAAATACACGAATTTTTGTACAAATTGTTGATAGCTGTCAATTATGATCAGTTTCGATGTATATAGGAAAGAAAATTGCCCAGAGTGTGTATTAAATCGGGACCGTAATATTGCAGATTTCCGGGTACCACCTGACAGATAAAAATTCGATTTTTTTGATGATGATCAAGTTTGTACTGGAAATAAATTATAATAAAATTTCTCAAATTTCTTTGGGCATATCTACGCTCCGAAAATTACTCGAACGTTTCTTACGGTCGTAATCAGAGATTCGCAAATTAAATCTGAAAAAAAAAACGATTCTGAATAAAAACAAAAGTAAAGATATGAAAATATTTTTAAAAATTATCGAATTCCAACGATGCGAACTTCAACATTTTTCTTTCACTGTTTTCTTTCAAATCACATTCCGTGCTTTTACTATAGGTTTATAGTATTTTTTGTGCTCTGGGGTCCGCACACAAGTTGAGAATTTCCGCGAACTATAATAAATTTCAGAAAAAAAAGAAATTTTTCTTTTCTCCGTGCTGATCGGCTCGAAAGCTCAAGCTTGACTGCGAGGTAACCGATTGAACATCGTGCAAAAAATTTAACGCGCGAACCTCATCGTTACCACGTATGCACTTTTTCGCGCAAATCGCAAATTCGTACAACTAAAAATGGCGAATAATCGGACGGTGGCGATATAACAGCAAATACATGACTTTCCTCGGGCGCTCGACACGCGCGAATTGCGCTCAAAGCATCGCGCTCCACTTTGTCCCGCGAATATAAAATCTGCACGCGGATAAAAAACAAAATGACGTCATCGCAGATAAATTGGTGACGAGAGAACGTGTTCGCGCCTTTTGTTCTCGAACGAGGCGAAAAACCGTCGATTTCGAGGGGGCGGAAACGCGCAAATTCAAAATGGCGATGAAAATCGATCCAAGTCAGAGGCGAAATAATTCGGAGCTCAAAGTGCGCTCCCAGCGTGTGTGCGTCGCGAGACCAATTGCCGGGAAAAAAGGGCGAGCGAAAAAGTCACTCGTTCGTGTTGGCCAACTCGGTGCAAAGAATAAATAAAACATGCGATGCGTTTCGTTGAAGAGTGACAATTTGACGATGTTGGAGTTTGCATCGTTGTTATGCAGTGAAAATGATTTTCTTTTTTATTATTTCAAAAATAATTTTTATTTCGATAGATTTTGTCTACGAAAAGTATCCGTGCAGAAATTTATTGGGGAGTCCCTAGATCCTACCACGTCCCTATAGAAATTTGATAGAAACGCCGCACGTAGGGAGTCCACATTGGAATCCAAGTGGATTCCGCGCTAATTCCCGATTGACGTTTGAGAATTTTTTTATTTGAAATTCTCACACGGTATTTGTTGAAGCTGTCAAAAAAAAATCCTTTCGTGATCCCGTATACAAATTTGTTGACGGCTCCCAAGATGCACCCACATCTCTATAGGGATTTATTAGGGACCCCGCACATGTGGAGTTTTCATTGGGATCCAATTGGATTTGGCACTGTTCCCCGAAGAACGTCGTTTAAGAATTATTTCCGCGTTCGAATCGAAAATATGTGAAAAAAACTCGGCGTGTTGAAATATAACCTGTACGCTTTGTCAGTGTTTACCTGTGTGGTGATCTTATGTCGAAGTGCAGTAAAATAAATAACAAACCATAATTACAGTGGATTTTCACTGACGTGATCCAAATCGATTTTCAAGATATACTTCTTTAAGCGTTTGATCCTTTTTTAAGATAAGATTTATACATTTTTTGAACCCACTCATTTTCTATATGTATTGATTTTGTTTAGAAAATTCAACGTTCAGAATGCAATGCGATCCATCAAAAATCGTATCGGATTCTGTTCGATAATGTGGGAATCCTTTAGGATTTAAATTGAATTTGTACATTGGATTCCAATGGGGAACCCTGATCAGAATCCAGTGCACGAGTGTGTGACGTTTTAGTATAGGGATCCAATGCGACCACCCATTGGATCCCTATCAGGAAGTAGGAACAAGTATGGGAATTCTATTGATTTCCTACGACAATTTCTGCACGGGTGTGCAGGAAACGATTTTTGAGATCCTTTCCAGAGTTTTAGCCCGCGTTTTTTCCCACGTCAAAAATTTGGTTCATGCGTATGTCGGTAATGGGTTTTAGGATCGTATCTTATCAAGGTTTATGCACCAAGGCTATTATGAAAGACACGTTTTCTATATATTGAAAAAAAAATTGCCATCTAGTTAAAAAACTATTTTCTACCTAGTTCAATACATGCCCATAGTCACGTAATCGTGAACGGAAAAATAAAGACGGATAATCCAACGAAAAATGAAGACGGATAAGCCAACGAAACTATTTTCCATTGAGTATTTACTGAGGAGCTTCTCTATAAATGCTAAGAGCCCACCACTGTTCTTTTAAGCAATCTCTATAAGCTTGAAATTGAAAAGATACGACTTTTTATTGCATAGTTTCATAGCCTAGGGTCTTAACTCTAATTTGCAACAAAGATTTTGTCAGAACTCCAAAAATTGACCGAGTCACGACGTTTTTCGTAAAGGGTCAAATTTATCTTTTTTTTCTCTTGCGTATTTCTCGAAATGATGAATTTGTAATGATGAAACGGTGTAAGTAGTATCTCAAAATCTATTCGTCCGATTTACTTCAAATGCGGACAGGTCATAGTTTATAACATTTCCTATCGTACAAAAGGATGGTTTTTTTAAATCAATTTATCCATTTCCACCCCACCACGCCAACTTCGTTCAAACAGGAAGACGAAATTTTCAAAAATCATAGATATTATCTCAGCATCGTATTCTAACCTTACTAGTTCAATTACAGTCTGAAAAGACGAATGTACCGACAGACACTACAATTCTTATATCAGTAAGATTTATAACAATCTGCGAAAACGGTTTGACATCCAGACAAAAATGAAATACCCAAGAAACAATAAGAGAGTTAAATAAAAAAGTTTTTCTTCGCAACGAGAAG